>JBAMJV010002298.1:0-225629 GCA_037951105.1 Echinarachnius parma | reverse complement strand
TAACGAACGTTATATTTATTAATTAATCGGTAATCGTTTGGCTTAATATAGATTAGTGACGGACCATCCAGAGTGGGAAGGTTATTCCCGTTTGGAGAGGGAACCTAACGTATGATCAGCTTCTTCGGGATGGTGACGCAGGTCACATGGTAGACGTGTGATGGAGACAGTCGGGCACGCCGTCAATGGACTTGATGATCTAGACCTGCTCGTACCAATCCTACAAGATCTCGCAAAGCGACACGTGGGCTACAGCGTCAACAAGAAATACTTTGTGGTAAGGTAGCACGTACGTGTTTATATACTTAAGTAGCATGTATGTATATAACTTTGACAATTGTTGTTAATGATCAGTATAAACATGATTCATATTATAAATATAACATTTTATATTGTTCATTAAATTTGTAAAGGTGTTTATTGAAGGTTCCTTATTCGGGTACTGCTCTATATACCACGCCATATATTTTAAAGTTCATTATAACATTTTATATTATGAATGGAAATTAATGGGAAATTATATTTTCATCAGTTTTTACACGACATGACTATATTATTGGTCTGCAAGGTAGTTTACACATACCCTACTTCAAATTACATCATTGTACATTAATTCGGAATTTTATGTACGCATTGCATATTTATACAAATCTCATGTAGCCTGTCGGTGAAGCATTGCTGCATGCTGTGAAAAACGGTCTCGGTTCTTCCTTTACATCTGAAGTAAGCGGCGCCTGGTCATCTGTCTTCAAGCTCGTCGTCGACACCATGTCGGAGTTCTTGCCGGATGAACCAGGCCTGACTGAAGCACAGAAACGCCTCGTGCAGACATCGTGGAAGGCACTCTCCTCAGATCCAGAGAAGCACGGAGCGGTTATGTTTGCAAAGTAAATATTTTCACGCACCGGCGCCGATTCCATCCGAAAACACAATGCATTGGGGGGGGGGGGGGGGTGGGGGGGGGGGGCGAGCATTGTTTGTGAACAATGCTCTGCCCCCCCCCCCCCCACCCCCCCCCCCCCCCCCCCAATGCATTGTGTTTTGGGATGGAATCGGCGCGCCTGTTTTCACGTACTGTATAATCGGATCTTATTGTTTTGTTTGATATAATGGAAATAAAATAACTTGAACATTCACTGTAAAAAAAAAAAAAAACATTATGAAATAAGATCATGATTATTGAAGAAAAAACGCACGACATTGTAGAATGCATTATTTCCTGATATGTAACTGTAACCTAAAAGCACACACTAATCATCAATCATCAAAATACCTAGATGTTAAGAGGACGATTTTAACAATCTGCTTCATAATCTCTATCTGTTTGTGGTCAAGGTTGGTCACAGATAATCCGCAAGTTGGAACGCTCTTTCCTTTTGGCGGGAAGGGCCTGAGTTACAAGCAGCTGCTGGAAGATGGTGACGCCAGGTCACATGGTAGACGTGTGATGGAGACAGTCGGGCACGCGTCAATGGACTTGATGATCTAGGACCTGCTCGTACCAATCCTACAAGATCTCGCAAAGCGACACGTGGGGTACAGTGTCAACAAGAAGTACTTTTGGGTAAAGAATTATTATAATTATGATGTACGGCTATCATTTTATGTGGTTTCAATTTAAATACATTTATATCCCCAAGGTTTTTTAATTCCACAATGAGACGTGGGGTATCGTGCATTGTTGGTTTCAAATTTGGAGATTAGAAAGAGCGCGACAAACATTTAAAAATAGAAGAAACTTAAATATGTTGGGAAATTTGATGTCTGAATAAGACCTCCCCGTTTTCTTCCCCACTGTCTCATGTCATGTTCCCTTTTGAGAGTGTTCCATTGTTTAGGTGTAACTCTTATTGATTTTTGAGTGGTCCATAAATAGGCCTGAATAGTCTGTACACAACTGAAATGTATCGACCATTCTTCTCCACGTTAGTCATTCCCCCACCCATTTTCATGTGGAAACAAACTAGCCGAAGTTCCAAAAGAGAAACCCCACCGTATAATTTGTTTGGTGACTACGGCAATATTTTGGCGCCGTAGATACGTGTGGCCTGCGTATGGAGAAAAACAAAGTGTATGCAGAAGGTAAACATAAAAGTAATTATAGTTAATAATCGTCTGCTGGTAGATTTATGCGGGTAATTACGCTCTCTATGATTACCATACTAATTTGTTTATTATGATACGCCATATGTTCATAGTTCCAATTATTATATTTGCAATCGTGCAGTGTGCATAATAAGATGACAATATATAATATGTATGCATCTTTTTCCTGTCGTCATGCTATCTAGCCGTGATAGATATTAACAACCATATCTACAAATCACATTTCTCTTTCAGCCAGTTGGCAAGGCCTTATTACACGCCATCCAAGAGGGTCTGGGCAAGTCTTTCACTCCCGAGGTCAGCGCCGCCTGGACAACTGTCTTCAAGCTCGTCGTCGACACCATGTCGGAGTTCTTGCCGGATGAACCAGTCCTGACTGAAGCACAGAAACGCCTCGTGCAGACATCATGGAAGGCACTCTCACCAGATCCAGAGAAGCACGGAGCGGTCATGTTTGCAAAGTTAGTATTTTGCTACTTCATATTTATCTTCCCTCTCGATCGCGCAAATATAATACACTATTCACACATCAAGGTGTTGCATCATAGATCTTTCGACTTCTAAAGGGTAATTGATTAAATCCAACCTTCCACATAGAAGCACTGTCCAGTCATGTTTATTAACATGATTGGGAAGCACTCGAAGTTAACAAGGTAATTCAATACGGTGCTTTTCTAATGTTGCTTTCGTACAATTAGTGATATTGATTTTGTATGATGTTTAGGCTGCTTTGAGGAAAGTGACTGAAATTCAAAATAGCATACATTAGAAGGAAAAAAAAGAATGACATCTTCACAAAATAGTTCAACAATCTCAACATTGAGATAAAAAGTTATAAACGGAACGATTGATGATTGTAACATTCTCGCTTTATTTGCTTATAACAGTTTGGTTATAGAAAATCCAGAGGTTGGAACACTCTTTCCTTTTGGCGGGAAGAACCTGAGTTACCAGCAGCTGCTGGAAGATGGTGACGCCAGGTCACATGGTAGACGTGTGATGGAGACAGTCGGGCACGCCGTCAATGGACTTGATGATCTAGACCTGCTCGTACCAATCCTACAAGATCTCGCAAAGCGACATGTGGGGTACAGCGTCAATAAGAAATATTTCACGGTAAGGTATACTAAAGCATTTGTATCCGCTCGCTGTATTATTTCTTTTAAATATATCTGGTATTAATAGTTTTAATTAAGTCTAATCAATCGATTTGTATCAAATTTGTTTTAAAATTGAGATTTCATCAGTAAAAATTATCAGAATGTTCGCGTATGAATTACTAGTTACATGTACTAGATTTATAACTGCTCGACTATAGATGTGATAACAATTTGATTGTAATTTATTTAACATTAAATAGATAAAGAACATCGAAAGATTTGTGCTCAACGGAACATGAGCCTGTAATTCTTACGTAATTATAATCATTTCATATCATCAAAAGAAAGCGAACAGTACGCGCTAACAATTTCACAAAGATATCGTAATTATTGATTTGTAATTAAAGTTTACTCTGGATGAGGTGAATACAATAATAGGTGATGATTGTTTAAAACTACACGGCTAACGGATTGTTTTTAAAACGTTTATTTAAAGCCATTTTTAATTAATGATGCATTTGCTCCATGATTATAATAAATTAAATTATACTCAAGCCCTACCTGTACAAATTTATTACATTCAATCAAATTGCAATATATTACAATTTTGTTTTGCAACAGCCAGTTGGCAAGGCCTTATTACACGCCATCCAAGAGGGTCTGGGCAAGTCTTTCACTCCCGAGGTCAGCGCCGCCTGGACAACCGTCTTCAAGCTCGTCGTCGACACCATGTCTGAGTTCTTACCGGATGAACCAGTCCTGACTGAAGCACAGAAACGCCTCGTGCAGACGTCGTGGAAGGCACTCTCACCAGATCCAGAGAAGCACGGAGCGGTCATGTTTGCAAAGTTAGTATCCATCCATTGAATTGAATCTCGTGTTTTTTCATTATTTAGACCAACAAAAAAAAGAGCTTTCAAAATGGTAATTCAAAATAGTTTTCTATACTAAAATGTTGATTAGCATTACTTGAAATAGATGTATTTTAAGCTTCCCTTATCTAATTATCTCTGCCTATAGACGAAGGATCTGCCAGATTCGAAAGCTAGCGGCTACATTCATTGACTTACATTGATTACACCTGCCTTTATACCGGATAAGCAGTTTTCAGCAAACGCCGTTCTTTATAAATGGGGACCCGGTAGGAGGTGAAAGCCTATGTGAAGAATCTTCTCAATGCCCATGAGCCGCTTGGAAGGAATGCTCCCCAGGGAGTGGAGATGGTGCACAAATGTGTGCTGGTTTGCATTGTATCCTATGACCGGGGGTAATATTATCATTGTAAAGCGCTTAGAGATGATTATCAATCATATTAGGCGCTATATAAATCGAGTATATTATTATTATTATTATTTCGTGATGTACAAAGAAGAAGATAGTGAGAACGATCTAACGGCGACTGAAATACATTTATCATGGAAGAAAAACCATTATTGCACAGTGGCACATATTCATTTGCGAATATTGCTTTGCAAGAATTGCAATTGTGTTGTATCCTTCTTACTAAAAAATAACCATTTCCCTACCAGTTTGGTTACAGAAAATCCAGACGTTGGAGTCCTTTTTCCTTTTGGCGGGAAGAATCTGAGTTACCAGCAGCTGCTGGAAGATGGTGACGCCAGGTCACATGGTAGACGTGTGATGGAGACAGTCGGGCACGCTGTCAATGGACTTGATGATCTAGACCTGCTCGTACCAATCCTACAAGATCTCGCAAAGCGACATGTGGGGTACAGCGTCAACAAGAAATATTTCACGGTAAGGTAAACTAAAGCATTTGTATCCGCTCGCTGTATTGTTTTCTTTTAAATATATCTGGTATTAATAGTTTTAATTAAGTCTAATCAATCGATTTGTATCAAATTTGTTTTAAAATTGAGATTTCATCAGTAAAAATTATCAGAATGTTCGCGTATAAATTACTAGTTACATGTACTAGATTTATAACTGCCCGACTATAGATGTGATAACAATTTGATTGTAATTTATTTAACATTAAATAGATAAAGAACATCGAAAGATTTGTGCTCAACGGAACATGAGCCTGTAATTCTTACGTAATTATAATCATTTCATATCATCAAAAGAAAGCGAACAGTACGCGCTAACAATTTCACAAAGATATCGTAATTATTGATTTGTAATTAAAGTTTACTCTGGATGAGGTGAATACAATTAGGTGATGATTGTTTAAAACTACACGGCTAACGGATTGTTTTTAAAACGTTTATTTAAAGCCATTTTTAATTAATGATGCATTTGCTCCATGATTATAATAAATTAAATTATACTCAAGCCCTACCTGTACAAATTTATTACATTCAATCAAATTGCAATATATTACAATTTTGTTTTGCAACAGCCAGTTGGCAAGGCCTTATTACACGCCATCCAAGAGGGTCTGGGCAAGTCTTTCACTCCCGAGGTCAGCGCCGCCTGGACAACCGTCTTCAAGCTCGTCGTCGACACCATGTCTGAGTTCTTACCGGATGAACCAGTCCTGACTGAAGCACAGAAACGCCTCGTGCAGACGTCGTGGAAGGCACTCTCACCAGATCCAGAGAAGCACGGAGCGGTCATGTTTGCAAAGTTAGTATCCATCCATTGAATTGAATCTCGTGTTTTTTCATTATTTAGACCAACAAAAAAAAGAGCTTTCAAAATGGTAATTCAAAATAGTTTTCTATACTAAAATGTTGATTAGCATTACTTGAAATAGATGTATTTTAAGCTTCCCTTATCTAATTATCTCTGCCTATAGACGAAGGATCTGCCAGATTCGAAAGCTAGCGGCTACATTCATTGACTTACATTGATTACACCTGCCTTTATACCGGATAAGCAGTTTTCAGCAAACGCCGTTCTTTATTTCGTGATGTACAAAGAAGAAGATAGTGAGAACGATCTAACGGCGACTGAAATACATTTATCATGGAAGAAAAACCATTATTGCACAGTGGCACATATTCATTTGCGAATATTGCTTTGCAAGAATTGCAATTGTGTTGTATCCTTCTTACTAAAAAATAACCATTTCCCTACCAGTTTGGTTACAGAAAATCCAGACGTTGGAGTCCTTTTTCCTTTTGGCGGGAAGAATCTGAGTTACCAGCAGCTGCTGGAAGATGGTGACGCCAGGTCACATGGTAGACGTGTGATGGAGACAGTCGGGCACGCTGTCAATGGACTTGATGATCTAGACCTGCTCGTACCAATCCTACAAGATCTCGCAAAGCGACATGTGGGGTACAGCGTCAACAAGAAATATTTCACGGTAAGGTAAACTAAAGCATTTGTATCCGCTCGCTGTATTGTTTTCTTTTAAATATATCTGGTATTAATAGTTTTAATTAAGTCTAATCAATCGATTTGTATCAAATTTGTTTTAAAATTGAGATTTCATCAGTAAAAATTATCAGAATGTTCGCGTATGAATTACTAGTTACATGTACTAGATTTATAACTGCCCGACTATAGATGTGATAACAATTTGATTGTAATTTATTTAACATTAAATAGATAAAGAACATCGAAAGATTTGTGCTCAACGGAACATGAGCCTGTAATTCTTACGTAATTATAATCATTTCATATCATCAAAAGAAAGCGAACAGTACGCGCTAACAATTTCACAAAGATATCGTAATTATTGATTTGTAATTAAAGTTTACTCTGGATGAGGTGAATACAATTAGGTGATGATTGTTTAAAACTACACGGCTAACGGATTGTTTTTAAAACGTTTATTTAAAGCCATTTTTAATTAATGATGCATTTGCTCCATGATTATAATAAATTAAATTATACTCAAGCCCTACCTGTACAAATTTATTACATTCAATCAAATTGCAATATATTACAATTTTGTTTTGCAACAGCCAGTTGGCAAGGCCTTATTACACGCCATCCAAGAGGGTCTGGGCAAGTCTTTCACTCCCGAGGTCAGCGCCGCCTGGACAACCGTCTTCAAGCTCGTCGTCGACACCATGTCTGAGTTCTTACCGGATGAACCAGTCCTGACTGAAGCACAGAAACGCCTCGTGCAGACGTCGTGGAAGGCACTCTCACCAGATCCAGAGAAGCACGGAGCGGTCATGTTTGCAAAGTTAGTATCCATCCATTGAATTGAATCTCGTGTTTTTTCATTATTTAGACCAACAAAAAAAAGAGCTTTCAAAATGGTAATTCAAAATAGTTACTATACTAAAATGTTGATTAGCATTACTTGAAATAGATGGATTTTAAGCTTTTCTTATCTAATTATCTCTGCCTATAGACGAAGGATCTGCCAGATTCGAAAGCTAGCGGCTACATTCATTGACTTAATACATTGATTACACCTGCCCTTATACCGGATAAGCAGTTTTCAGCAAACGCCGTTCTTTATTTCGTGATGTACAAAGAAGAAGATAGTGAGAACGATCTAACTGCGACTGAAATACATTTATCATGGAAGAAAAACCATTATTGCGCAGTGGCACATATTTATTTGCGAATATTGCTTTGCAAGAATTGCAATTGTGTTGTATCCTTCTTACTAAAAATAACCATTTCCCTACCAGTTTGGTTACAGAAAATCCAAACGTTGGAGTCCTTTTTCCTTTTGGCGGGAAGAATCTGAGTTACCAGCAGCTGCTGGAAGATGGTGACGCCAGGTCACATGGTAGACGTGTGATGGAGACAGTCGGGCACGCTGTCAATGGACTTGATGATCTAGACCTGCTCGTACCAATCCTACAAGATCTCGCAAAGAGACACGTGGGCTACAGCGTCAACAAGAAATATTTCGCGGTAAGTTACGTTATAGTAACGCATTTGCATCTTTTCACCTTTAATTTTTTTTTGGAGAGATATCAAGTTTAATACAATCATGATAAATAAATAGATTGGGGGGGGGGGGGGGGGGGTGAGCATTGTTTGTGAACAATGCTCTGCCCCCCCCCCCCCCCCCCCCCTCCCCCAATGCATTGTGTTAACGAACTAATCGACGCCTCTGCAAGTATGAATTCATACGGGCATGACGGGTAACCGCACAAACTGGTGTTTGCATACTCATGGTTGAGGTCTCAAAATCAAGATTGACATCATGACCATGGAATGAACTACCATCAATATTAAGATCACTAACATAATAATCCATTAGAAACACCAAGCTATTGTTAAATGTAGTGAATACTTGCATTCCCCAACAGCCAGTCGATATGGCATTAGTACACGCCATCCAAGAGGGTCTGGGCAGGTCTCTCACTACCGACAATAAGTACAGTATGCTGCTTTTCCCTATCGTCATGCTATCCAGCCGTTAACAACCATATCTACAAATCACATTTCTCTTTCAGCCAGTTGGCAAGGCCTTATTACACGCCATCCAAGAGGGTCTGGGCAAGTCTTTCACTCCCGAGATCAGCGCCGCCTGGACAACTGTCTTCAAGCTTGTCGTCGACACCATGTCAGAGTTCTTGCCGGATGAACCAGTCCTGACTGAAGCACAGAAACGCCTCGTGCAGACGTCATGGAAGGCACTCTCCTCGGATCCAGAGAAGCACGGTGCGGTCATGTTTGCAAAGTTAGTATATTCGCTTTTCATATTAATCATTTTTCTCGATCGTTCTTATACAGGCCCGTAGCCAGGATTTTTCTAGGGGGGGGGGGGGGGGGGGGGGGGGTGTCCGTCGCCAAAAAATTTCGCGGCCGAGGCAGAGACCACTGGTTTATATGGTCGAGACAGGTAAAAGTGAACCCGGGACCAGTAAAAGGGGACCCGAGACCGGCAAAAAGTGGACCTTTCTCGCACCCAACGCACCCCCCCCCCCCTGGCTACGGGTCTGTTATATAATGTATTAAGCTATTTATCACATCAATTTGTTAGTGTATCCGTCTTTTATATGGTAATTGATAAAATCCGAGCTTCCTCTAGGCTGTCTTGCCAAGTATTTACATGATTGGAAGCCTTCGAAATAAACACGGCCTTCAACGGAGTGCTTTTTCTCATTTTGCTTTCGTACAATTTGTGATATTGATTTTGTTTGCATTTTTAACGTTGCGTTTGTACAATATGGAAAGTGACTCAAACACATTTTAATTAAAAATAAACGACATTAGAAAGACACTGGCAGTAAAAAAAATTATCTCTTCACAGAATAGTTAGATAATATTAACATTGATTACAAAGTTACACGCGACACAGTTCCTGATCATTGTTACTTTCAAAACATTCTCGTTTGCCCATAACAGTTTGGTTACAGAAAATCCAGACGTTGGAACACTCTTTCCTTTTGGCGGGAAGAACCTGAGTTACCAGCAGCTGCTGGAAGATGGTGACGCCAGGTCACATGGTAGACGTGTGATGGAGACAGTCGGGCACGCTGTCAATGGACTTGATGATCTAGACCTGCTCGTACCAATCCTACAAGATCTCGCAAAGCGACACGTGGGCTACAGCGTCAACAAGAAATATTTCGCGGTAAGGCAATTTGCATCTGTCTGCTGTTTTGTTTTGTTTTAAAGGGGCTTTTTCTCGATATATTAAGTTACGAAGAAACAAATCAATCAAGCTTTAATCAATAAAAATGGTAAAAATGTATGCATATAATGTTAACTACAGTTATCAGATTTACTTTACTGATCGAATGTAATTGATATGGTTTAAGTTTGGCTGTAATTCAAATAGAAATTTACAAAAAAACAAATGAAAAGAAGTACCAAAAGGTCAGTGTCTGACTAGACATGAGCATTAAATTCGCACATAGTATGATAGTTTTATTTTTATATCATCAGAAATGAAGAGACCAGTGCACTTTAAACATTTTACGATAATATACGTGTCGTTATTATCAAGTTGTAATTGGGATAACATGAATTGCATTAAAGGGATCTAGTAACATTGTTGACAAGTGCAAAAGGTGATGCATGGTTAATAAAATGTGTATTGGTGTGATCTGATATGTCCAGAAAGTAATGTGTGAACATTTCAGGTTAATTGGATGTTATTTGTCCGAGAAATGAGCGAAAATGCGAAGTGATATTCACGTACTCATTGCGCTAACTTTGTACACGGCTTAAAAGATCCCGTAGATAGTTTAACATCCGAACACTTCAATCGTAATATCTTTTGAACGAAATGGAAATTTGAAAAACCGAAACCTGTCCCATGCTTTTATTGTTAATACGAATACAACAAGGTATGAGGGAACCGCTAGAATTCCAATTGGATTTTGAGGATTTGGGCAATGTTACTAAGTCCCTTTAAGTAATGATTGGTCAACACCATACGGCATACAGATTGGTTTTGAAAAGCCACTAAGTGTTGCTTCCTGTTGCTTCCGATTGCTTCCTGCTTTTCTTCCTGGTTATTATAAATTACATGTTAATTTAGGCCTTCCTGCAGAAATGTAATATATTCAGTCGAAAATGTCATACTACACACAATTTAAAATTGAAATTGAAACTCAATTCAATTTTGCAATATTGTTTTGCTACAGCCAGTCGGCAAGGCATTATTACACGCCATTCAAGAGGGTCTGGGCAAGTCTTTCACTCCCGAGATCAGCGCCGCCTGGACAACTGTCTTCAAGCTTGTCGTCGACACCATGTCGGAGTTCTTGCCGGATGAACCAGTCCTGACTGAAGCACAGAAACGCCTCGTGCAGACATCGTGGAAGGCACTCTCACCAGATCAAGAGAAGCACGGAGCGGTCATGTTTGCAAAGTAAGTATCCATCAATCGCATTGAACCTCCTTGTTTTTTAAAGTAATATTTCTGCAATAAATATTGTTGTTATCATTCAGACCAAAGAAGATAATGAGCTATCAAAATAATGCCCATATATAATTTGTTGTCGTGATAAGACAGCTCGGGAGATTATGTTACCCCTGTGAAAAAAAATCATCTAGTACGATTAACTCATGTAGGAGGGGTCAATACTTGAATTGTCATCACTAGCTTAATATCAGGTATATTTGTATATTGTAACAGGTTAGTTACTGGTCATCCGCAAGTTGGAACGCTCTTTCCTTTTGGCGGGAAGGGCCTGAGTTACAAGCAGCTGCTGGAAGATGGTGACGCCAGGTCACATGGTAGACGTGTGATGGAGACAGTCGGGCACGCCGTCAATGGACTTGATGATCTAGACCTGCTCGTACCAATCCTACAAGATCTCGCAAAGCGACACGTGGGGTACAGCGTAAACAAACAGTATTTCGCGGTAAGAAACAACTTGACTTCAAGTTATAAATTTGAAATTTGTCTGTTTACAAATTTATATTTATATTTCTTAGCCGTATTGTTGATATTCACCTAAGCTTAGTATTTGTTGCTAGGTCGGACAAGTCTAGAACAACGACATATGTTGCATGAGATGCATATCTGTCCCCTACTTTCCATGGCAAATCGGCTTGTCTTTCCTTTGTTTTATTATATGCGTAATTGTTTGATTACCTTTTGACATTCCAGTAGTGATCCCGTTCTATATCTATAGATTATTTTGGCATAGACCGATCGGTTTGCTAACACAATCAAACTCATATTAAAGGGCATCAAGCGTGGGGATGCTACACAGCGGGTCGCCATTTTGAACTGGGCCAGTTTGCGCGCACCGCATGACACTGAGCTAACGTGCATCACGCACCGTGCGCAACGTGTACTTAAGATGGCGCCGCGCATCTGATTTGACGAATCTGAAGTACCTTTAACAATGTTTGTTCATGACAACATTAAATTCTTGCCCGAGGTTTGTTAGAAATAGCAACAACTAATTTTACATTGAATTCGAAGTATTAGATATCGTGTTTATTATAACCATGATAACAGGTTAATTAAACATCTTGTATATATATTATATTGGTTAAGGAATCTATCTATTGCATTTTATTGTACAAAGTCATTTACACCATCGACAGTTAATGGATCCGTTTACATTTTCTCAAATGTCAAAACATCGTACTTTCCGAAATTACCACAGCCTGTCGGAGAAGCTCTAATGCACGCAATCAAAGAGGGTCTCGGTTCTTCCTTTACATCTGAAGTAAGCGGCGCCTGGTCATCTGTCTTCAAGATCGTCGTCGACACCATGTCGGAGTTCTTGCCGGAAGAACCAGGCCTGACTGAAGCACAGAAATGCCTCGTGAAGACATCATGGAAGGCACTCTCACCAGATCCAGAGAAGCACGGAGCAGTCATGTTTGCAATGTTAGTAATAATAATAATAATATGAACATTATAGCGCAGCTTCTATTAATATTCATGTAAATTCTCATATTTGACGGCATTTTTATCAAACTGACGCAAGATCGTCAGACTTGGTCGTACTGGATGCGAAGCATGTTATCGTTGTATAATGACGCTGTGATCTTTACTAACTAAATGTCTTGATCAGTGATTATTTGCCATTTCGATTTTGATTGATAAAGATTTTTGTACATGTATATAGAATTAGAATGCTGACGCTTTTTCTTTAACTTCATTTGTATAATGTAATAAAGGGTTTATTTGAAATTTCATGACTATTTCTGTATACAGGCTCGCCACAGCTAATCCTCTGGTGGGGACGTTGTTTCCCTTCGGAAGGAAGGACCTGACCTTCCAAGAGATCCTGGTGGATGAGGACGCACGGTCCCACGGGAGGCGGGTGATGGTGACGGTGGGTCATGCCGTGGATAGTCTGGACGAGTTGGACCTCTTGGTACCCATCCTGCAGGACCTGGCCAGGAGGCACGTCGGCTACGGCGTCACCAAGAGGCACTTTCAGGTACACATTATACTTATTAACCCATTGCCAATATAGGGAACCGGGTATGTCCATGTATTAACCGTAAGGCAGACAGGGTTTGCAGAATCTAGTAGGAAACGGGTTAACATATAGCCTAGATGATTTTTATCACGCTCCATAGACTGCTTTGTCGAGATTTATCGGGCTTGAACCTCACCGGGTTAAACCTGTAACATGCAGTTACAGGTTACCTATCCCATATTTCACGAATAGTAAGTGTATTCTATTCCATTCCTTGTGACTTTCATTGAACAGCCGGTTGGAGAGGCGCTTCTCTATGCCATCGGCGAGGGTCTCGGCAGCAAGTTCGATGCGGACACGAAGGCCGCTTGGCTAGCCGTCTTTAATCTCGTCGTCGATACAATGTCCGGATTGTTGCCAGACGAGAACGAGAATGAACCGGAGGAGGACACTTCGAAGAAGACCTTACAGACCTCACGAGGACAAAGCTCAGTCATGTTCGCAAGGTAAGTTTTTTTTTCTGTCTAGTTTTCATATCGAAAGCAACATCAACCAAAATTATAATGTAATGACTGATCATCTGTAAACAACGACCCTGCTGTACATAAATCATGTACATTTCAACAGTTACAATTTAAACGTAATAGTGAAATATGCATTGTTAGGTTAAAACAATAATTCCAATCGTTACATTATCATGATCGATGGTAACGTGATGTAACTAACAACCTGCTTTTTTGTCATGATCAAATACCACAAGTTTATCAACGATTTGTTTTCATCTCGCAGTTAATCCATCAGGTGTTGGACATCATTTTGGCGTTTGCTTATGCCGCCATCACCTTCAAAAAGATCTTTCTACGTTTTACGTCCACGCGGTCACCAATGAGTATTCTGGCTGGCAGACTGGGCTGAGATGCGTCGTGTTTGTACGACGTGGCACTGTGGTTTATTAACTTGGGAAATGTCATACAAGCATATTTGATCCATGATTTACATCATTTTAATATAATATATGACGATACATTAAATTGTGACGATAAATCAATAACTATAAGCACGATTTTGAGCTTGTTACATACAATTTGTCTTTAAAATAGACGCATAAGTATACACTGGAAATGTTTGTGAATGGAATTATGTATTTGGCTTGATTTTAATTTGTTTAAAGAAATGCTGAGTTCGGAACATCTTCTTATTATACCCTGATAATGTATTGATGCATGTGTCGTTGAAGATGCAATGTGGAGGATTTAATGCATTTAAAATCATACGTGTTATAGGACAGACTTCGTATAATTGAATTGAATTAAATGTTAAATGTTTTTATTTATTTTCCAGAACATGCAGATCTGAAAATATTGGGCGTACATTACAAATTAAATTGACATTTGAACTACATAATCCTACTATAACCATTTAAACGCTACAGAACATAATAATTTATATAGCGCCTAATATGATAAAATATCATCTCTAAGCGCTTTACACTATTATTACCCCGGTCATAGGATACAATGCAAACATAATAAGAAACTCATGTAAACATACTTGAAGATAATAAAAGTGCAACACGAAGCAGGACAAAATCATACTTATATCTTACATTAGAAACAATCTCATTAATAAAATGGCAAATATATTTGTATTCAATAAGTATACAGGATATATTAGAGTGTTTTCACATTTCAATCGTTTGAATTGGAAATCGATATGGTTTTGCGAATTTTAAAATATCTTGGCAGTATCAAACTGGAAAGAAAATGTTATTCATAACAATACACATAGTTATGTACTCTTTGTAAAAAAAAAATTATTCAAAAGAAAAAAAAGATGCAACAAAGCCTTACAAATTCGAACAACAGTTTATTATGTATGTAAATCTTGTAATATAATACAAAGTATCAAATACTATATTATACATAGTTATAAACGATTTCAAATGTGTTAATAAGAAAGAATTCGAAACAGAATGCATGTATATCATTTAACTTTCTGGGCTTATTGTCAGAATGATTTGTTGGATGTTTTATGTTTTTTTTTATGTTTTACTATAATAAATCCAATTCAGAACATGCCATGTACATTTCATATTTGTATGTTTAATATCATAATATACTGGGAGTCAAAACTTCCATAATATCAGTGTAATGATAATTCATTTTCAATATAATTAAGATTTAGTTTTCTTGCCGGACTGAAGTTGCCCAATTTAGTATTACCCTTTAATAAAAATTAATATAAGGTTTTAATGTCAACGTTTAATGTCAATGAGTACAATTTCGTTATAGCTTATTGTAAATAGCTACATTTGATATGGCTTTATAAGCTTCTTAAAAAAAGTAATTTTATCAGGTCTATTTCGGGTTTTAAACATGTAGGTGCATTAACGTTTGTACTTTTGTAGATTTTTATATGTATTTTATATGTATTTTTATGTATTTGTGTATCTTTCAGTTCTGTCATAATTTGTGATAAGAAATTTTACAAGGGCCTTTTATTCCAATTATAACAAAATAATTTCAGTTTGCCAAGTAATTTTTTATTTGGCGACTCTATTCTTCTGCTAAACCATTATGATACTAATTGTTATTGATATTTAAAAATGGATTACAGTCAATCTAATTCAGAAAATTGTATCTAAATTATATATATATATGTGTTATGTTTGCTTATAAAACTGGCATCTCATCTTTTGTATATAAGGTTATGTGTACTGGAATATCACATATTAACTAGAATAAATCATTTTGACTTTTATTCATACAGGTGGCAAAAGCAAATAATCTAACGTTCGGAGATGAATTTCTTTGAAATACTTTTTTCTGAATTTTCTAAGTGTATTATATTATACATTGTAAATGTTCATGTAATATTTTAAAGACAAATACATATATAACTTTACTTTATTGTACTTTTGAAGGTCTGAAATACTGTGTTTCTTTCTATTTTTCTACTACAACGGGAATGCATGGCAACAAATAACGATCCATGAACTATATTGGTATACATTTAGAAAAGACTATTAAACATACCTAGAACAAAAACCAAGTGGCTGATGACCATGTATTATGTTATTCCGTCGTATTGTAAACTATTGTGATGACAAGGGGGTGTTTCACAAAGATTCTAAGTTGAACTTAACTTAACTTAAGTTTGACCTAACAATTAGCCTTGGAATTAAACATTTTCAGAAGCGATGACAAATACAAATATTTGAGACTTCAAACAACAACAAATAACAATTATTTCAACGCTCCTTAATTATAACAAAATACAACCGATTTTATCAAACGTTATGCCTTTTCAAAAGAACTGTTTCAATAATTTCACAAAGAAACTGACGGCTTTCCGTAATAGTTGGGTCCAAATAAACTTTGAATCTTTGTGAAACAACCCCTGGAGTCATTGAAACTACAAAAACAAAGTGAACGATGTCTTTTGTTGAGTTTTTCGTCATAACATGTATTCTTCTGACATTCTTAAATCGATGAAGTAAGCCTCGCCCATAATGTGAAACGTTTGCGTTCACAATGGAAGTTAAACTATACACTATATTTTCTTTCCTTTTTTCTACAACATATCGTGTAATACATGAATCACTTTTTTAGTTTATAGACCAAGCAGGTGTATTAATATCTGAGTGTACAGACTTGAACAATGAACAAGTCATGACGATATGCACACAAGTTGATGGCATTTGGAAGAAGGGGTATTCATTGCCATGGTAAGCAGTGGCGTAGCGTGGTCGGACTGGTTGGGGGGGGGGGGGGGGCACACCGTTTGTTTTTTCTTTGGTTTTGTTTTTGTTTTCTTCAACAAATGTCTCCTTATGTTTCCTATTGTTGTTTTTTCCTTCAAATTATTGGGGGCCGAGCAATACGCGCGCCATTGTTAGTGTGCCGAGAGAATGGGCATAGTTGGTCGATGCTATGACGGCCAGTAAATGCGATTTATCTGGCACTAACTCGGTAAAATTTGACAAAACTGGGAACCTGACATGGTGTCACTCACAGCACCCTAAAACAAAAATTACACGACCAAAATTACTGTTCTTGGTATCGTTTTTCATTGGAAAAGACACTCTATCCGATGGACATAATCATTTTGTTACTATATTTTGGGAAGTGCCCCGTTCCGTTTGTTTTGGGCCACCCTGTATAGTGTTTTGTATTTTTATGTTTCCTCGTCAAATAGCCTCTGAAGAAGATTCTGCTAAGATCGAAATTTAGGCCCTATATATTGACTCCCATTTTATTACACAGGCATTATTTTAGCAGATAAGCAGTTTTCAGCAGTATTTTTGCATCATTTAAAAACATAAGGAAGAAATATGGTTAAAAATGAAGAAATACATAATGAGTGTGCCCATTACTATTCATGGGATAGGACACTACGTCACTTACCATGGTAACGCATCTGTTATGAATCATAGGCGCCTGAAGGGGGAGGCAGGGGGGGGGGCGGCCCCCCCCCCCAATCCAAAAAGTGGGGGTGTAAAACGCGTTTTTGCCCCCCCCCCCCCCCCCCAAAAAAAAAAAAAAAAGAAAAAAGAAAAGTGGGGGGAAAATAAAATGTATAAGCTAAGAAGACTTGTTCATTCTAACGTTCAAAAACTAATTTATACATGTTCAATGTTCAATGTTCAATGTTTTATTTCTCATGTCACCCTGTCGAAGGGTATTGAAGACCTCATGTATTATAATAATATGATGTGAAGACGGTATTTAGCAAACAAAAACAACAAATAAAACGCAATCGCGCCGTAAATAATAATAATAATAATAATAAACAAGTAAAAGAAAGAAAACAATGTCAATCGCAAGCTATGAATTGACCAAGGAAATGTTACTATCAAGAAAATGCACAATAGATATTAAAATATCAATGCAGTAGAGAAAAACAAATATATATATATTTACATACAACAGTACAACAAAGGTACTTATTCAGATGATGCAGTAAGTGTGCATCAACATAAATGACTGTACTTTCCAAGTTACCACGATTCGTCAATTTGAAAGATAATCATACATACTACAAATCAGCGTTGTGGCTGCAGACCGTAACTATTTCTTGTAGAGTGCCATTATTATACAACACAATTTTGATACATTTGCTAATTCCCTATGATTAACACTATTAAATAACTGGCTCATTTTCATTACATTCGGTCTCACTCTATAGTATGACTTTATAAATGTCTTTCTTTCATTATCTAGTACTGGACATTCAAAGAGATAATGAAATTCATCCCCTAATTTATTACTGTAACAAAGCTCGCATATGCGATCCTTTCTTTCGATTCCATTATATCTTCCAGTTACTACAGGCAATCTGTGATTTCCACATCGGAGCTTTGCTAAAGCAATTCTCAATGAGGGCGGCATTAATATCAAATATGGTTCCATAATTACCTTACTTTTACAAATTCGGTAATTTAAACAACATGTACTATCGTTAATTTTACTGTGCCAATTTTGAGAATATGTATCACTTAATCTTAGTGACATCCATCCATCCATCCATCCATCCATCCATCTTAATCTTAGTGACATCCATTTTAGGTTTTCGCTGCGCGCTTCGCGCGCGAACAGATTATCTCAGTTTGTTGTATATAAACTTGCGTATGGTCTGGGGTGAGTTCCCATGTGACGTGCACCAAATTGCACCATTTCAAGTATATAAATGCAAAATTTTCTCCGTGGGAGGGGTATTCCCCCTCCCCCCTCTGGCTCTGCCCTAGCCCTCGGCCGCTTCGCTCCCTCGGGACTCATTCTTGGCTGTAGGCTATGTTGTTCGATCATACATAATGTGGCATATGGTTTATGATGGAACTGTTTATGACACCTAAATACACATGGGCGTCAACAGGCGGGGGACGGGGGGATATGTGTCCCCCCCCCCCCCCCCCCCCCCCCCCCACTTTTTGCATAAGTGTATACATAATGATGTTTGATTATTTTACCGTGACATACATGTATTATGTGAAATTTCTGTCTCAGGTATGCACCAAATCGCACAATTTCAAGTCCAAAAATGCAATAGCTCCCGACCGTGGGAGGGGGACACACCCTCCCCCCGCTCAGTCACTTCGCTCCCTCGCAATGTCTCACTCTCAGCTCTGGCTCAAAGTTGGCAACCCTGTGATTGTGGTTGGGCATGAGCCCCTACACACAAAAAATCGTGAGCTCCCTTAGATCTTTGCCCCCCCCCCCCCCCCCCCATCCAAAACTGCTTCCGGCGCGCCTGGCAATAACAACGACAGATTGTTGATCCCTAACTTCTCACACGGGTCGCTAGGCAGGGATAAAAGCAATACATTCGACAAGAAACTTGTCTACATGTTTAGAAAGGTTTTAAAGTAAAGTAGGTCATTTATGTCGGGCGGTTTTTGATTAATTTTTAGGATAAATCGATCTCTTTAGTTCCCCTTCCTTCAGGAGTGTTAATCAAGTCAAGGCAATTATCCTCAGAATTTGTCTCCTTCTTATAGTAGTGCAACAAAAGACCATAACAAATCAACCATGTCGAATTTGTTTACGCTCCTATTATAAATATTTTTATATTCTTATATACTTAGAGGGGGCTGCCATCTCAATCCGTACTTTAATTTCTTGTAATGGTTTACGCACATCCTTTCAAAATGAGAGAACGTTATAACATAATGATGGGGCCCTAGTATGCATGGGACAAAGCCAAATCAAAGCTTATACGAATTAACAGGATGACTTTTTATACCGACCCTTCTTTATATCTTTCTACAGTTCTTATAGTCCAGTCAATCTAGCATATATAAGGGGGTAACCTCGGCAAAATTGCAACACGGGATTTTTTTTCGGAATTCTGTTCAGGAAACTCCCCTTAACAACCAAAAAAAAGTCCCAAGAAATCGGAGTTGCGGAAAGTGGTTTAATTTGCATAATATGCAAATTAGGTATTGTTTGAAAGTAAAAATATGAAATTAATTGTTTAAAAATATTTATATACTATATTAACGCCAAAAAAGTATGGCAACCCAATATTGGTATCCCAAACTACACGATGAACACACGTCCGTTCTAATAATAGCTACCTAATTTGCATAATATGCAAATTAAGTTCTAAAAAAAAGACAATATTGCATATTTGTTTACAAAATGGGCTTCATTGATAGGATGCAAATGAAAAAGTATCTTTTTAAACGTCAGATATGAAAAAGGGTAAAGTTTGACATACAATCAAAACATTACTATCAAAGTAATTAGCATAATATGCAAATGAGCTATTGTTTAAATGGACCAATGAAATTATGTATTGTTTGAAATTTTAGATGTATGATTGTAGCTTGAAAAGTTTGCGAATCTTTTATCCAAAGCTAATATACTAAACCGCACATATATCATTACTTATACAGTAGTACCAATATAATTTGCATAATTATGCAAATTAAGTTGCACAAAAGACAGATAAAAATAACAACAATAATAATAATAATAATATTAATATAGAATTTATAGAGCGCCATGAATCTGGGTGCCCTATTCAGAGGTGTATTATTACCCTTGCAATTAGTCATCAGGTACAGTTCAAACCCGCATACGTTGTGCACCATCTCAACTCCCATGGGAGCATACTAACCATATTTAAGATGTCCTATGATGTAGATATTTCATATTCTGAAAACAAATACAGACTTTATTGAGTGAATGCAAATGATAAAGCCTCTATTGTCAAGGTCGGTAATGACAAAGTTTATGACACCCAATGGGAGCAAGACAATCCATCCATTGTGATGCAATTTGCATATTATACATCTATTATCAAACCCTGTTTGATAAAGTAGGTCATCACCTTGAAGGTTCATCTACATTTGGAAGGCACTATGTCCTGTATGCTGTTACTCCAGTCAATCTACCAAATATTAGGGGGTAACCTCGGCAAAATTGCAACATGGGATTTTTCTTCGAAATTTCATTCAGGAAACTCCCCTGAACAACATACAAAAAGTCCTAAGAAATCGAAGCTGCGGAAAGTGGTTTAATTTGCATTATAAAGATAATTAGCAAATTTGCATAATTATGAAATAAGGTCAGGGGTCATTTTCTATCTAGGAATAGTACGCTAGTAATTAAAACAAATATTCTTAGGTATTTTGGGGCAAGGAATCCATTTCCGGTGCTCGTTTGCGAGTGCCATAATGGAGAAAACCCTGAAATCCAAGATGGATGCTTCTTAATTTGCATATTTATGAATATTGTTGGTTTTCATTGGCTACAGCCTCTAATAAGCAATAATTATTGGTTTTTTTCTTTAATCGTGTTCTAAATGTATATCAAAGATACTTCAGCTTGGTTGCCGCCTTGGCAACTTCTAGCAATGCATATAATTAGCATAATTTTATTATTTACCTAATTTGCATATTCCCCAAAATTGAGTATATTGGGAACCCGGAAAGTAAAAATGACGAGAAATACACTTTTCCAAGGTTTTTCGGGTCAGGAAATCGATTTATGATACTTAATTCGACGTTATTCACCTTGGCAACCACATAAATCCAAGATGGCCGTCTTGGTGTTTTAAAGGAGATAATGCTATTTGCCACTTTAACAGCATTTAGTTTAAGAGCATAATTTGTTCACTGTTACCACATTGAAATTTAAGTATTCCGATTGCTAATTCGAATAATTGAGAGTCCAACAAATATAATATTGTTCTAATATAACCAAAAGAATGAAGTTGTGTATCATTACATGGTGAAACTTAGGGAGCAGCCATCTTGGATTTAAGAAGGTTGCCATGGTGCTATATGGAAATAAGTATAAAAAATGGACTTGTTGCCCCCCAAAACCTTGGAAAGGTGGTATAACTTGTCATTTTTACTTTCCGGGTTCCCAATTTGGGGGAATATGCAAATTAGGTAAATAACCCAATTATTCAAATTATATGCGTTGATAGAGGTTTCCAAGGTGGCAACTAATCTGAAATAGCTTCACTACATATTGGAATGATTGCTCATTAGAGGATGTAACCACTTAAAACCAATAATATTCATAAATATGCAAATAGGGGCAGCCATCATGGCTTTTAGGGCGTTGCCTATACGACACATGCAAATGAGCACCGTTAATGGATTCCTTGCCCTATATTACACTAGTATAATCGTTTTTTTAATCAATATTGTACTATTCCTAAATAGAAAATGACCCCTGACCACATTTCAGATATATGCAAATTAGCTTATATTTATATTGCAAATTAAACCACTTTCCGTAGCTTCGATTTCTTAGGACTTTTATTATGTTGTTCAGGGGAGTTTCCTGAACAGAATTCCGAAGAAAATTCCCATGTTGCAATTTTGCCGAGGTCAAGACCTATATTGACTGGACTCATGACTGTGTTCGTTGAACTTGGTACAAATTGATTACCATTCTGTAGCCTATAGTTTTCATTCATTTGTAAATGCAAAGTTACATCAAAACTAAAATTATCAGCAACCGTTTCAATAGCTCATTTGCATATTATGCAAGGCACTTTAATTACAGGCCTACTGTTTTGGTAGGATGTCTAAAAAAAATACTTGGTACTACTGACCTGATAAATATAGGTTTTATCGTTTGTATTCACTCAACAAGTCCGTTTTTTTATAAAAATGTGCAATATTTTACCATTTTTGTGGACATTAATTTGCATATTATGCAAATTATATGCAAATTATGTTGAACTGATATACGTGTCACCGTGTGTTATGGTATATTGGCTTTTGATACAAGATGTGCACACTCTTCTGGCTATTATAGTGCATCTACATTTCAAACAATACAGAACTTCATATTGATCCAATCAAACTATAGCTCATTTGCATATTATGCAAAGTACTTTCATGCTAACGTTTCGATTGCGTGTCACCCTAACCTGTTTCATATCTGACCTTAAAAATATAAAGGCTTTATCATTTGCATCCACTCGATCAAGTCTATTTGTTCAACAATATGGAATATTTGATTTTTGGGGGAAACCTAATTTGCATATTATGCAAATTATGTAGTAATTACTAGTACGGGTATGCGTTCATCGTGTACTTTATGATCCTAATATTGGATTGCCATACTTTTCTGGCGTCAATATAGGTTATAAATATTTTTAAACAATTAATTTAATATTTTTACATTCAAACAATACCTAATTTGCATATTATGCAAATTATGTAGTAATTACTAGTACGGGTATGCGTTCATCGTGTACTTTATGATCCTAATATTGGGTTGCCATACTTTTTTGGCGTCAATATAGTATATAAATATTTTTAAACAATTAATTTAATATTTTTACATTCAAACAATACCTAATTTGCATATTATGCAAATTAAACCACTTTCCGCAACTTCGATTTCTTGGGACTTTTTTTTGGTTGTTAAGGGGAGTTTCCTGAACAGAATTCCGAAAAAAAATCCCGTGTTGCAATTTTGCCGAGGTCAAGACCATATATTGACTGGACTATTAGCTGGGCTGCTACATTATCATGATTATTATTCAACAGTTTTGGCGCCAGATCGAGGGCGAGACGCACAAAAGCTTGTTGCGTGTGCATGTGTGTGAGTGTGTTTGTGAAGGTTCAGACATTACACGGTTGACCCACTGACTAGGTCAGTGGGTTGACCGCATCTCGCCACACCCATGCCATTGGTTAAAACACGTGGGCTATAATGTAGACAACGGACTGCCTACGTCACAACCAGTGGCGTAGATCTGTTTTGAGAAGTCGGGGATGATGCGAGAGAGCGGTGCGACCAAGCCCGAGGGCGTGAAACGCCCAAGGGTGGGAGGGGGTATGGAGGGGGGTATCCCCCCTCCCAGGGTAGGGAGCTTTTACAATTTTACACTCGAAATAATGCAATCTGGTGCATACCTTGGAAGAACATTTTATATGATATAATTTAAGAAAGCATGACTTAAATCATCTACCTCATGATTATACGATATACAAACACAAACGAACCTACACACCCACACACATACGCACACATTTTAAATTGGTGTTTAAAATATCACTTAAAGTGAGGCCTGTAAAGTGTCAGATATTGCCCAATTCAATCCTGTACCAAAATCATTGTAAGATATGTCCGAATGATGTGTGAAAGTTTCATTGAAAAGGAACGTCACTGCTTTCCTGGTTAAAAAGCGAAAATATGCGTCATATAGCTTTTACAACGGACGTTTATGAGGTTTATGACCGTTTGTTAACGCTTTTGAGCTGAATGATAGATATCGTGATACTAAAGGGGCATTTGAGAAAATCTAACCCTATTTCATAGTGGCCGGAAGTGGGGGGGCAAAACGCGTTTTTGCCCCCCCCCCCCCAAAAAAAAAGCCCCCCCCCCCCGAAAAAAAAATAAAAAGAAGAAGAGTGGGAAAGAAAAGATAACATGTATGAGCTAAGACTTGTTAATTCTAACGTTCAAAAACTAATTTATACATCCATTTTAAGTTTTCGCTGCGCGAACAGATTATCTCAGTTTGTTGTGTAACTTGCGTTTGGTCTGGGGCGAGTACTTTTTCTGTATTGGGCCACGTATTTCCCGTGTAGGCTGGCATTTCTCTGGCTGCTTGTGTGACGTGCACCAAATTGCACCATTTCAAGTATATAAATGCAAAATCTTCCCCGTGGGAGGGGGATACCCCCTCCCAAACCCTTCACCTCTGGCTCTAGCTCTGCCCCAGCCCTCGTTATTGTTATTGGATCATACATAATGTGGCATATGGTTTATGTTGGAACTGTGTATGACACTAAAAACAATATTTGGGTGCATATTTATTAGTGTGTCAATTATTTGTTTTCTTCGTGAAAAATATATTTCAAATTTCTGGTCGATCAAATCATAACACGCTTTCCTACATTGTAGATACAGTTAATCTTAAGCCAGAATTTCCTATCTAGGTATGCACCAGATTGCACAATTTCAAGTCCAAAAATGCAAAAGCTCCCTACCGTGGGAGGGGGGACACACCCTCCCCCCGCGCAGTCACTTCGCTCCCTTGCAATGTCTCACTCTCACCTCTGGCTCAAAGTTGGCAACCCTGTGAGTGTGGTTGGGCATGAGCCCCTACAAAAAAAATTCTGAGGGGCCTTAGGTCGTTGCCCCCCCCAATCCTGTGCCTGTTATGAATCAATGCCTCAAGCCCAAGGGGGGGGGGGGGGTTGAGTGAGGGTGTACGTGGTGGCTCCCCCTTACAACCTGTGCCCATATTCATACAAGCATGCTAGTTTAGTTCCTTGCTAATTAAGTCTATTTTGTAACAAAAGATTCTTTAGTTGCAAACTAGGATTTACTTAGTGGGTAACAAAGGCTTAGCCAGCTAACCCTAGTTGGGGACTAGGATAACTGTTTGTTGCTCAATAAACTGCACATTTAAAAATAAACTTGGCAAGGAATTAGGCTAATGGGGTTTTATGAATATGGGGCCCTGGATACTTTTAGATTTGGGTATTGAAAATTGTTTTTTACAGTGTTAATACTCTTAAAAACGAAAGATTTGTTACTTCACAAAAATGTTCGCAAATCAATGTTAAGATATGCTATTATACCACATTCAAATTCAAATTACAAGGCCAGTTTATAAATCATGCACAAACAGCTACACATTCAAGCTGACAATTGATGTAGTACAAATGGCATTATATGGCTTTATTCATTCATTCATTCAACAAATTGTCAATGTCGCAATACAAAAATATTCACAAATTCTCAAGCAAATTCATCTATAAATAAATGTACAACTGATGACATGATAAGAGATTAACAATTAAATACAAATCAAATACAAAATTAAATACGATTCATCATCCTTATAATGCAAAGTGGCACTTTCAATCAAGCAGTGGTGTAGCCAGGGTTATCACACAGAGGTGGAGGTGAGGAGAGTCAGAGATTCTCACGAATGGAGATTTGCCCCCCTCCTCTCCCCTCCCTCCCTCCCTCCCTCCCTCCCTCCCTCCCTCCCTCCCCTAGCCCTTAGCTACGCCACATGAAATGGGTATGGGTTTTCAAAAATCGCGTCATGAAAATCCATACAATTATATTAGGGGTGGCCCAGATAGTACAGAACTTTTTATATTACAAAGGGAACAAAATGAATGGATTCACTAAATGTGAACAAACTTTTGTCGAGAAATATGATACAGATAATACTAAACATGTCTGGGACCAGCAAAGTAGCTTGTTATAAGAGGGTTCTTTTTGTATACATGCATCAGAATGATTTATAACGAAGTTCCACTGTATCACGGTTAGCAAGTTGGTTAATGGCCTTTGTATTTTAGAGCGATTTTAGTCACACAATGCGGGGTTTCAAATTTTGACAAACAATTACTATTTGTATTCATCACAGGCGAAAGAGTAGACCGAAAAATTAGTCTTGATATTCCGCTGGAAAGTGGGATATTCACTAGAATAAGTAAAAAGTCTGATGTAAACCCCATGTAGAGTGGGTGTATTCCTGACTAGCGAAAGAGAAGATTTTCCGACTATAACTTTTTAGCAAAAAAGACACTGTTTAAAACTTAACATTGTGTCACCAAATTTACTCTAGAACTAAAAACTTCTGCGGATCTTTGTGTCATTTTCTAAGTTGGTAAAAGACTCCCTATCTAGCGAAACTATTTGCTTTGTTCCCGTCATATGGGCAGTATGCCATTCTATTCTTTTTCCAGGGCCTCCTCGCAGAATGCTCACAAACCAACCAATACTATTTGACACGCTTTTAAAATTAGTTTATAACCCCTTAAAGGGATCTAGTAACTTTGTTGAGATGTGCAAAAACTGATGAATGGTTGATGCAATGTATACTGTTGTTATCTCATATGTCCTCAGGGTATTGTGTGAAAATTTCAGGTCAAATGGACAATGTATGGCCAAGTAATGAGCGAAAATGCAAAGTGATATTGGGTGATATTCACCAACTCACTGCATTCACTTTGTACAGGGATGAAAATCTCGCCCGGAGATTTTCTTATCTAAATACTTCAATCATACATATCTTTGTAATGAAAGGGAAATTTGAAAAACCGAAAGCTGTCCCATGATTTTATTGTTAATACGAATACAACAAGGTATAAAGGAACCGCTAGAATTACAATTTTATTTTGAGGATTTGGACAATGTTACTAAGTCCCTTTAACATATTACTAAAACCAGAAGTCATTTTCAAAATGATATACAACTCATTCGACATCAAGTAATTTTGTTTAACGGCTGGCCAACAAGTATTACAAATGGTTATGTTTTTGGATATTTCAGCCATTTCTGAACCGATTTTGATCAAATGAAGTTTATTCTGTCATTAAAATGTTATGCTCTTTCAAATTTGACACTCAGTTTTCTATTATCTCACAAAAAAGTATTTTGTGTAGCGCCCTCTATACCAAAACTGAGGGGAGTGACATATCAAATATGACTAACATCATTAATCATACTGAATACATCTCAAATATGTAAAATCAATAAATATCATCCATTTTTTCTGAATTCAATACATTTTAGTACCATTATGAATGAAGGGTGCCAAATAGCATTTCAAACATAAATAAATAAGAAGTTCCCACATACGTACTGTATACATACTGAACATTTCAGAAAACAAGAGTACTGACACACCACACACATATATAATGAAACTGGCAAAGCTGTTTCCACAAATATACAAAATAATCTATGATGATTGTAAAATCCATCGACGGAGTTGTACGTATTCATACAAATATATTTCAAATTTCACTGAACAATACTTTTTGACACAAAAGCTTTTTAACTGTTTGTTGCTCAATAAACTGCACATTTAAAAATAAACTTGGCAAGGAATTAGGCTAATGGGGTTTTATGAATATGGGGCCCTGGATACTTTTAGATTTGGGTATTGAAAATTGTTTTTTACAGTGTTAATACTCTTAAAACGAAAGATCTGTTACTTCAAAAAATGTTCGCAAATCAATGTTAAGATATGCTATTATACCACATTCAAATTCAAATTACAAGGCCAGTTTATAAATCATGTACAAACAGCTACACATTCAAGCTGACAATTGATGTAGTACAAATGGCATGATATGACTTTATTCATTCATTCATTCAACAAATTGTCAATGTCGCAATACAAAAATATTCACAAATTCTCAAGCAAATTCATCTATAAATAAATGTACAACTGATGACATGATAAGAGATTAACAATTAAATACAAATCAAATACAAAATTAAATACGATTCACCATCCTTATAATGCAAAGTGGCACTTTCAATCAAGCAGTGGTGTAGCCAGGGTTATCACACAGAGGTGGAGGTAAGGAGAGTCAGAGATTCTCACGAATGGAGATTGGCCCCCCTCTTCTCCCCTCCCTCCCTCCCTCCCTCCCTCCCCTAGCCCTTAGCTACGCCACATGAAATGGGTATGGGTTTTCAAAAATCGCGTCATGAAAATCTATACAATTATATTAGGGGTGGCCCAGATAGTACAGAACTGTTTATATTACAAAGGGAACAAAATGAATGGATTCACTAAATGTGAACAAACTTTTGTCGAGAAATATGATACAGATAATACTAAACATGTCTGGGACCAGCAAAGTAGCTTGTTATAAGAGGGTTCTTTTTGTATACATGCATCAGAATGATTTATAACGAAGTTCCACTGTATCACGGTTAGCAAGTTGGTTAATGGCCTTTGTATTTTAGAGCGATTTTAGTCACACAATGCGGGGTTTCAAATTTTGTCAAATTTGGACAAACAATTACTATTTGTATTCATCACAGGCGAAAGAGTAGACCGAAAAATTAGTCTTGATATTCCGCTGGAAAGTAGGATATTCACTAGAATAAGTAAAAAGTCTGATGTAAACCCCATGTAGAGTGGGTGTATTCCTGACTAGCGAAAGAGAAGATTTTCCGACTATAACTTTTTAGCAAAAAAGACACTGTTTAAAACTTAACATTGTGTCACCAAATTCACTCTAGAACTAAAAACTTCTGCGGATCTTTGTGTCATTTTCTAAGTTGGTAAAAGACTCCCTATCTAGCGAAACTATTTGCTTTGTTCCCGTCATATGGGCAGTATGCCATTCTATTCTTTTTCCAGGGCCTCCTCGCAGAATGCTCACAAACCAACCAATACTATTTGACACGCTTTTAAAATTAGTTTATAACCCCTTAACAGATTACTAAAACCAGAAGTCATTTTCAAAATGATATACAACTCATTCGACATCAAGAACAATTTTTTAACGGCTGGTTCAAAATTATCGAATAATTGTGGGCCCAACAAGTATTACAAATGGTTATGTTTTGGGATATTTCAGCCATTTCTGAACCGATTTTGATCAAATGAAGTTTATTCTGTCATTAAAATGTTATGCTCTTTCAAATTTGACACTCAGTTTTCTATTATCTCACAAAAAAGTATTTTTTGTAGCGCCCTCTATACCAAAACTCAACTATCCCTTTAACCAAGACTGAGGGGAGTGACATATCAAATATGACTAACATAATTAAAAATACTGAATACATCTCAAATATGTAAAATCAATAAATATCATCCATTTTTTCTGAATTCAATACATTGTAGTACCATTTTGAATGAAGGGTGCCAAATAGCAGTTCAAACATAAATAAATAAGAAGTTCCCACCCACATACGTACTGTATACATACTGAACATTTCAGAAAACAGAGTACTGACACACCACACACATATATAATGAAACTGGCAAAGCTGTTTCCACAAATATACAAAATACTCTATGATGATTGTATAATCCATCGACGGAGTTGTACTTATTCATACAAATATATTTCAAATTTCACTGAACAATACTTTTTGACACAAAAGCTTTCATCAGACTGAAACATAGTATACATATTTAAAACAAAAAGCATATTGGGGAATCAATTGGAGCGTAATCTATTGAAACAATGAGAAAACAAATCTATGGATATTAACTTGCAGTCTTACAAGTATAATACAAGGCACAGGAAAGTATGTACACACAAAACCAAAATACACAACACAAATGCAAAACATAGAAACTGCATACATCAAGAAAATCATATTTTCTCCTTCCATGGGAAACTATAAGGCTGCACCACAAAGAATATTAACATGAGACAGTGTTGGATGACTCGAGGCCGTCCTTGGACTCATACTCGAAGGTTGCGGACTTGATGACTCGGGCTGAGTCCAGCTCGAGGCCGGTCAATGTTTGACTGCATGTTTGTCTGTATCATGGTATGAAGTGATTCCTTTTAATCACTTGATTGAGTGATAGATCAATTGCCTTTGGTAAAGAAAAGGAATAAATGTAAAATTATAAATGTAAATTGTAAATAAAAAATGGTAAAAGAGTTGGACTTGGACTCGGATTGGGTGGACTTGGATACAACACTGACATGAGAGGATTAGAAAATATGCACCATGAAATGGCAGTCTAGTTGGAAAACTCGCAAAAGAAAGAAACGGTAATGCTGCACTGATAACATATAAACTAAGATGACTAAGTAAAAGCACCTTGATACCCAAATGGATATGTAGCACACAAATGATTTATTTGTAAGTACTGATATTATCATCATTTATCATTAAATGTTATAAGTTATAACAGTATTATTATAATTTCATATGATGCATAAATATAAATAGCACACACGCATAAAAGCGTGCACGCTCACACTTTGAAGCACCTTTGAAGCACTTTGAAGAATTCATAAAGCTTACAAGGCTGGAAATTCACTTCTTCTCATGTATGACATGAGCCCCATTGCAGAAACATGTGCAATGGATTGTAAAGATGCAATAAATATGCACATTTGAACCAATCAGATTTGCGTATTTAGTCACATGATCTGTCTTGCAAATAATTGCAACTTTACAATCGATTGCAACTCTTTCTGCAACAGGGCCCTGGTCAGGCAATTAAAATGAAGACTTCTCAAATCTTGGTGGACGAGAATCTACTAGGACCTCTAATACAGGAAAGCGATGACAGAGCTCTTATATTTTGCCTATAAATAACCATGGATCACCAGACCTTAGTACAAAGATATTCCTCAATATTAGAACTCCCATGATGACATCCACTTAAGGCCTGCCATAGGACTGTCTTGTCTGTCTGCAGTGTGTCCAACCATTCCATACGACAGCGGATGAAACAGGTAAAAACTGTGAGAGGGGAGAGAAGAGAGAAACAATTATCTACTAGTATTTATCATCATTCATAAATAATTGATTTAAAACGCTGTAGTTTGACTTTGGATATTCCATATGATATTGTCTTAGGATAAGTTTCACGTCATGAGGTTTGTGTCCTGTTTCATAGCTTCTGGCTAGAAAGGAATCACTGGAGAATAAAAATTAAGAAGAGACTTCTAGCTCAGAGCACTGGACTTGTAATCTGGGGGTCAACAGTCAACATTTCTTTGTTCCCTGTTCATTTGTTAAATTTAATTCATAAAGTTTCCATTGCTGTTGATTATTAAAGGGAAATTTTCCCCATCATCTATTTACCTTTGATTAATTTCTTTACACATTAAAACATAATTTCATGCAAATATGTTGAATGTTTGCCCTCTGAACAAAGGAGGGGCATCATTCAAAGTCAATCGCTGTATGGGCCAATCCCATTCATCGCGTATAGCATGGAGGCTGCCATTATATTGTTTGAAACCCGGATTTTGAATTGTTCGCGCCGAAATGCTACGTCAAACCCGAACAAACAAGCTCGGTCTCTTTTTGTTAGCTCTCGCAGCTCGCGGGGTTTGTGCACACACACAAAAGGCAAAACGTGAGCCAACAAAAGAGTAGTTCGGTTTTGATGTCACATTTTAGAGCAATCCGAGTTTCATAAACAGCAATGGCAGCCTCCTTGGTGTTCGCGATGAATGGGATTATCCCGTACGGCGAGTGACTTTGAACGATGCTCATCCCTTGCTCAAAAGGCCAATGTTGGTCGTATTTGCATGAAATTGTGTTTTAATGTTTAGAGAACATAATCAAAGGTGATTATATGTTGGGGAAAATGTCCCTTTAATAAGTTTTGAAAATTGGAAGGGCCAACACGTAAAAGCATGTCTAGAATTTATCTGTAATTTTCAAATAACAACATTGTTGGAAAAAAAACATAAAAAGAAAAACTTCACAAGATAATCAAATAAAAGGTTTTTTGGGTGTTGCATAAAGAGATGCGATTAATCGCAAAGTTGTGTTTAATCGCAAGTCACAAAACATGCGCACTTGAGCCAATCAGAATAGCGCATTTAGGCGCATTTTCTGACTTGCGATTGATCGCAACTCTTTATGCAACACCCCCTCAGAAATATAATTGCAACAAACTAACCTGTGAATGATGACGGCTATGATAATTACAAGACCACTGTGATGTATGTGAGGAAATTGTCCTGAAAACTTCATGTCCAAGACTCTGAGGCCATGATCAAGAAAGATTCCTGGAAATAAGAACCAGATTTTGTAATTTCAATTGATTTAAATAAATCAAAGGCAGTTTGATATGCATGATTCAACAAACGTTTAGATCTGAGGACACCCATTAATAGATGCACATGGCTTATTCCCTGGAACAAATACAGCGAAGAGTGAAAATTAACTATAAATACAGCATATTGTTTCAGAGATAAAAAATTAATGTTTTTATTCGTTTGTTCATTTGTTTATTCACCAACCCATCCATCCATCCATCCATCCATCCATCCATCCATCCATCCATCCATCCATCCATCCATCCATCCATCCATCCATCCATCCATCCATCCATCCATCCATCCATCCATCCATCCATCCATCCATCCATCCATCCATCCATCCATCCATCCATCCATCCATCCATCCATCCATCCATCCATCCATCCATCCATCCATCCATCCATCCATCCATCCTTCCATCCATCCATCCATTCCTACCAACCTGTGATCATGCTGCTGAATAGCATTGCAGGGAAGTAGTGGTGGAAGTACAGCACTCTGCCCATGAGGAAGAAGGGTAGGTAGTGCAAGGCCCAGCCAATGAATAACCAGCCACAAGAAGAGTAAGCTCTAGCAGTCAAATCTGTCAAATCAAAATCAGGAGCAGGTTTCATTACAGTGTTAAATTCCAATCTAAGTTTAAAAAGCTAAATAATTAAATTAAATTATTACTATATTACTTTTCACTTTTCATTAGTTTGTTTTAATAACTTGACAACCTCTTTTCATTACAACATTCAAACAAAATCAATATCTAATACAAATGTAACTTATTAGTTTGTTTCATATAATCTTGAAAAATCGCATTATGCAAACAGATTTGTGATGCTCTGAATGACAGGACCAATTTACTCCCAACCTTTAATCCAACATTTAACTACCAAATGTATGGAGACAAATACACATTAACTGATACAATTGCCCATGGGAAGCTAGTGTTCAAACCACTAACCCATTCAGGGGGTGTTTCACAAAGATTCAAAGTAGAATTGAGAATGCAGTTTGACCTCACTATTAGTTTCTTTGCAAAATTGTTGAAAAATACTTTTGGAAAGGCATAAAGTGGATAAAATCAGTTATATTTGTTATAATTCTTGTCTTGAAATAATTGATATATTTTTTTGGTGAAAGTCTCAAATACATGTTTTATTTTATTTGTTTGATATTGGATATGTTTAATTCCAAGTCTACAAATGGCATTCCATAATTGTAAGGTCCAACTTAAAGAGTTAGGTTCAACTTAGAATCTTTGTGAAACACCCCCAAGGTCTGGTTCTGGCACTACTTGGGCTAGGGTCTATTGAGAATGCATATTATATCAAAAATCAAATCGGTCTTGAATGGGTTAACGATATATGGCATTACAACATCAAGGAGAGGGAGCCAGTGAATACCTGAAAGACGTTGAGACATCTGGAAGCCTCTCTGAACGAGACACATCCAGAGCAGACCAGCGAGGATGAAGAGAATGAGTGACACAAGGTTGCCCCACCAGATGACTGGGTTGCCAAGGAGATACACTCTGTAGTCTGTATCATTGGCCCCGGAAAAACGCTGACCCTAAATAGATTTGTGAAAAAGGTCATAAGAGAAGGAAAGAAGTAAAAACAAATCCACTTTCATTACACACGCAATAATATTCACTATTTAAAAAAGAATATTATAACAACTTTATAGTTCGTTTTTTTTCATAAAAAAACTAGATGGATCTTCGACTGCGCGCAGTCGGAAATGATGCCTCTGCCGCCATTGCGCGATTTATATAATAAGCCCAAATTAACATGCACTGAATTTTTCAACTCAATTTTCATAGTAATCTGGATACCAGATCTGATATATCACAATTATGAGCTATTTTGCCATATATCTGAGCAGTAACCTTGACCTTTGACTTAATGACCCCAAATCTTATAAATCCCCAATAGGTACCAAGTTTGATGGTTATTAGTGAACAGGTTCTTGAGATATTGCAATTACAGGCTATTTTGGCATAATGAGTCCTGTGACCTTGACCTTTGCCCTCATGACCCCAGCATCTGATGGCTAGAATGGCATCCTGAGATACATTCAGGTACCAAGATTTATTAAAATCTGACATTCAGTTCTTGAGATTTTGCAATTACAAGCTAATTTAGCATATATATCGAGCCCTGCGACCTTTGACCTTTGACCTCATGACCCCGAAATATAATCAGTTATTCAGCTCCTCAAGATACATACATGTACCAAGTATGGTGCAAATTAATTAATCACTTCTTAGATAACACGATCATAAGCTATTTTTTGCATATATAATAAGCCCTGTGACCTTGACCTTTGACCTCATGCCCCATAATCTAATCAGTTCATTGACACCCCGAGATACATACTGATAATCCATCCATCGGTTCTTGAGATAACGTGATCCCTAACTATTTTTGCATATATAATGAGCCCTGTGACCTTTACCTTTGACCTCATGATCCCAAACATCTATTCAGTTCATTGGCACCCCAAGATACATACATGAACTAAGTTAGGTGAGAATCCGTCAATCGGTTCTTGAGATAACGCGATCACGAGAACGGGACGTACGTACGGACAACCCAAAAACATAATGCCTCCGCAACGAAGTAACAGTGAAAATTTACTTTGTAAGAAAAAGTTCTTGACATCTCCTCTTATGAAATAATATAATTCTAAAGTGAAGTTTAAATGGTGCATTGACATACTAAGCTGGAGAATTTGCGGTACGTCATAATGTTTTGCCCTAATTTATATTTTGTAAATGTTTCTGAATGGGCTGATGTAAATTGTGTGTGACATTAAGAAATAAAATGAAAACAAACAAACACTGGAATTGTATCTATATCACTACAAATATGTTGTGTAGTAGCCCAATACTATAAACGCTGTTATTTTTGCGCTGGACAACACAAAAAGACATTCGCTAGTTCTTAAATTTGCACTGAGCAAGTATTGAATTTATTTTCCCTTTGCAAGAGGAACAGATATAATAATTCACAAACACATTTTACACGCATGGAAATCGATCCCTGTGCTTGTAATGCATGCTCCGATAGCTCTGCGGTAGAAGTAAAGGTACTGCATGCGCGTGAGTTTATACACGAGCCCATCAGGCCACAAATTAATGCCCCGCGAATATTACCACGTTTACAGTAACCCTTTTCTTAGTTCAGTATCAAGATAATCAAGAACTCACTCTATAATTGATAGGCCACTCCCATGGTTGTGATGTCACCTCTCCTTCCTTTGGCTTCAAGTTGTTATTCCCCTGTAATAACGGTCCATAAATAAAATGTAAAAGCATCAATAAAATGATACATATATTTATATGATAAAGTCTATGATGGATCATTATTTTGTCTCATGTGTCCCTGAATTTACATTTCACAACAACAAAAAACATCAGATGCATGTGTCTGACATCATGAAAACAATTTGTTGATACTTTTCAGGTGGACTATACTTTGTAGGCAAGTAAGTACCTATGTAAGTAAGTATGTAAGTAAGTAAGCAATTAAGTAAGTAAGTAAGTAAGCAAGTAAGTAAGTATGTAAGTAATTAAAGGGATCTAGTAACTTTGTTGAGATGTGCAAAAACTGATGAATGGTTGATGCAATGTATACTGTTGTTATCTCATATGTCCTCAGGGTATTGTGTGAAAATTTCAGGTCAAATGGACAATGTATGGCCAAGTAATGAGCGAAAATGCAAAGTGATATTGGGTGATATTCACCAACTCACTGCATTCACTTTGTACAGGGATGAAAATCTCGCCCGGAGATTTTCTTATCTAAATACTTCAATCATACATATCTTTGTAATGAAAGGGAAATTTGAAAAACCGAAAGCTGTCCCATGATTTTATTGTTAATACGAATACAACAAGGTATAAAGGAACCGCTAGAATTACAATTTTATTTTGAGGTTTTGGACAATGTTACTAAGTCCCTTTAAGTACATATTTTCTACTTTTGCAAATGGTCAGAAATGTTACTGGTGACCAAAACAAAATTGGTATATGGCTCTACCATTCTACTTTCTAACTTAATACAGTCTTATTGAATATATCCGAGTCTAGAAAATATCCTTATTTGAAACAAAAGCACTTACAGCTAAACTTATAACTGAACTATAGAAGTTACTTACAGTGGCCATAACAGTGTGAGCTTCCAACAGACTTTCCAGGAATGAGGGCACAAACAGGCTGAAACTAACACTGGGAACTGCAAGACAACAGGACAGCTTATTATGGTGATTCCGTTTTCAAATAATTATTATTTGCGTCTAAACTATCCTATATCTTAATTATCTGAAAGACACAACCTAGATTTTGAAACAGGACTGATTTGTTTGAAGGGCAAAGTTTTGACTACCTCACCAGAATACTTTTGGTAAGACAAGATGAAAAAGAAATCAATGGCACTAACATCTAATTATTTAGAGAGCAATAACACTTATACGGAATTTTGATATTTATGATTCCTTGTAATTCATATTATTAACTATTGAGTGATTTGTATTCATCAACACCATAACAAAAATTCACATATTCATTTAAAGTAAGTTTTCGTTTCGGTATCAACTATATTCTGATCTATATATATATATTTGTACTGATATAAACTGAGGTAATAAATAAATTGTTGCCAGAAAAATAATAAAGCAAATTATCAAAATGCTCTCCAGGGAGTTAAGAAAGTATGCAATATCCTTGTGTGGGTTTGAACTGTACCTGTTGACCATGGGTAATAATAATAATTAAAGTGCAATAGAGTTTATATTTATAGAAGCTGCGCTATATACATGTTCATATCATTATGATATAATCATCTTCATTGAAAGGTCTGATCTGATGGTGACCAAATATTTTCTTTTTTCCTTACGTTTGTCGTTGACATGATCCTCTACATTCCAGACATTCCTTGTGTCTCTTGTGTACGGATTACATGTTACCTCCAGCTGCTCCCAGCCCCTAAACACAAACAAGAAGATATGACGATGTGCAAATGATAGATTAAAACTAGTGCGGAGTTATTCCGTTTATTTCACTAAACATTTTCTTTAAACATTTTAAAAGTTTTAACATAAACAAAATTATGTTTACACATTTTCTTAGATGCTAAACGTTTAGTAAACGTTTTGACTCGGCACTAATTAAAATGAACATTTAAATAAAGATGGGATAAACAATGGGATTTCTTGATTTCTGGTAGATAAGATTTCAATCATATCCAAATAAATCAAATTGAATTTGTAACAAACATTCAAAATTACTTCAGCAAGACCTTTGAGTGAGGAAAGAAAGCGAATGTATTGGTTTCAACATTTCAAAAGACTTAATCATCAATATATTGATACCTGGTATTCCTTTACATAGTGTTTATGGTTCAATTCCTGTCTATGTAATACTTTAATGAAAAAGTTTGTATAACTAAAGTAGTTAAAATAATATTGTTACAATTTATCACATTTGTTCAGTGGTGCCCTAGTTTTAAAAACTTTTGCTCCATACTTCAGGGGCTTCATTTAAAAATGTATTGCTTTCAATATTGTTAATTAAATGTTTTTACACTTTTGAAATAAAATGCAATGAAATGAAACCAACTCACCATTTAGGCAAGACCTTAGAGTGGGAGAAGAGAGCACATCCACCGAGCTGATGCATGAGTTTCAGTTTCGTCCTCACAACTTTGACCAGGTCTCCTTCCCGGCCACCTACAACCTCCACCCTCCATACATCATTCACATCTCCAGTACCGTTCTGTAAAAATTAGGAATACAATTAGGAATACAATGTTAACATATGCCCATCGTCAAGTGATCATATCAGGAATATGGACTTTATCTATAAAGCTAACGAATAAGCTTAAGTTTTGTCCTCAAAACTTTGACCAAGTCTCCTTCCCTGTCACCAACAATCTTTACCTTCCATATATCATTCACATCTCCAGTACCATTCTGTAAAATTAGGAATACAATGTTTCCATTTGCCTAGCAATCGTCAAGTGATCATAACGCACATAATTATGGACTATATACTGTATATGCTAAGCTGACAAATGAAAATAAGACATATTAATTTGTTTTGAATTTTTGTCTGTATGTGTATTCATTCAAAAAAATCACAACTATAGTCAAACCTGTGTATTGTGATCAACTTATAAAGGGAAACAAAAGTTCCCGCTGTAGACAAGTGACCTCTGTAGCCAGATTCATTTACATCCTTCTTCTCAGTCTGCTGGGGACCATTTTAGCAGCCACTGTAGGCAGGTTGGCTGCTATAGACAGGTGAATGCTATGACAGGTTTGACTGTACTTGCTCTTATATACATACTGGAACAGGGCTCATATACACTTATTTTCAAGTCACTAATTCTCATGACCATTACAACAAAAATTCCATGACTTTTCAATGACTTTTCAAGTTAAAAATCGTGATATGTATTTCAGAAATGGGGAAATGTAGATCAAATTAAATTCCATGACTTTCCAGGTTTTCCAGGCCCTGTGCTAACCCTGTGGAATAAATTTGAAATAGTAATGTGTATATTGTCTGTTTCCCTTGACCTAATTGTCTTGACCTCGTTCTCTTGACCTACCTCTCCATAGCATGTGACCTGTCTGTGTCTCCCAGTCAAGGGGGCTGCTACCGCATGGCTATGCAGGTTTCTTCTTGTCCTGTGGGGGAACAAAATGAAGAAAAAGAAATACAAGTGAAAGTCACAAGAAAAATACAAAAAAGAAAGGAACATAAAAGAGTGCATATGTTCATAAACAGACGATATATGCCTGAATCTGTTATTTTATGACACAAATATGATTCATCTAATGACAATAATATTTGCAAGTGTGAGTATGATGACCAAGGTAATAATATAAAGTGCTTAGAGGTGATTATCAATTATAAAAGGCGCTATATAAATAGAAACGTGATTATTATTATTAATATTGTTACACACTGGAGAAGCTAACTTACGAGATATGTTCCAGTCTGATAAGATCCCCGTTCCTGACAAACTCTGGGGGCGCATCGTTGGCTTCATCTGAATCAGGGTTCACATCAAACTTCTTGACCAACCATTCATTGTTCTCATCCTTGTAGCCATATGCAGTCACCTGAGGTCAAAGGTCAAAGGTCAAAGGTTACAGGGCTCATTATGTATGCAAAAATAGCTCGTAAATTAAATTATCTCCATAACCTGTTGACAAGATAACAATCAACATTCAGATATCCATAAACAAACTAGCAAAAGATGATTGCTCTTTCACTACAACCATTCATAATACTGGTAAAGGTCACCTCTAGGCATGTTCTCAACTTAAAAAAAAAAAGCTAATGCAAAACACTTTCACCCTCCGAACAGAAGGAGAATCATTAATCGATTTGTTCGACATCAGATTGTGGTTTAATGACTGGCCAAGGGGGATAAATTTATTGAAGATTAATTTATTTTCTTCACAAATAAAATGCAAGACAAATCACAATCCATGTCTGCCTTTTCTGACCTGTTGTTGCACAGGGCCAAATTCCTCCAGAGAGAGTTGTGGGAGAGAGTAGTATAGCAAACTCCCTTTTGGTTGAACCGAAGGCAACATCACATTGATTGTCATGTAATGGCTGGCCCTAGGGAATGTATTTCGAGGGTCAATTCATTTTTTCTTTTAATCTTACAAACATCTGAAAGATAACTCATGTCTGCCATTACTGACCTGTTGTTGCACAGCGCCAAACTCCTCTGGATAGAGGTGTGGGTGAGAGTGCAGCAGACCCCCTCCTGGTCGCTGATTCTTCAGAGTGATCACTGAACCATAGGCAACAGCTGTAAAGGGGAGAGCATTTTTGGATATGAAATTATTATTTTAAAAAAAATTAAAAAAAAAAAAATTTAAAGATGGGAATTAGCCATCTGGCTGCCCCTAATACACAAAATCAAAATAAAACAAATTAACAAATTAATTAAAGTGAGGCCTGTAAAGTGTCTAACTCCATGAAAATTACTTGGAGCTTCCTCGTTTCTCTTCTACCGTGTTGTTTAGCTTCTGGTAAGAGAAGAATAAAATAGGGTTAGATTCTTTCAAATGCCCCTTTAGTATGACGATATCTATCATTCAGCTCAAAAGCGTTAATTAACGGTCATAAACCTCATTTACGTCCGTTGTAAAAGCTGATGCATATTTCCGCTTTTTTAACCAGGAAAGCAGTGTTCTTTTTCAATGAAACTTTCACACATCATTCGGACATATCTTACAATGATTTTGGTATAGGATTGAAGTCTCAAATGTTCTTTTGGGCAATATCTGACACTTTACAGGTGCACCTTAAATCTTTATGGTGATTACAGAAACATATGCGCAACAGCTGATCTCCATTACTATTGTTGGTGGAATGATACATTTTTTTTAAAGTCTAAAATACTTGCATTTTTGCTTTTTAATATATTTTATTCCAAGGCTATAAATGGCTTACCATACCGTTTAAGTCCAACTTAGGATCTTTGTGAAACACCCCCCTGCTTTCGTTAGTGCATGCTCATGCAGGTGTGCTCAGATGACCTTTTCATGCGGTACGATTTTGAAAACATGGCAGCTTCCAGTGGTCAGTCCAAACAGTTGATAGTGGTTTCAAATAAATTGCTTCATTTGTTATTAGTGGTACCCAAGAGGAAATATAGGACTAGAAGTGACGGGAATTATGCACTTATCAGTTATCAGTGACAGTTTTCGAAATGTTCCAGTGTTTCGTTTCCCCTGAATTCTTACCATCCGGCATTGACACATTATGAAGCTTGTTTCCGATCAGCTTGGCCTGGAAGGCAGAACTGTAGAACCCATCTCCATTTCCACTGTCATTAGAGAGGAGGAATGAGAGCAATGAGCTTTAAAGAGTCTTCCTTCATTGGTGGTAAAAATATAAAGACATATAAGACTTTTCGCTAAATGCTTTAATACAATCATTATTACGTAATTTTTCCGACCTCCATAGATAATGCTATTCTTTGACGCATGAACCATTTTCTTTTTTTCTCAAGGTAAATGTATAATAGCGTTCATTTTCATCATTCACATAATAATTAGCTTGGGTTTATGTGAGAACAAAAATTGACTTCTCTAATATATAGATGCGTGAACTGGTCATACTGAATATATGCTCACTTTTTTTTATAGACAATCTCATGTTTGAACTTGGACTATATGTTGGACTAAATAGGTTGATGGGAATTACAAGTACTTCACATTCAATTGTAAACTTTGCACACACAAAATGTGTGGTTTTATTATTAAACAAACATTGCTTCCCTTGCTGGGGAAACCTCATTTTTAAATGAAATGTATAATCTTTCAATGATTCTGTTTCAGTAGCACTTTAAGAGTTAACATATTTACCTATGATTCAACACCTTGAAGTGGACTGCAAAGAAACAGATGTAGACGAGTGCAGGAAGGCATATAAGGCATAGTACCCTGGCTAAGAGGTGGTGCAGTAGGTTCATCTGAAAGGATACAAAACAAGTAATGGGCAGAAACGGAAGAGAAAAAAATATGAGCATGAAGATTATCAATCATAATTCTTGTGGTTCTATTGCTTTTGGTGCAGGATTGCACTGTATTGAAAATATAATTATTCATTACTAGAGAGATCGACAACTCTACAATTTAAAATCAATTTGAAAATATTGATTTGGAAAACATTTGAGACTCAAAACACCTTGGAAATGCAAAGCAAAAGGCCACATATTTTTTCAAGTTTATTTTTTACAAGAGAAATTATGAAAATCACTAACTTTGTAAACATTACAACAAATCAGAAATGTTAACATTATCTCATGAAGGCTGATTTGATTTTGCCACATTTTCTCATAGTCACTGTCAGCCCAAGATGTTGGATCCAGCCGAGAATGGGTTGAATTATGAAAATGATGAATTACCTTTGAAATACTGAGATCCCCCAGGAGTTGCCACAGTTCCCAGGCCGTTGTCACCCCAGCAAGGAGAATCACAAACAGTCCAACCCACTTCACACTGTCAAAGCAAAATGAAGACAATACTCATATATATATGGTAATATATATATACAATTATACATTCATATTTTATAACAACAATTGCAATACAGTAGGGCCTACAAGCAATTTTAAGTATACATTAAACTAGTAGTGCTGAGTCAAAATGTTTACTGAACAAAAATGTTTAGTAAAACGCTATTGTAATATAGCTATGTGTGGGTGAAGTAGGAAAATCTACCTGAAGGCGCATGCCAGAGAGACACCAGTACATGTCATCCACGTCCACCATTTAAGTGTGAAGGGTGCAGACCAGCAGGACTGGAACTTGACCAGGCAGAAGACAGAGGCACTGATGAAGAACAGGAGGATAGGGTCCAGCAGGATGTACTGGGAGAGGGTAAGGCATCCTACATCTGTTGAGAGGGAACAAATGTGACTGTAATGTAATAATAGCATAAAATAACATAAAATGTTATCAACAATAATGATTAGCTCCTAACGCAGAAGCAGAAGACAGAGACACTGAAGCAGCTCTATGCAGAAATAAAGAACAGGAGGATAGGGTCTAGCAGGATATTCTGGGAGAGTGTCTGACATTCTTTATCTGATGGAAGAGATAATGACATAAGGCTTTATGATGGGACACATTAAAACAAATTATTTGATATATCTTTAAGGACATGCTTTATGATGCAATTCTGCAATACATACTGACCTGTTGATCAGCTTTTCTGGTATGTTCCATCATTATGTAACATTACATTCATCCATGGAATTTTAATAATTTGGCTCTGCACATTGCATTTATTCATAACTTAGTCATTTTGTCATTACAATAAGAAAATGTTACTATATCCAGTAAATTATGCTTGGATGTATACACCTTTATGGTTGAATGAGAAAAGATATGTAGAAGAAATCCTTAAATCTTTAGTGTAGTTATACACTACATTTGCATGCAAGGCTTGTTGTTGTTGTTGTCGTTGTAGTTTTTGTTCGTTTTTCTTCTGAGAGAAAAAAAAAAAACAAGATGGAAACGGCCAATCACATTCTGTAAAACAGTGGTTGTAACCGTTGTATGCTAGTAGTCTTACCAAATAAAATGAGTGATGAGGCCAGCAGAGCAGCAGGAACGGACTTTGTCATTTCTTGCACCGTGAGGTAGGTCAGTGGGATAATGCTGGTACCTAGAAGGGCACACATCTGCAAACAGAAGGGAGAAAAATAAAGATTGGACTTTAGTGAGATGGAGAAACTGATGTACATTTTACTATTGAATTTATTTCATTTTCAAAAATTCAAAAACAAATTTGTTACCTACTTCCAAATTATATTAACAGTAATCTGCACATATATGTGTATGACAATTAGTGATCTCATAAAGATGGAATAAAATGAAGAATACCAATAATTGTTCAAGCAAGGGTATCATAAATGGTGCTCTGTGGCATGGTCGACACATTTATAATGTGAACAAATTCACAAAAGAGCGGCATAGCCATTTGTTTTTCTTTTCTTACCCCAGGTCCCCAGCCTTCTCATTATCACATTTTATTTACCAGTTGGAGGACAAACACAATATATATATCCCCCACTGCTACAGCCTACACCAATACTTACCAACCTCATACCGTAGTACTCTGTTTCTCCATATTTATCACCAGGTTTCTCAAATGAGAAGTTTCCTTCATAACCAGTTAAATAGCCCGACAGACCAATAAACATTTTGCCCAGTGGAGGGTGAACGTCGAAGAAGAATGTGCGATTTATGTAGAAGCTTCCCATTTTTCCAAAATGAGTTTCATCCCAGCTGTAGAATGAAAGAAAGACAAAAAGAGTTAAAAAAAACTTTAAATCAGATGAATAAACAAATCAAATGAATAAAATTACATTATCTTAATGAACAGATGAAGCCAACCGATGACATGACTGGATTACAAATAATTATATATACGCATTACAGACCTCAATTTCAAATAAATTATTGATTCATGATTGAACTGAATTTATGCAAGAATGAATGAATAAATAAAATAAATAAATAAATAAATGCACAAACACAATAACAAATGAATGAATGGATATATTATTATAACGCAAATGAATGAACAATGCGACCAACACAAGAGAAAGAATCTTGAGTTGCCATGCCCATGACAGCAAGAAAACAAAGCCACAGCCAAAGCAAAGGTAAAGTCAAATTCAATATCAAAAGTCAAAACAAACTGTTTCAAACTTTCACTTTCAGAAAAAAAAGGAAGACATTTACAAAATGCACAACTAGAATTAGTACTAGTAATATACGTACCACACATGGTCCGGTTCTTCTAGTCTGTATAATCTGGTGAAGAGAGCAAGTAGTGACACACCACAAAAAGTTAACCAATGAAATAGAACTGGCTGACTCTGTCTCTGTTCCTTTATCATCTTGGATTCACAGCTTGCGTCAGACGCCTCTGTGCGAGTCGTAACTTTTAACCGACGCGAATCTTTACGACTGGGACCGTTCTCAATCGTTTCTTTGGGTTTCTTGTCAAGTGCCGTGCTTTCTCCTTCAGATTTGAGGAATTCGGTTCTTTGAGAATCATTTAATATCGATTTCCTTTCATTTCTAGCTTGAGCTGATATTTTTCCAGACATTTTTAAAAAGATCCAGACACAAATAGCTAGCAACGCAATTTTAACACAACAACGGCATCGGTAACAACGGCACGCCAACGGACTTTTGCATGTTGTGATATTGAATTTCTATATAACTAAAGATCCAGTGAGTAGTTCAGTGTAAAAATATCAGACAATGGGACTTCTGACGATCCTGAAAAAGATGAAGCAGAAAGAGAAGGAAATGCGATTGTTAATGCTGTATCCTTTTTGTAATGAAATAAATAAAATTGGTAAACCTTCTTAGCAACAGTCCCACACCCTCTAGTTCATGTAGGGAAATGTATGCCGTAACCGAATTCCAACACGGCAGGTATTCTGAATTGGACATGATGTCTGATGATCTCTATCGTCTTAATTTGTTTTACTTTTAGACCATGATTTATTATTGTTAAATTGCATTAAGTTTGTCGTATTTGTATGAGGTTTAATAGAGAGTTGAGTTTTGAGTGTTACATGATATTCAAACTTTTAGTAGGGAGAACGACCGAATACAGCAATCACGCATTTGTATCTGCTAACACGCAAAACTTTGCTACAAAAAACCTAGGGTAGAATTCATATTTTTCAATATTTTACCATGAAATTGGTATCCTCTTGAAGCTTAATCCTTCCTTGATCTGGATATAGCATTAGTTGTTCCTAAATCGATGTTTTAACACCCGAAAAAACAATCTGAATGCGCAGTGAGTTAGGAGACTTCGCAGTAGTCGCGGTAGCGACTGCACTTGAAAACTTCATTTTGCTACCACAGTGCATACATTTTCCCAACTTCCATGCCAGAGTAGGGGTTCGTAAACTCCCTCTACGTTGAATTTGAGGCCATTGTCATGTAGAGCAGAATCTGATCTTTCGAATGACACCAAATTCGCCGGAATTTTTTGGAATTTTCACCTTGCAAATTGATTTTTTTGAAGGATTGTTTTGCTGACATTTTTGCATCGATTTTCGGCACAAAAATTCGACGAAAAATCGTTTAAAACTGGAGGAAGGAATCTGAAAAAGGTATTGAAAAGTAGTATTTTATGAAAGTGTGTTGATTTCTCTACACATTGAAATACATTACTATGGGAGTAGTAATAGCGCTAAGCTGCGATCATCCAATGTAAACAAATTGCCCACGTACTGATTTTGATATTTTTAGCCATGTTGAGGCATGCGTTTTCTATTTATAGCGCTGGGGCACGCGCAGAGCATAGTTACCGTCCATCGGCTGAAACTGGCAGAACCAAACTTTGTACCTTCTACCTCTAAAATTGGAATATCTCCACTAATATTGAAGCTAATAAGTTGATTTAAGCACCATTATTTTTCTCACTTTACAAGCTTTCCAATGATATTAAGTTTGTTGAGGTTCCTTCAACAAATCCAAAAGTCACCGAACTCCCTACTTTTAGTGTTAAAGAAATGTGATTGTGAACTTTTGACACATGTGAGTCAAAAGATAATTGAGTTAAATTGTTCTGTTAATGACTCAATTAAATGTTATGTTTTATTGTATTCTTTTTCATGGCTTTCACTTTAAATGCAGATAAGGACAGCTGCTTCGGCCACGTTTACTTGCATGCAATATTTTGTTTTGGAACGTCACTCACAATTAACTTTTGTACATTGTTGTTTACGTTGTTTGTAAACTATAAATACCAAAGCATATTGCCGATGCCATGGCAACGCTTCCTGGCCAACAGTTATGTGACAAGCAAGTTCAGTACTATTCCGATAAACAGTTCATTGAAGTTTTATCGACCTAATACTCCATAGACACTATGGCAAATCACTGTACACAGATACAATGTAGAGCAAATCCTGGCAAAAAGTGGCATACCTTTTCTACAGGGCAATTTTTTTATTTGGCTGTAACTTTTTTCTGCAAATTTTTGAAAGGTGGACGGTATACCAACATGTTTGGAATCCTACAAAGAATCAATTAAAACATGTTTCAGGGTTCTAAAATGTTCATGTAAAAATGGACACTTCAAACCGTTTTCCCATAGGCATTTGCCATAGTGATAGATTAGGTTCTGATCTATAGGCAAAAACAGTTGAAAATAGCAACACTGACTGTTTTACCCACCCTAGGACCAATGCCATATAGAAAGCACAGTAAACAAGTTTGTGAGATTAACCAAAAATGTAAAAATATTTCTAGCTATAATAAAGTATCATCTCACCAAATAAACCAACTGTGGATAGTAGGAGGGTAGAATTAAACACAATTTGAAACTTACATTGAGCCTTCTGATGTAAAAAGTACTTTTAATTCCTATTTGAGAGTTTAGAAATACTGCAATGGATCTGATCCAATCTGGCCAGAGCTGTACTGCCCTCTAAATGCAAAAGTAGACCAGTTGTTTACATGTTTAGGCTTATGCCCAGTAACATTCTTAAATTCCTACTGAAACTGCAGAACAGTGGTACAAACAAATTCAATGACAAGGTGACTGAAAGGGTCTTACATCTGTGTCCATTGTCTGTGAATGTGTGAATTGACTGCCTGGCCATAGCATAGGCCCTGGTTTAGCTTTTGTATAAGTGTAACAAAGAATGTAGGTCAATCTGTGACTATAAAGAATTCTTAAATCTTTACAGCCAGCTTTGATTCTACTTATAAGATTAACATGGTCATGATTCAATGAAGCCTTCATTCAATCATGACCATGTTAATCTTATAGATAGTTCAAAGTTTGTAAGAATTCTTTAGAGTGAAGACATGCTATAATTGTTTGTTGAACAAAGCCATATTATGCTATTACAGCCATAACACAGCATCAAATTGATAGTGTGAAAAACATCTAGTTTAAGGCTAGGCAGACAGGGGATTTCCCCAGTGTTTGCTGGGACAATGAGGGCAGCTGACTATCAAGCTTTTTTACCAGGCAATGGAGTAAGGGGTTAATGCAGCATGCTGTTAACCCCTTGTCTTGTAGGGGTGTGTTTTACCACCCTGTTTTACCCACGAACACACTCCTGACAAATTGTTCCCCATTCATGTTTTTTAGAATAAAAATATGAATTTTGTTTAAAAGACCACTAAATATCACAAAAATCAAAACTTGCAGATCGTTGAAAATTAGCTCCTGAAATGTTGGCATCTCCCTGTTGTTGTTGGCCTTGGAGATATCTCTAATTGTTCACATTATCACATTATTCCACCATTGTATATCCCTATCTGTGGTTATATTGTTTATGCATTTCAAATAAACAAACCACTAAGATGATATATTCTTGTAACTTTTGTGTCAATATTAGTTTCCTTAACTCTGCATTAAACATAGAGGGCTTGACAATGCAGGCAAAACAACTATATTGAAGAAGTTTAATGGAGAAGATATCAATACCATATCCCCGACACTGGGTTTCAACATCAAAACATTAGAACACAAAGGGTAAGTATTGTACTCCTTTCATTAGCCTATGTGTTGAAGGAAGTTTGAAGTTAAAAGGGGAATTTTTATTGTCTTGTGGGAAAACATAAAGTAGGGTTGTTTGTATTAAATTCTGTGGGGTTTTTTTGGTCCACGATGCATGCATAATAGTCTGAAGAGTTCATGACAATCTTACATGTTTCAGCCAAGATATAATTGAAAATGATAAGAAAAGACTGTTAGTTGGCTAACTAAAGTCAAATGCTTTCATACAAAGTCTTGGTTTTCTTCCATGTTTTGATCATTGTTGTCAACTTTGTATAATTTTGCTTAAATACCAGGCCATGTGACATACATCAAATAGGAGTAGACTACTGATATTTCACTTCTACATTTATAACAAAATAAAGGTAAATGCTTTCTCATTTCCTATAATCATGTATTTTTGTCTAAAATTTTGAATGAGTTTACTATCATGTACTGAATCAATCAGTGATTGAAAGACTACAAATCAGTTTGTTTGTCCTAATCACATTTTGTTTATTTCCTTTTCCAAATTCAGGTTCAAGTTGAACATCTGGGATGTGGGCGGCCAGAAGTCACTTCGTTCGTATTGGAGGAACTACTTTGAGAGCACTGATGGCCTGGTGTGGGTGGTGGACAGTGCAGATAAGAGGAGACTGATTGATTGCAAGCAAGAGCTGCATTCTCTCCTTCAAGAAGAGGTTTGTTTTGACTGGGGATCGGGTGATTGTATGCAGTAGAAAACATTGGTTAAAATGGTAGATTGTCCATAAATCTCTGCTTTTGTTTTGTATTTGTTTTTGTTTGTACACTGATGAACTACCAACCATACTTTGTTGAATGTTAAAGGGATAGTTGAGTTTTGGTATAGCCTATAGGGCGCTACACAAAATAAATTTGTTCATGAGATAATGAAAAACTGAGTGTCAAATTTGAAAGAGCATACAATTTTAATGACAGAATAAACTTTTTTGGATCAAAATCGGTTCAGAAACGGCTGAAATATGCATAAACATAACTATTTGTAATAATTGTGGGGCCCCACAAATATTCAATAATTTTGAACCAGCCGTTAAAATTTTTAAAAAAATGTTTCCTCTTTTAAAAAAATCACAGCAGAGGTTTTAAAATAGTTGTTGATCATATCTCTATCTAATCACTATTTCAACATAACATCACATGCACAATATTTTATTTCAGATGGTTGATACCAAAGAGTTCTTAATGTTTGAGTTTGTGAAATATTTATTATTTATAATATATTGGCCAAAATAATTGATCAATATTGTTGAAATTGTTCGGCGCGCACGTTGCTGCAAATGCCATATACTTTTGCATGCACGGTGCTAGGCTTTTTATGTCAAACATTTATACAGGGTGGCCCCCAAAAAACGGAACGGGGCACTTCCCAAAATATAGTACCAAACTATTAATGTCCATTAGATAGGGTGTCTTTTCCAATGAAAAACGATACCAAGAACAGTAATTTCAGTTGTGTAGTTTTTGTTTTAGGACGCTGTGAGTCAGACCATGTCAGGTGCCAATTTTTACCTAGTCAGGGCCAGTAAAACCGCACTCACTGCCCGTAATACCATGCCCATTATCTCGGCACACGGCTGAGTGCACACTGTCAATGGGGCGCTGTGTTATACGCTATGAAAGGCGGTGCGTGCGGTTTTACTGGCCCTGTCTAGGTCAAAATTGACAAAAAACGGAACCTGACATCATGTCACTCACAGTGCCCTAGAACAAAAACTACTCAACCAAAATGGCTGTTCTTGGTATCGTTTTCCGTTGGACATAATAATTGTGTTGCCGTATTTTGGGAAGTGCCCCGTTCCGGTTTTTTGGGGGCCACCCTGTATTGCTTAAATAATCAATTCCAAAGCATTTTTTTGTCAAAATCTTTTAAACAGATAAGTAATAAATATTCTCTCATATGGTAGGTTATAAAAGCGTATATTTCATTGTTTGTGTGTAGAGCGTTTTCGAAAACTGTTATTTAGCTTGAACATACCAAGTCCCTCCCCCCCCCCCCCCCCCTTGGATATTATAATCCCCATAGTTAATGAATGCATGGTATACCAAGCAAAGATCCAGTAGGCAATGTGTTAATGATCTAACTGTTCTTTCCACAGAGGTTATCCGGTGCGACGCTGATAGTGTTTGCAAACAAGCAAGACTTGCCTGGAGCTCTATCAGCAGATGAAATCAGAAAGGTAAGCTTTATTTGTTAGTTGTTTACAATATTATCTGCAAATGTCTCAGTATTGAATTAATTTGTTGTGGTTAAAGGGGTAGTAAAATTCTGGTTTAAAGGTTGCTTAAAAAATGAAATAGTTATGAGCTAGAGGGAAATTAAGTGTAAGATTTGCAAGAGCACATAATTCTCAAATAACAATTGATGTTTGTTTGATCAAAATCCATTCAGAAACAGCTGAAATATCCCCAAAATAAAATATTTTGTATGAAAGCTAAATGTGTTGAATTTCCTTAGCAATTTTGCTTGTCTATGAACTTTAATACCATATTTGTGAATATATACCAAAATGTTTTTTAATTCAGGCCTATTATATTTCTGGTCAGTTTGTTTATATGTTTGAATTAATTATACAAAAAAGCTGCATCACGGGTCCTTCAGGCTTATAATAGCTTCTGACCATTTGAGCAATGAAAGCTAAGGGGTTTCTGGGACGAACACAGAACAATGGGTTTTCTATAGCTCAGTCGGTAAGAGCACTGTTCTAGCAATCCGGAGGTCTCGGGTACGAATCCCGATGGAATCCCATTTTCTTTGCTCTTTTTGCAGTCATATTATATTTCTGGTCAGTTTCTTTATATGTTTGAATAAAAATGTTTTTTAATTGATTCTGATAACTCTTCTTCCAGCTCCAGGGGCTTGAGGCATTTCAAGAGCAGAATCCCCCTGAAACCGTAGATTTATTTTTTCATTGCTTATGACTGTTATGATTTTTCACTTGTCTTGATTAGGCTCTGGAGCTGGACAACATCAAGACACATCATTGGCTGATTCAGGGCTGCAGTGCATTCACTGGAGACAACCTCCTGTACGGGATCAACTGGTTGATAGACGATATAGCTTCAAGAGTCTTTACCATGGACTGACGAACCTATAGATGTGTTCTGGTAGGTTTCTGTCTTATATTAGCCCCATCATCCTAAATAGACTTATGTTGAAACCAAGCTGGGTTGCTTTTATGAATACGGGCTTGTTTGTTTTAGATGTTGATTAACTGGTCGATAGACGATATAGCTTCAAGAGTTTTTACCATGGACGGATGAACCTATAGATGTGGTAGGTTTCTGTCCAAGACGAACGCTGTTATCCAAAATAGACCTAGGTTAAAACCCAGATAGTGTGACTTTGAAATGAGGGCGGGTGTTGAACAACCCTTTCCTTCAAGATTCTGAAATTTGTTGCCACCATTTTGTTTGGCCAATGGAAATCTTGAATTGGCCACCAAAGAATTACGATCTAAAACAAACATGTGTATGGTGGGAGTGTATCTGATGTGTAATTTACGCCACCTGAAAGCTTAACCCCTTGCCTACGGGTTAATGGAGAGCAGTGTGTTACTGATATAGAGATGGGGAGCTAACCACTTATTAGAGACACGCTATGTACTGTATTTCTTGATTTTGTTTATTGTCAATATTGATTTATTAGGGGTGCTTGATACAGATGAATAACATGTTGATTGTAGATCAGGGGGTGTATTCTGAAAATCGTCTTTTCCCTAATATCGTATTATCTTAGGCTTATGACAAAACCGGTATTCTGAAAACTCTCGTATCTTTTGTATTATCTCTGAAAGTTTGTTAACCTCTATTAGCTGGCGCGCCTTGCCACGCATTATTGATAAGCGCGTTCGCGCAAGCAGAGGTGGAAAATGTGTATTCTGAAAACTCTCTTATCTTTCATCTCATCATGAAATTATCATAAATTCTACTCGTATGCCGAGACAGCTATGGGGCAGTATTTTCCTTTTGTTATATCTTGTTTAAACATATTTAAAGACAATTATTTGAGATTTTAAAGAGCTCCCTATGTTTGTTGTGTGTATAGGTGTGTGTATGTGCGAAAAAGTTAGAAAATAAGAGTGAGGGGGAGAAAATTCCATTGAAAATCTAACCATATGAAAATCCCATTCTTACAAAAATACTCTTTGACCAAAATATATAAATTTCTTGAACTTTGATTGAAATTTCTACGTGTGCGCAAAGCTAGTTAGATGCGCGCATTTAAAGAAAGTGCGACGCATGCGCAATTTAACCCACTTTGATTGCCTGAGGGGGCATAACTCAGCACTAATGGGCGTGGTCAGGGGAAGATATGATGCCCTTAAGACAATTTTCAGAATACCGATTTATGACAATTTTAGCGGTGTATTATCTTATGGACTTATGACAAAAGATAATACAAAAGATAAGACGATTTTCAGAATACACCCCCAGCTCATGTTTGAACATCTAGGTAAAATATCTGCACAAACGTTCACTAAATAGCAGCACTTATGGTAACAAATAGAACATGTGAACACAATTAAATCAGATTTGCAGATATATATTTATTTTATACAAGTAATTTCACACATTTCTTTTAATACACATTATTAAAAATTGATCTTTTACATATCATTGAATAAATATAAATATTTGTGTTTTGATTGAAATATCTACAATTCTTTACATACAGTACATAATGAGGAAATAATTATACAAACAAGGCACTTAAAAGACATCTTTTTGAAAATTGCAATTAGAATACTTTACAGATTTGTATAAGTTTTCGTCTTTGAACATTTGAAGCTGTGTTGATCCTATGGCACCTTGTATTATTCTTCAACACAATTTTTCTTTAGCTCATTTTCTAGGCAGTTCCATGGATGCCTAAAGCCCACTGATTTCCTCACTATCCGATTCCAATTCTGATCCAATCAACAATTGCGCATCTGGGGGTGTATTCTGAAAATGCCTTTTAAGCAAAAATTTGTTGCATCTACTTCACTAAAATATAATATAATTATATTAGCAAAATTATTCTGAAACTGTACTCAATGAATACCGAATTGCTTTTTTTAAATATTTTAGTGCCGTAGATACAATACAATTTAGCCTAAAATCATTTTCAGAATACACCCCCTGAACTAGGCTTTACATACATTATTTAAGAATTGTCACTACTGGAACATAACAAAAAGTACAAACTTGTGACCGACCATCACTTACACATTACCACACTTACATACTGTTTTACTGACCATTTAATTGCATAATATGTAATTAATGCAATTATCTGTTTACATTTATGTTTAAATATTTTCATGCTATATTAATTTTGTTATTGCAGATATAACTATGCTACAAGAGGTCATTTTAAACTTGCCAACTAGGATTCACATCAATATAATAATTATTATTATAAAACGGCTCCGGTAAATTCAGTAACGTGATTGGCTAATATCGATCACGTGGGGATTGATTACTTTTCACCACCTGCACTACCGTGCCGATACCTGTGCAACCATCGTGCCGAAGGTGCGCAACCCCGTGACGTCACAATGTTTGTTTACATAGCTCTACGAAGACTGAATTAAGGGAATGGATTCTATAACAGGAATAATGACTATATGACAACACAGTTTCCATGAGTTTGTTTCAAAAAGACATTTAATCTCACCACAGGGTGAGCCAACGCATGACTTCACTAGCACAAACATCGAAGTCCCGATCATCCTCCGATACGATCACAAGTCATATTCTAAACGATCATGAACGATTACAGACAAACCTCTCGAAGACAAACTTGTGAAAGTGAAAACAAAAAGATGGAAAATGCTTGGTTTTGTAAATTCGCTGTTCTGTAGTAAATAAATCTTAGCAGTTTCGTAAATTATATGGATATGTGGTTTGATGTTGGTAAGTTTTGTAATGGAAATGCATACAATTCTTTGATAATTCTCAGTTTTACGGGAAATTATCGGCAATTCCATAGCGACTGCAGTTGATCTGCTGAGCTGCGCTGCATACAGAGCTAGAGTCAAATTCAGTGAAGCGAGTGCAGTATAAAGTGTTGATGAATTTTGTAAACTGGGTTACCAATTGTCTGTTTTTAATAATCCAGCAAAATAAACAATTCCGTGGTTGAGTTCGTTTTATAAAACAAATAATACTACTTATTATCGTGCATCATGTAAATTCATCACACTCTCGGGCTATGTTAGCTGTGCCTTACGCACTCGGCTCACGCACAGCTAACATAGCCCTCGCGTGCGATGCATTTACACAATGCACTCTAGATCGTGTATTATTTGTATATTAATACCCCAGTCTTGGGATACACACATTTCCACTCCCTAAGGAGCATTTCAGCAATGCATCTCCCAGCTAATTCTAGGCGAAGACTGAGAAGAAGTTTGTCAGTTGTGCATACTTAGTCTCACAGTTATATCATCCAAAATGGACCAAATAACCAGTTTGATCGGTATTCTACGTCTTTGTATTTTGTTTCTAATCTGACCATGACTATATATCTTATCCTACAATTATACAGCTAGGTAGTTGTACAATGAAAACATCTTACACATAAGTTTATAGTGAAACAATCTGGACTATTTTTCATAAATATTTCATGTTTAGGTATTGATATGAACAAAACCAGTGCATTTCAAAAAAACATATTTACGTTTGTGTGATGTGTGCAGAATTCATATATTTCTCAGTGCTATTAAAAGATTGAAAACCACAGCAAACCTTGCAAAATCGCGTAGATGGTTATACAGTTGTTTGAAATGCATTTCAGAACTTCTAAAAAATTGAAATAATGATGAGTTGCTTTCTTACATTTTCATCATGCACAATGCATCCATCAGCTTACCATATATGGCTCTACATGTACATGTATGACGCTTCTTACCCATCCAAAATTGATTTTTTTTTTGTGCAAAACGCGTTAAGCGCCACCTCCGTTTCTTTGCAAATCGCGTTATATCCATGCAGCCAATTAGCGCATGCGCATTTCGTTTCCCCAACGAAGTTTGAAAGGGGGTTTATAGGAATCAGCGTGTGGAGCGAACTACTTTCACAGTTTTTGAGCAATTTTGATGAAATTTGGTACACTTAATGGTCTTGGGGTAAGGGTGTGCAAGACACATTTTTTTGTGAATGTTAGATAAGGCGTTGCCATGGTAACCACAATTTTGCACCAAAAATATGAAAATCTTGTGGAGTGAACTACTTTTACAGTTTTTGAGCAATTTTGATGAAACTTGGTACACTTTATGTTCTTGATGTAAGGGTGTGCAAGACACATTTGTCGTGAATGTTAGATAAGGCGTTGCCATGGTAACCACAATTTTGCACCAAAAATATGAAAATCTTGTGGAGCGAACTACTTTCAGTTTTTGAGCAATTTTGATGAAATTTGGTACACTTAGGCTGGAATTCTCATGGAGACCTTTTTTTAGCACGGTGCTAAATCGCGTCGTTTCGCGTCGTTTTACGTCAGAAGTAGGTTACATTTAACCCACTGTTTTATGGAAAGCCGGGTAGTTCGCTTTGCCACCATAGTCTCCGTTGGCACTTATCTTATCGTTTTCTTCATTCAATTAGCGTTTTCTATACACTCGATTTTGATAGCGGAAGTTTGGAGGTTTCCCCGCAAGATGAGTCCAAGTTATTGAAATGAAAAGTCAAATTAATCTGTTAAAATCAACGATTATTGTCAAGTTTCTACATACTTGTATCATACTTTCTTCCTGCCAGTTTAGCGTAAAAATAAGCGTCAGACGCAATGGTCTATTCATAGGTTTTGTGTTGTGTTTATGAAGGATGAGTGCGCATATCTAGCAACAAGCGCGCATTTAGAAATAAGTGCGCATTGTTTGCAGTGTGGCGCTCCATAAAAATTTAACCCGGGCTAAATTTAACCTTTTGATGAGAATTCCACCCTTAGTGGTCTTGGGGTAAGGGTGTGCAAGACACATTTTTCGTGAATGTTAGATAAGGCGTTGCCATGGTAACCACAATTTTGCACCAAACATGAAAATCTTGTGGAGAGAACTACTTTCACAGTTTTTGAGCAATTTTTTTTTGACACACTGAATGTTTTTGCGGTAAGGGTGTACAAGACACATTTTCGAGAATATTAGATAAGGCATTGCCATGGTAACCACAATTTGCACCAAAAATATGAAAATTTTGTGGAGCGAACTACTTCCACAGTTTTGGAGCAATTTTTATGAAACTTGACACACTAAATGTTCTTGAGGTAAGGGTGTGCAAGACAGATTTTTTGTGAATATTAGATAAGGCGTTGCCATGGTAACCACAATTTGCACAAAATGTTAATATTTTTGGTGCAAATTGTGGTTACCATGGCAACGCCTTATCTAATATTATGGGGTGTCCATATAGGTAGATACTTTTTATCCACATTTCGAAAATTCTAATCTTTTTTATCTAATTACAGCAGAAAAAGCTATTTATCTCAGATTGGTTCAAATGGATATATTGCGTTTTGCGATGAAACTCTTCCTATAATTGCATACAGAGAGTATACACACACAAAAGTGGAGACCTCTCATTTTGTTAATTTGTTTAGTTTGCAATGTATTCTATTGTTTAATGCAGGGCTCCACACTCGCCTTTTTTGTCAGTGGCCCGGTCGGGCCAGTGAAATAATTTCTTCCCCTTTTCTGGTGGCCCGAAAGAAAATTTACTGGCCCAAAATGTTATTTTATGAGTAAACTTTTTTAAATTCAAAATATCACTCTTTCCTTATCAAACCTGTTATTATAGATGAAGCATATATGCCATAAAAGAAAACAATTTCTCATTTTGTCAATGTCGGGTTGAAAATCTGCTTGCCCGATCGGGCCACCAAAATATGACTTTTATACATTTTTGCTGGCCCCAAGTGTAATTTCACTGGCCCCGGGCCAGCGGGCCAGTGCGAGTGTCGAGCCCTGGTTAATGTATACAAGTCTAAATGTAATCAGCAATGATTGTAAAAACTTTTGATATCGAGCAAAAAAAAAAAAAACAATTTGGGAGACTCAAATATTGCATCTAAGGGTGAAACACATTGCCAATACTTTGAACATCAAGATGCTCTGCTGCTCTTCACGTATTACAAAATGTAATACCTTTCAAGCTACACATGGACTATGGGCTCTTCTTTCAATTCCCATGTATGTATTCAAGTTCCGTAAGAAGACCTCTCTCGTATTGTTCAGTTCAATCCATTTGGTGATCGCGAGGACCTCGGTCTCGGTGACTTTGATCTTGGGCTTTTGGCGCTCAGGCGAGGACTTGATGACCTACTAGTACTACTCTGCAGCTGGGTGGGGTCCAGGGTCTTGCTCAACATGGAATTCTCCTTTGCATATGCTTCGTTGACGTTGCTGGAGAAGTTGACAGTGGCGTCCAGAGACCTGATGCTGGCGCTGACCTGGCTAGCCCGCCTGCCCTGGCTGTCCCACTGCTCCGTATCAGGCTCGATTGATATCCGTAGCTTCTGGAGTCGATCCGGCGACATGGAATCCCGGACCTGCCTCGGTTCCAGGTCCTGGAACTGTTCCGCCACGGGCAGATAGATGGGGTTCTTGCGGTTCTGGTGCTTCTTCTTCATCTGCTGCTTGCGCTCATCCCGTTCCTGCTGGATGATCTCAGCGTGACCGATCTTCAGCTCACTGTAGTATAGGCATGGTTTGAGATTGGATTTGGGGTAGAGGGGCAGTGTGCGTTGATGCAGGGAAAAGCAGTGCAAGTGCAGCAAGCAGGGTGACAAGTGATCGGGGTTAAGCAGTGATAGAAATATGCGCAATGACATGGAAATCAGCCATTAACAGAGTACACAAAGAAAGAAAGACAGATGATAAAGAGGAACGGTATATTTAGTAAGATTTGAGTAAGCCGGGAGAAGCCGGGGACAATGGTGCAGATAGCAGGGAGAAATGTGACCAGGGATGATCAATTATGGAAAAACACATACACCGGCAAAATCATATGCACAGACAGACGCACACATACATACATACAGATAATATTGGAAGAGGAAGAATGTACATAAAACAAGTTGAAGTTTTAAAAAATGATGGAATTACAGAGACATGAGCGGTATTTCATATGCAAAGATAGAGATGAGGGAGATTGTAGAATATGGTGAAAGGAGAAGTTATGTGTACATGTTTTAGTTTGGTGGAGTTAGGCAGTGGTGTTGCAGTATGTCCGATTGAAAGTTGAAGAGTTGATTAAAGATATGATTCGTTTTATGGATTTTATGAAGTAAAGTAATAGGCGAAATAGTGGTAATTGGTTGTTAGATGTGGCGAATGGAATAAAAGTGTTTTGATTAAAAATGAGAGAGGGGATATGAAAAGCGTTGATGTGACCAACATTATGAGTGACAGATTTCACAAACATCACACAATGAAAAGTAAGGCAGAATGAAAGAGTGCAGATAGAGAATGGAAAATTTGGTGAAGAAAAAACAAACATTTATTATAAACAATTTATAATGTGATACAAAACTTTGTTTGGCATGGAAGCACCGGTACCAGAACTTTGATGAACAATACTGTCTGGTTATTAGCTTGTGATACACAAAGCATTTACATAAATCTTGACAAACATGGTAAAAAAATGAATAAGTTTTAGGTTAGTGAAATAGTTGGAATGTGTTTTATATTTATTATCAGAAATCTCTGTTCCGACCTAGGAAGCCAATTGAAATCAAAGTCTGCATTTGTGATGGCCGTAAATATTTGGTTTCCAATTCACCATGCCTGGCAACCAAATTAAGCACTTATACTTTCGGCCAGCCCAAGCAGGCTAGTTCTCATTTGAAGTGCATGTGGGAAGATAAGAACGTCAGTGGGGTGTAGGCCAAGGGAATGATATTTCACAGGATTATAATACAATTTCAACAGAACATTTGATGCAAGGAGCTATAAATGGTCATGCGTAATTGATTGCATACAAATAAGCCAAGCTCAAAATTTGCATTGGCTTGCTGGCATGGGCACTAAGAATGTGCTTTCAGGCCGCAGCAATTTCATTCATCCAAATTTTACTTGCGCGAACAGGGAACCATGTGTCACAGAATTGTTAATTGTTTTTCTTTGTTTGACACAACCAGATTCAGTTTCAAGCCTCTTGAATTTCCAACATTTTAATTTAATTTGCCCAATTGGACAAGGAAAAAAGAGTATACTAGTATTGCCAACAGTACATTTTCTGGGGAAAATACAAAACATTCTTGATCATACTTTGATGAATCATTCATTTTTTAAAGCAGAAATGCATTCATTCAAGATGTGCATGGCTCGATATCATTTGATGTAATACTAATTTCAAGTCAGCAAAAACTTTTGTATGAACTGTCAATGTAATACTAGTTTGCACTTGACTACATGTTCCATTGTGCATTGACCATACATTTTCACAAGTTGATCAACATGAATTTAAATCTGCTTTTCATTTCAGGCATTGCACATGAAACATTCCAAGCATCTATCTGCCAGTCTGTGCAAGCTGGTATGTCGGGCAAGCCAAGGCGCTACTCTAAATGTATTCTGCCGTCAGCCACACCATGCAGACTCCCATTATCTCCTGCATCAACAGCTTTCAGGTATTTGCCCAGCTGTTTGCCACCTGACAGCCACCATACCTACAGACCTAACATAAACATCGCATCTATCTGTTTCCGAGGCATGATCATGCTGCAGGTGCATAGAGGGATAGAAAAAACACTTGATGATTTATGCAACTTTAGGAAATTATACTCCAAAAGTGATCAAATTTCGTCAAAATGATCGTATAAACATTGGCATTACAATATAATGTTTATTATGTTTTTAAGGTGTTCAATTTTTTGGGATAAAAACTAATAATTTCTTAGAACATGAATATACAGATTTTCAGGGAGTGGCCCCCATGTCCATATTATATAAACTGTTGTTTGTTAATTAATTGTAGCTATTGCTATTTCGGATTTCCATAATTATCACAAGGTTTATTGAGTATTCTGTGTTTTTTTTTTCATAGTCTGTAGGAGTATAATCAATATGTCCAATTGTGTTATATTGCAGCGAATACTATATAGCGAAACCTCTTTATAATGAGCATCTCGGGCTTATTGAATTTACCTTGTTATATCTGATATCTTGTTGTATCAGGGCTTAAAAATAGTAAAATACATTAAACCTGGACCTGTGAAATAGCCTTTGTATATCACATACCTTGTTTTAACAGAGTTTGTTATAAAGTGGTTCAACTGTATTCAATATATATATGTTGTTTTTGTACGTGGCAGTGTATTTTTCCATAGATGGAGGGAAAAAAGGTGTTTAGATTTTAACATAGAACAAGGGATGGGATATGCAATCCACATTTTTCACTTGTCAGGGTCACGTTAACTGACTGTTCGCTCTATCTGATAATTGTAAGTTGCAGTTTGTTACTAAACTGTAGTAATGAAGTAAAAAAGTAACCCATTTTGTAACCCATTTTGAATCATCAAAAAAATACACTTCAACAAGTTGCTAATGATATTTGTTCCTAGTAACTAATCGGATTGGATAACTAAGCTGCATTCAGATACAAGTATGCATTTTAATTAAGTAATTAACCCATACATTTGTTAAAAGTATGTTGATTGTGATGAAAAATTCTGTCATCATATACTTCATCACTAAATGTAAAAAGATTTGAACAAATATGCTAATATGTAGCTTGTTGATACATACTGCAGATCCCAACTTTCAAGGAAGAAGTTATTGATAATAATTTGTCTTTAAAAATGAGCATCTTAAAACAAATATATATCAATATTTTAATTTTATTTGTTATGCTTTGTTCATGTGTAGCAAATTTGGTAGAATAACAATAATAAGCTCAATTTCTTAGGAATTACCGTTTTATATTTTGCATGTATAATTTGTAAAAACATATTTGTCTTATGTTAACTTGTACAAAACTTATTTATTTGTAAATATGGAAAGTTTTTTCATAAATCAATCATTCCTTATCATAATTTTGTTGTTGAAAACTTAATAAAGCTTTGCAAGATGACATACACGGATCATGGTTTTTATTATTTATTGTTTTAACTTCAATCAAGTTGGAACTAGCACAAAAGTTTTTATGTTAATTACCAGTTATATTTCCAGCTTCCTTTTTAGCTATAACAAATGTATCGTTGATTTGTTTTAAACCAGGGCTCAACACTAGCACTTGCCCTATTGCCCAGGACAACTTGGCAATTAAAATTTCATCAATTGTTTAGTTTAGTTGCCTGATTGGGAAACTAACATTTCTGTTGATTAACAAGGGGAAAATCTGTTTTTCTTTTGTGTAAATCCCTTTTACTAAACAATAGAGAATTTTGCCAATCATACCAAGCTACCTAGCAAAAATTAATCTTCATTTTATTCACATTGTTAAGTGGCAAGTAAATTTTGTTCTCTGGCAAGTAAAAATCGGATTTAAAAAAAATTTTACTTGCCCAAATTGGCATATAGACCAATCCGGTTTTAAGTCTACGTCTGCCATAACTGGGGGCTTCAAGCATGTCTAGCATGCTGAACAGAGGTCACTAGTTGTTTAGGAGACAATAATACACCTGACATGTTGCATAACGGTTAAAACCTGTTAAAATTATCTTTTGTTGTACTCTTGGAAGCCCCCCAGTTATGGCCCTATATACTTGAATCCGGATTTGTCTATAGAAAAGAAAGTTAGTGTGGAGGCTTGATTAAACCAAGTAAGGTTTATATGCCAAATGTATGATGCTTAAAATGAGCTATTTAGCCGATTTTAGACATCAGAAATATATCTCACCCGTAATCAATTTCCCCATCACCATCTCGGTCCAGTGTCTCAACTAGTCTGTTCATTAGATGAGGCTTCATCTTCAGTCCAGAACTCTGCAAAAAGACAAAATGAACAAATATTGTTATAACAATTAACTCAAATAAGTTAATTGTACAATTAGCATTATATAAAGACAACAGTAAAATCCCCTTGTGACATTTAAATACACAATTCAAATTAAAGAACAATAATTCATTGGCATTCTTTTAGATATTTTCATGATTATGTGCAAGGTGCTACATTACTTATTTCCAAGCAGTGGCACAATAAGTGGAACATATCTGCACTGTGTGCTGTCAACCAGCATGCCCCTACTCCATAAGAACACTCCTTGAAGTGCAGAGCTCGCGTTTAACAGTGGCTCTGGTGCCAATTGCCAACTAAAACTTCATCAACCACTAGACTAGATCTAGAAACTCTAGTATTGGCCACTAAAGAATTGAGATCTACAGCACACAAGTCTATAGTGGGAGTCTTTCTAAAGTGTCAATTTGGCCACCTGAATGAAAGGAAAGCTTTAGGGAGAGCCCTGAACTGTTACCTCCAATCCCTTCTTGAACTCTTCCCTGGTCACCGTCAGACTCTTGTCCTTGTCGTAGCTCTTGAAGAGATCCCAGACTCTCAGGTTGTTCTCTGAGATGAAGTTCCTCAGCAGCTTCACAGGGTCAGGATCCTTCTCCTCAATCTTCTGGAACTGTCCTATGGAGCTCTGGTAGATGACCATGAAATATGGACGAACCTCCTTCACCTCTTCCATAGCCTTCACAAAGTCCTTGTTCACTGTGATGTCCTGGAGAGAATGAATGATGGCACAAAGACATTGGTTGTTGATAGCTTGAGATGCATTAAAGAAACGGCTAGTTCACATTACTAATACATGTATACAGATTTTTTAGTGGTATGGCGTATGCATATAAATGTAGCTATCATATGGAGTTCTGGTGGACCATCATGAAGTTTGCTTGAACCTCTGGAAAGAAATTTGTTCTTAACAGTGAAGAAACCATTTTCTTTTATTAGGGATAGTACAGGTTTGGTCAAACTAAATTTTAGAAACCAAAACCCGATCCATAACATTACAAACTAATAGTTATAACTCCACCATGCTCGAAAGGTACACAAAATTACAAACGACTAAGTAAAAATTATATTTTGACAGAAAAATATTCATAATTGTTGGTCATGAAGTCAACCTGAAAGTTCAAATTCAGGATAGTTCTTTTTAAAAATGCTTCTATCTTTTTTTGTTCTTTTTTTTTATAATGCAAATCATGTTGAAATAGAGCCTTTACAACTTGGATATATGTGACCCGTCACAATGAGAAGAACCTAAAGTCGGATAAATAATTTTCTGGATTTTTAGCTAGTTCGAATCAGCATTATCTAAGCTTTGATATGATATCAAGTTCGTCTCATAATGATTCTGCAACGCAGAGTTATTGACGTTTTTCTAAGGGTAATTTTTAACTATCTGAAAATAAAATGCCGAGAAAATCGCTCAACAAGTTTTACATCCGTTTCGAAAGTGAAATTTGCTTCCTAAGCAGGCCATACGTGAAAACGGTTGCATGAATAGAATGTCGTAGCAACCTTTATCCAATTTTCTTGAAAACTTGCATATCAGTAAAACAGTATGACTTACACACTTTCCTCCAAAAATTGATGAATATAATACATGGTTTGTAGAGAAAAGTGATTTTGGAATGATAAACTCGGCCTCAAGTACACACCACGCACAGGATACAATAGCGAGCACTTTTATTTAACAAAAGGGGGTCGGCCCCGTGGACATGCACTCGTTATTGTTCGACTTATCAATACAGGCAGTGCAGCCATTCCTTTGATGTAACCATACCGCGATATATCGCGCATGCAGTCCTTTTGAAAAATAAAGCTGCTACGGGGCGCGCCTCACAGAACACGTACCCCGTCCAGCCACCGATCTCTATAGAAAAAAAGAAAAAAATTCTATAGAGATCGGTGCGTACCGCACAAAGGGGTTGTTAAGAGGCGGAGCTTAATATCGATCGCTTTTAGGAGCAAAGAATTTTAGAAAGCAAACTTTTCAATCCCGCGAAAAACATACTTCAAAACTCTCCTTAATTTTCACCTTTCCACTAAACATTTTAACTGGAAATTTTGCCTACCGGTTGAACAAATACCAGAGAAGGGACTGAGCCAATAATATTTTTGGGGACATTTTAATGGAATTTCAAATCAATCGTGATTTCTGAGGTTCGACCTCGCGCGACTTTAGGCTTCTCTGAAAAAGACGGGGCACATATATATAAAGTGCCAGATTTGTTTAGAAATGTTTGTACTTACTGAGAGATCGAGTTGTTCCAGTACGCTGTTGTTGTTGTTCTTGATGGCCAGCAATAGTGCCATGGAACCTGCAGCTGTTAGAGGGTTTAGTCCAATCTGAAATATGAAACAATTTAATCAATTAAAGGGATAGTTGAGTATTGGTCAAACTTAACTTTAGTAACCAAAACTTGCACCATTACGGTACAAACTAATAGTTATAACTCCACCATGCTCGAAAAGTATACACAATTACAAACGACAAAGTAAAACCCCTGTTATCATTCAAAAAGAGCCGTTACAACTCAAGAGTCAAATTAACTCTAGAGTACGCTAGCGCGAAGCGCTAGCATTCTAGGTCCTCCTAATACAGGACTGAAACTGAATATTGTTTTTGCACGCTAATTGTGCTTAAAATTATACATATGATACGGAACTTACCACCGATTCAATCTCCAATATGTGATCCAACTATCGGTTGGATTAAAATTATGGTTTTTCCCTCCATTCCGCTAAAAATCAGTGATTTATACGCCTCCTTGACTTCTCTCCGTGTGTTAGCGCGACTCCGAACAGATTTTGAACGAAGGATGATCGCGATGGCCGCCCATGCGAACGGCGCTTGCGATACACATTGTACATGCACGGTAAGCATAGGAGGACCCAGAACGCTAGCGCTTCGCGCTAGCATCTAAAAGTGATACCCGGACGTCAATCACTTTTATATTATATTTTGAAAGCAAATGAGAGCAAACAATGAGAGCATTTGAATGGGAATTATTATTATTTCCCATGTTTTTTTTAATGATCTTTCACATGGAATTAAAATCAACCAAATCAGTTACAAATAATTTTTGGGGGGCACTTCGGAAAATACCAATACTCAACGCTCCCTTTAATAGTAAGGCAATTTTAAGTGGCTTTATTTTTTAAATTCTTGTCTGTATTTTGTATTCGTTTTGTGCAAAACAGGAATTGATAAGCTTGACTATGGGGATTGTTAGGTAATATTCTTGATTCCATCACAGCCATGGAGAGAATTAAATCATTGTTATTTGCTAAGGATATATTTGAACCGTCAAACATGTCTTAGCCGTCACCTGTCTATAGCAGCTAACCTGCCTATAATGGCCACCCAAATTGTTCCCCTGAAGATAAAAACAATGTTATGGAGCCTGTTTACAGAGGCGACTTTTCTTGTTTTCTCTGGGTGGTCAGTTTCCCCAATTTTAATTCAGATTAATTTAACGTGTCCAAAAAAAAACACCATATCCATGTACCTTGAACACTTTGAGACTACCATTGATCTCCAAGCCCTAGGAAGGCAGTTATGCTCCTTCATTTGTGATCATTGTAATCTGATAAAGGTATAAATCACGCAGTTGCATGATTGATACCACCATCTCCATTCTCCTTCCAATGCAGTGCTATACTTCAGACTTGAAGATTGCACACATGTCCGCGACTAATAAGTTACCTTGAGAACTTTGAGACTGTCGTTGATCTCGAGGCCCTTGGAGAGCATGTAAGCTCCCTCGTTGGTGATCCTGTTGTTGCTCATGTCCAGCCACTGCAGTGTGCTGTTGAACTTGAGGGCCTCTGCCATGGCCAGGGCACCTTCGTTCCCGAAACCATTCCACGACAGGTTTAGTCGCTTCAGACTCAAATTTTCCTGCACGAGAGAAACATTATATAATATGAAGCAAATAATTGTTTTAATTGTAGAAAATATGAGCCCTCTTTGGGGATATTGATGTAGCTCCTGTCTTTCCCATTGAAACATCAAATAGAGTGTATTGATAGGTACATGCTTGCAGTATTTAATTACCATTTTGAATCTTCGTATTTTGGTACTAACAATCTTACTTAAAGGTAACGTTGAGTATTGGTCAAACTTAACTTTAGTAACCAAAACCTGCACGATTACGGTACAAACTAATAGTTATAACTTCACCATGCTCGAAAAGTATACACAATTACAAACGACAAAGTAAAACCCCTGTTATCATTCAAAAAGAGCCGTTACAACTCAAGTGTCAAATTAACTTTAGAGAGAAGCGCTAGCGTTCTAGGTCCTCCTAATACGAGACTGTAATGCGCAGTAATAGTTACCGCGCATATTCATGTGTATCGCAAGCGCCGTTCGCCTTTCGCATCGGAGGACCTAGAACGCTTGCGCCTCGCGCTAGCGTTCTCTAAAAAGTGATGGCCGGACGTCAATCACTTTTATAAATATTTTGAAAGCAATTTTCACAACAATTAGAGCATTTAAATTGGAATTATTATTATTTCCCATGTTTTTTTCGATGATCTTTCATATGGAATTGAAATCAACCAAATCCGTTACAATTAATTTTGGGGGGGCACTTTGGAAATTTACCAATACTCAACGTTACCTTTAAGCTATATATATTATTGAGTTAATAGTAGCTTTGATTCCAGTCCTCAGTAAAAAATTAAGATGAAAACTATAAGCTGGTTGTAAACTGATAATGATGATACACAAACCGGCAAATGAGTAATTATCAATAAAGCTAATATATATAACTATTACTTTCATTATTTCATTAGGTGAAAGTGACAAGGGCCGATTTGAGTTATTTACTGTAAACGTTATTTTCACACGATTAATATTTCGCGCTGACCGACACAAAAACACATTCGCGGGTTTTTAATTTTGCAGCCGAGCAAGTCTTCACACGCATTGCAAATTGCGCATTTTATATTTGCGGACGCCGACTTCAGCGCGAAATCCGCAAAAAATTTACACACCGCGAACATTACCACATTTACAGTATCTCATCTTGTAGTTTGGAGCTTTCTCTAAAAAAAAAAAGTGATACAAAATTTTCAAATAATAACTATTTCAAATTTGTTGAATATGAAAACGACGAAGAGAGCTCCAATGGTTTCTACAGGGCTCACAAACTTTGAACATGATTATCTCCAGAGTCCAAAAAGTGACTTAGTGATTCTGTGTTTTGTTTTAACTCACCGCCAATCCCCTGCAGATAGCAATAGCCCCTTTCTTCCTGAGGTGGTTCCAGCTCAAGTTCATGTGCTCAATCGACTCTGTAGAACCTGGCAATGTAAAACAAGGGTGATAATTAAGTTAAAAGGTTTTTCATAGGCTTGGACAATAACTTAATTTCACAAACTAGCAAATTGTAAATAATACTTTCAAGACACACATTGTAAATACAGGTATACAGGGTGGAGATATATTTTAGATAATGAGATAAATTTACAGTATATTGATTTTTTAAAATATATGTTAGTTTATCTTTCACCAAGTTTAAATTATATTTCTCTGGGCAAATTTTACCCAAACATATTTTATTTGGCAAATTGCCCTAACTTTAATAAAAATGTGACACAGTTTGTTGCTTTTCTATAGCTCATGGGAATACATTGTCTTAAAGGTGCACCTGTAAAGTGTCAGATATTGCCCAAAATGACATTTGAGACTTCAATCCTGTACCAAAATCATTGTAAGATATGTCCGAATGATGTGTGAAAGTTTCATTGAAAAAGAACACTGCTTTCCTGGTTAAAAAAAGCGAAAATATGCGTCAGCTTTTACAACGGACGTAAATGAGGTTTATGACCGTTAATTAACGCTTTTGAGCTGAATGATAGATGTCGTCATACTAAAGGGGCATTTGAAAAAATCTAACCCTATTTTATTCTTATCTTACCATAAGCTAAACAACACGGTAGAAGAGAAACGAGGAAGCTCCAAGTAATTTTCGTGGAGTTAGACACTAAATAGTTTGAAGGATGCACAAATAATGTAGTTGCATTTACAGACTGCAAAATATTAACTTGTTTTCTGCTGTTCATGACATCTTTATGGTGGGGATTTTAAGCAGATTATTTTGTGCTTACAGCCAGTTTGGGAAAGGCATGTGCACCCCCCCCCCCCCCCCCCCATATAATTGGGCGAAAACATAGGGGTAAACATTCTTTTAAAATAAAGAAATACAGAGTGCCTCCTGCCCCCCCCCCCAGAAATACAGCGTGTCCCACCCCCCCCCCCCCCCCCCCTCCCCTCACACCAATCCAACCGACCATGCTGCGCCAATGCAAACAGCTTTATATACGTCAATCCTGATGATGTTCTAGCTTACCTATTCCGTGACCAATGATCTCCCCGCCTAGCTCACCAAACTCATTGTGGCTCAGGATTAGCTCCTTTATCCTGTAATTACTCTGCAAGAATAATGACAAAATATTTTTGTTACCAGTCATTATTATAAACTGAACATTGGAATAATGTTTTGAAATTGATTTATCAGTGATCATAAGAACTGAATACATTATATATATTTCATATTTATTTTCTCTGTGGTATACATGTACATGGTACATGTAAATAGTATAGCGTCATTTCAAATGTAATTTCTCAGTGGTTATAAGCAAATCATCGGCTCCTTTATTTCATCATTACGAATATTGGAACATTGGTGCCAAGAAATTTTGACAAAATATGCTAAAATAGGCTGATGGCAAGGAGGGGTATCTAGATTGTGCTATTCATTTACTCAAGAAATATTTGCTTTATTCCTACAATATTCCATGTATATGAAAGGTGGTTTACCTTTAATGCGTCTGTGAAATGGTGAGCATCTTTGTCTTTGAAGTCATTTCCTGCGTTAGACAATAATATGGACCATGTAAACTTGTTAAAGATAACTTTTATAATTATAATATCAAATGTATAATACACTTCAAAACATACAGGTTTGCAGGGAGATGCTGTGTCATTTCACATTTAATTGATAACAAATATACAAACACAGTAAAACAAAAACGTTAACTCTAATCAAATATGCTGTTTTACTTTATTTGGTTTGTCTATTGGATATTACAATAACTGTTCCACAATGCAATGAACGGCTACAACAATCAATTGAACAATACATCATGATGAATTATATATAATGCAAAAATACACTGCACCACGCTTTTGGACTGTACTTCAACAGAAGAAGAAGAGAAACAGCAACATTTCTTCTTTTATTGACTTAACAAAGTTAAAACATTACATTGATATATATGATTTATTTAAGTTTGTATAATTATATATGTATCGTGCATATTTTAGTGTGTGAACAGTGTACCATCAACACTGCAAGAGGCAGAAGGTATTATCAATTGGTTGCCTAGATACACAATGCCAAGCCATGAGGGGGATTAATATCACCAACCTGGATTGTTTATGTTCTTTTGGAAAGTACAATAGGAGGCTAATGAAATTCAATGTAATTCCATATTTATAAAAATGTCTTCTCCTTTTGTTACAGAACAATTTGATACTGGTTTCCATGGTGGCAAAATAATTACCATAATTACAATTTTCTCATTAAATCAACCCATCAAACAAATCGTGGGCCAAAATTTCGTTCTAAAAAAAACATCATTTGCAAATTAATTAGATGCTTCATACAAATTATATTTGCTGGCATTGAAATTGAGCTGAACGGCTGAGGAAGGTTCATGAATGGACTATAAAACAAGGCCACCAGACTTGATTAGAATTAACTTATTAACGGTGTACTGGCGCAAGTAGAGAATACTGATGTCAATTATGATAAGTGAGGCCTATTCATAGCAGTCTGTGTAATAATAATTGTCCACTTTTATATAGCGTTTTATTTCATTAAGTCTCAAAGCGCTAGGAGCATTATTGGCATTAGCTGAGCAGCCTTATTCAAGCGCTCAGCCATTTCAAGCGGAAACATTTTATATTTAGTGGTGTGAGGCTTTACAAGAAACAAAAAAGAAGAGGAAAATCTGTATAAAAGGAATAATTTGTCCCACAAATTAGAGAACATACAATATAATCAAATGAAAGAACATCATATGATAATAAAAATAAGATGAAAATGCAATACTGAAAACTGAGATGTATGGAAGCATATTTATATTAATGTCTCTAGACTCCCGACTAAGTTCTATATCCTTCACATAAGACGGGTACATTTTTAATCAATTCACCAAATTACCAACTGTCAGAATGTAAAGTAAAGACTGACAGAGCAATTTACTATATAATCTCTCCACCATGTAGGCTACGGAAAAGAATGTAGCAATTCTAAATTGAAATGCTATGACGCAGACATGACGCAGACATCTTCTCACAAAAAAAAAGGACTGAAAGGATGGCTGATGCGCTCCCCAAAAGTTGAAAGCCAGTGTGGTTTATTTGTGTCAACTCCTTGTATAAATTATTAATTGTTTTAAAATGAGAAGTAATTTGTTCATGAGAGCTGAATATATCTTTTGATCAACTCACCAGGAAGATTGTCTCTTATATAAAGTATTGATTTTCTTTATGGTTGGCGATCACGAGTCCATGATAAATAGATGTTTTGATCAACTAGCTGAAAAGATTGACTCTTCACAATATACTAGAGAAATGCCGACTCGTTCGGAAGATTAAATCGAGCAAAGACTGACGTTCTCCATTCTCCAATATGACAGATGACATATATTTGAACTCGTCATTGTTCTTTGAATAAAAAAATGAAGACTGAAATGTTTTCATATAATTCTCTCGACAGGAATGTTTAATCAACACATCAAAAGGACTTACGTACCTTTACTAGAAAAGAAGACTAAACGAGGCTAATGTACGTTTTCACCAAATGATTTGCTTTATCAAGGATATAGTTTTATTCTTAACAACTCGGGAGAGAGATCAACTTTTTAGAAGAGAAAATAATGAAGTATGACGTAGTACACCAAGATTTCCATTATGATTTTACCTGACCGAGATCTGTTTGACTACTCACGGTGCAAACAATTGGCTCTTCTGAATACTACCGTGTTTTCTATATAATTATGCATCACTCTCGACAAAAATTAACATAAAGACCGACCGGTACTTGTTTCGTTTATTTATCTTTAAAAAGAGGATGAACGTATCTTCACTGACATATATGTCTATGCTTGACTATGACATGGTTAACTTTGATCGAATCGGTATCAAGATTTAGACTGTCGCTCCCTAATGAATTCCAACTCCAGTTTCATACCTTGTAAAACAAAGCCATAGACGTATTTTTCATCATAATTATTTTAATGACAGGTTCATCGGGTTGGATTTAATCAATTACTCACCAGATAGATTGACTCTTCTTAGATTCGTGTTGTCTAGTAGCATCTCTCCGATCGCTTTTGCTCCTTTTGTTCTCAATTTGTTCTCGGCAAGATTCTAGGGTGAGTAAAGGGTCATCACCAAGTAAAATGTGAAAGTCGAAGAGAATTGGGCTCACACGATTCATGTTGTTGTTATTATTATTATTATAATATTTATTTGTGGAAAAAATTATTGTGTATAATGTTTATTTGTGCGTCCTACCGTTTTATTAATATAATCATTAATACATTTGATATTTGTTTGAAATTTTGATATATATAGCAGTTAGCAAAATGTCAAATGACTAAAAATTATACAAAGAAATAGGCAAATCAAATTGTTGTCCTTGTTTTTTTCTCATGGGTCGTGGGACAGTCTTTGAAAATCGGACTTGTCGCTCATATGGCAGCGTTAAATTCCTGATATGTTTGTGTGGGATAGCGAGGTTATATACATTCATTCAAAATACTTTAGTGGCAGTGGAAATTGGCGTTATAGAAAGAACATTGCATTGAGAATAAAAATGTAAAAAATGGATATACTTACAAGGTCACTTATGTAGCAGTTTTCTTTGAGCATGTCTGCGACGTACACACCGCCATCACCCTCTATCCAGTTGTCCTCCAGATCTAATGTTAATACTGTCGTGTTGCTCTGCACCAAGAAATCAAGTAGTAATATAATCTAATGTTAATTTAATGCAAAAATGTATTAAAGCCATATTCTCCTCCCCCGAGCATCCACAAAGCCCTGGGGGTACCGCACATCCCCATCCACCCCCCACCCCCCCCCCCCCCCCCGAGCATCGATCCAGTAAATATACTCGATTGGAATAAATGTGGGGCCCACATTAATTCGATAATATTTAAGAAAAATATCTATAATGCCTATACACACTTTTGAAAATATACCAAAGAGGTTTTCATGGTTTGTGATGATTTAAAAAAAAAAAAAGAAATGGTTAAAAACTAAGGTTTTAGCGGGCGACCCTTGCCTTCTAACTTAGCCGTTTGTAAGTGTTTTCTACCTGTCGGGCTTTACAACAGTATTAGTGTGTAATGATGTAGCAAGTTTAGGTTAATATAATTATACATTTCAGTTTAACCAGAAATTTAAAATGGAAACTGGAACAATTAAAATTGTGGGAAATTAAAGGTGACTTACCACTAGAGCTATGGCGATCGACTTCGCGCCCTGGGGCCCAAGACCGTGGTGTTTCATCGATACCCTCGATGACGTCATGTGACGTAAGAAATGTGAGGCGGGGACTACCCCGATATCCCGGCATGCCTGCTTGTACGTCTTCCGCCCCGTAGGGTCGTATTCTTCAGGCGTTTCTTTTTCTAGAGTCGAATAAAATCATAATAATTGCTACATGTATATCAGTTTTAATAAACATTTCAGTACCAAATAGTGTGTGGCTTTATTAAAGTGGCGATGGCTATGAACCAAATTACATCAGTATAGCCCATTTCATAAAACTGTTGCAATTGTTGTAAGTGTCCAATTATTGTAACTTCCATGGCAACAACTGTAATGTTCCATGCTGATTGGCTGTTGACCAAATAGTTACAATAATTAGACACTTACAACATGAATGTCGTTAAGTTTTACGCTTTTATATAAATACATGTATTACCATCTGATTGTTAATGTTTTCTTTCTTAATTCATTAAATAAACAAGTGCAAACTCTGACATATATAAAGCTTTTTAGTTAACACAAACGTGTTATATGTGCATGGCAGGTATATCATTATAATCTTTGTATATATTAAAGCGTCCTTCGTTATTCATTTGACAGCACGGGGAACGATTGTTTTTTATTTAACCTTAAGTCAGATAATCCATTAATCTAATCAATCCGAGAGAACAAAATCTACATAATCCAGAGCTGGGTACACCATGTAATATCATGATCCCGGGGGGGTGGTTAAGAGGGATTATATTATGCGTATATCATTTGAGTATCTCACCACTATATCATTACATGTTCTCTCGTTGTATTATTATAATATTATTAAACGTATTCAATATTCAAACACAGAATACATGTATATATAATATGATGACGTCATAATGAAGGTAAATTGAGCATTCCCATTGGTTGATTACCGATGCTTAATCCGGTATAATCAATGGTAAAGTTATAATACATATGTATTATAACTTTTCAGTATGTACAAACTGACCATAGAGAGCCAAACGAGCTGCGCAGGGGATTGCCTTGGAGTGCGTAATGCAGGGGGGTGTCACTGCTGCCAGAGTGCCGCGATTTTTGGTCATCGAAAGGAATACCACTGCAGGTTGCATTATGGGATACTTGGGAATTACATAAACCAATCACAGAGCAGTTCATACGCGTCATCACCAGATCGAGGTCAATAAAACAAATTCATATGCATACGTCACCATAGATCCCATTGTTCTCAAGCGTGATACAATCTAGGACAGTGCGCAGGAAAATAGGCGCGATAGTCTACACGCACTTCATAGCATGATGATTGGTCAAGTCTTTCTAGGTCACGACGCGATGACGTCTAGTGGTATTCCTTTTGTGCTTCAAAAATCGGTTCACTCCGCCATGTTGCCCATGTACAAAGTCTATTGGACACGTGACTTGCGCGCGTTAAGTGAGCCTTCTAGTTATAAACGGGTTGGTTTGTTTATTCATAATTCTATGGCGTAATGTGCTCTTATGCGCTTGTTCTTGAATGGAGAAAATGCGCAGAGCGCACAATTATTTATAATACGCGCTGGCACTTAACACAGTACGCAGGTCCGACAATGGCTGGAGAGAACACTCACAATTTGAGCAAGGTCAATTTGGGTTTATCAACATGATAACCATATCAGTTCCTCAAAATAATCATATTATATAACAAATAGTACATGCTTCTTGTCGTTAAATATTCCACAATAGACACCTCTACATTTTTAATTTCTCTCGTGCGATTATATTGCACTCGGCCTGCGGCCTCGATGCAATATAATCGCTCTCGAGAAATTAAAAATGTATCGTTGTCTATTCTGGTATATTCAACTCCAAACCATGCACTATTTGTATAATATACATCCTGCTGAGAGCCTGAGAGCTTATCTTATGGATTGTATTCCTGATAGTATAGTGCACAATATAATTGCATAATAATGCCAGGAAGATTTTTATTTCTGTTCGAAAACTAAATTAGTATATTGAATTTCCTCAAATAATCCTCACATAATCAGTGCCCCTGAAGGCATTATACACAGTTTTGTTAATTCATAATTGTGTATACACTGTACTTTATTATAATGACATAATACAAAAGGGAACGTCAGTCCATTGTCAAATGAATAAGTACAAGTAATAAATCTATACTGCATCGACAAAAATCAGTCTCTTTGTCGATCGACAGTTGGTCCACCGATACCGATTCTGGCTCCAATAACTGATAAAGGTGTCATATTTATCAAATAAATCCGCATTTTCTGACTAAATAATTGAAATGATGACAACAAATAAAGAATTTAAAATCATATCCAAAACGAATCACACACACAAAAAAAGGATATATTCATATTGCTTTGCTTGTAGGGTAAAATCTGAAATAATTAACGAAGCAAATTGCTGAATATTTAGCACACCTTCCCACCCCCATCCGGTAAACATGTCCGTTTGCCTATGCATGGTTATAGTATACACACCATCAATCTCCAAGTCAGTGTCCCAGCCGCTGTCGCTATGATCCGAGTCGTCGCCCAGCTTGCTGCTCTTCCCTCCTCCCATCCCGCTGATGAGTGACGAGCTATCAGTCGTCGACATCACCCCGGACTCGTCGCCACCGCCCCCGACGTCCTTTCCCGATCGCAGCCGGTGATCCATGGTGAGATGGGCGCCGGCGAGGACGGGGGCCCCTCCGGCAGAGTCCAGCTGTGGTCGAACGCTGACTTGATCACCGACCGTCATCGGCCGGTCCACGTCCCCGTGGTCGCCACCGTTGTCGAGATAACCGTTGGTCTGTGAAAGCATTTAATACGGAATATTTAGTCTTGTTATTTAACTTGTACAATTACGTATTTAGTGTATTAACCCTCTGCCTACAATTTGCTCTATCAATAGAAACCGTTTACGTCAAGTAAACGATGAAATTATTTGATAATCCATGTTAGTTTGATATCAATATCATCTTACCTCCAAAGTATCCTTAGTAAGAGGTAATCCACACAAAAGGATGCACATAAAAGTCTTTAACAAGGAAGAAGAGGCAAAACGAAACACAAACTATATGCCCCCTTTCTGCCCTTTTTTTTGGAGTTCCTGTGTCAGTATCAATAATAATAGATATAATTATTGTCTAAGTCTCCAGAGTTTGTCCAACATGATATTAGAAAATGCATGAAATAAGTATAATCTAACTGAACTCCAACCAAGGTGCATGCATTGCGTTAACTGTTGCCAAGTACAACGACGCCAAAACTAACCATCAACAATGTCGATTATTTATGACACTTCGCTTCTGACCACGGAATGGACCTTATAATGAGTCTCTTGTTGTGGACTTTTGGACCTCCGCAAAAAAATTAAGATTTAATTCCAAAGGTTTATTGGCGTCCTGTTTATTTTACCGCACGCTTGTTTAATTAAGGTCTCGAAAGGTCATTAATAATCTATAACCCTGCTTTGCTAAAGAATAACTTGGAGAAGAATGTCCACGGATAAAAATGTGCAGCTTATAAATTAGCCTCATGGACAGATCATCTGATAACAAAAGGCTATTATATAGGACATAATCAGGCATTAATTAGCGAATATTAGAACTCAGGAAATAATAAAACTAAGTATGGAGAAGGTTCAATATTTGCATCCCCATAACGTCTATAGTATAGGCGTTATTAAAATCACCATGACAACGGCGAAGTACGTAGGTTATCAACATAGGAAGACAAAGTGTTCATAAAATATTTCACAAAGTTCATGCATTTATTTATCTACTCTACCGCCGGGCATTCAACATTTAAAGAACATTAATAATGATTAACATTAAGACCCCATTTAGAAGGGTTCATGCTCTAAATTTAACAAGAAAATGGGCTAATAATTGATTAAAAAAGCATGGATACATTATAATTATGAGAAGAGTGTGTTTTCTTTTTGCGTGTTTTCGATTTCCCGTCGTGACAGTGGACAACATAATTATAAACTAATGAACATTGAATATTTCAAGTTTGTTAATCTAGATTTCGTTCAAACAGTGTAAACGGCAGAATGGTCGTAATTGCAGGAAAATGTGCTACGCTTTTTATTATAAACAATCGCGGTTGATACTTCATGTTTTTATTTTGTTATGTCATAGATGACATTATTTGTTTACGTCCACTATCTATTCTCTCTATATAATATCCAGATTCCTGACTAGACAAAAATTAAGTAATACACAAGATTAAAAATAGGCATGCAAAGCATGCAGGGTATTTAAAAAATGTAATATTTGAGCAAAATTCAGCTCATGATGGGCAATGATGATAGTATTCAAGTAAAAGACACCCCCCCCCCCCCCCCCCTTAGCAAAATTTGACCCGTATAATTATACTCCCATTATTAGATATACCGGTCGGTGTTCGGTACTCGGAGCAATGTGTTTCAATCGAACGAAGTCATCGCTTTACCAGCATTGTTTAACGAGCAAGGATTATCGATCGAATAGATACAAAAGATCCCCCATTTATCGCATATTTGCTCGAGATGGCTAAGAGGGGCGAGGAAGAGAAAGAAAGTCTTCAAACAATAGGAAGAGGTTTACCTTTCGGTTGTCATCGATAGAGCTTTTATGAGATACATAACATGAATGTATCGTTCTGATTAACTGAACAAATTTTACGATAAATGGGGGGCTTTTGTTGGATGAAAGGGGGTGATTGTAAAAGCGATACTTCATTCTGTGCAAACGAAATCGCAAACAATGTCGAGTAATGTTTGCTTTCAAGGAAATAACACTTCGAAAACATGTTGCAGTATCAGTGATGCCATTTGACGAAATCCAATAACGCATGAAGGTGATTGATTGACTAGTTGGTTACGATACTACTAGGGTCGCAATGCCTAAATTTAATCATTAAACATCCATTCATTTTATATCTAACGCCACATGATACTCATTGGATTCTATTACATCAAATGACACTAAAGGGATAGCTCAGTTTTGGTTAAGAGGTAATTAATTTTTTTGTGAGGTAATGAAAAACTTCGTCGTGTAAAATTTGAAAGAGCACACACTTTTAAAGAGACCGAATCAACTTTGTTTTATCAAGATTGGTTCAGAGACAGTTGAGTATCGATAAGTATCCGATTGTTATAAATTTTTTTAAATGTTAAACTTGTATTCAATAATTTAAGAATGTATTTTAATATCCTACACATTTTTGAAAATATGCCAAAATGGTTCCAAAATTGTCTTGATGATCTCCCAATTAAATAATCATTATAAGCAAATATCACATTGAATTCACATGTTGTTACTCTCTTGCTTTGTCTGGAGGGCACTCTCTTGCGTTAACAGCTGCTTTTTGGATAAAAACAAAACAGCCCTGTAAATTAAACGTGTATATGTGTTATTATCAATACTATCGTTCAAGCAACATTAAATTAAAACTGTTAATTTCTAATTTTTCAAGTTTTAGTTACTGACCCAAAATGTACTATCCCTTTAAAATATCTCCCCTAATACAAACGTGTATTATACTTTTCACGTTTGTATTAGCTGATACACAATTACTGAAAGACCGTGATAAAATGGCTTACTATTGCGTGAACTATTATGATACACGATACCACTTCATTAGGTGGCCTACAATAAGAGGGCTAATACGTCACTATCAAATGCAAAGGGTACATTAATCGTTATTTTCCGAGACCCCTATTGATCGGGGAAGCTTATAAGCGAGAAAGAACAATGGGAGATGACATGGATGGGGTGACGGACTTATTGGAAGAACGGGAACGGTTACAACAGGTTCAGCATCCCTTCAGTGTGTCCAGTGAGGGGGAAATGCTCGGGGTCACAGAAATAGGACGATGATGTGAAGCCATCAAGTTGCTTAGCGTGCATGGGGGGCACCCACTTTTTAGGGAGTAGGAACACTACGTCATTCGTTATTTCTATTTTGTTTGCATTATTTCTTCCCCCCCCCCCCCCCCCCCCACACTGTCTTGTGTCCCGTCCCATCTTGCAAAATGTTATGAGGCCAAATCAACGGAGTCAAAACGTTCTTTTACGACCGCTGGAGATCATTATAACCAGTAACCGAGACGTCTTTAAATATAGTGATTGTTTGTTTGTTTGTTTATTACAAAATGCATATGTATCATATACAATAGTGTGAGGGAGGAATGGCCAAATACAACAGCGGTTCTTCCTTGCATGGGGTCCTTATACAAGAAGCACTGCATGCTCATCTCATCGTTTTCATGAAAAGGGATTTTTCACTTGAGGGAAATTTTTATTTTGATTCACCACCAACAATGACGCAGTAAAAGTTTGCAAATTTAGATTGAATAATTCAATTCCATCCCCTATAACATGATGTATCTAACATGACATACCGCTTGTTGGTGCAAGTAAACGATTTTAAAAAGCAATATCAACCTATACTCGAATGGTATGAATACGAACTGCATCCCAGTATTGGTATATATTATAGTGTTCCATAAATATAATAATTGGGTACATTAATGAAATAACATCATCAAGAATGAAAGGGCACTGTTCAGAAATATCAAGTGAAGTGCGATACCGAGTTCATTAGAATGATGTACTTTATGGATTCCAAGCTTTCAAAATGGGATTTATGAAATTTGCACATGGTAATAGTAAGTCACGGTTGTGTAAACCTTCGTGGAAGGCTGGGGAAAGTGGAATGAAATTAGATGAAAATCCTTAGCGAGAATCCAAGTATAGAAATGCTATTGATATGTACATGAATTAATTACAGAATAGTCTGCCGACCTTTAATACAATGTACATTGTAATTATAACGCCCTTCGTTCCAATTACTCACTCAACTAATGATTATTAAATGAATGGCAAGTATGATTGATTGATTAATCATCCATGTGAGGTTCATTCCAGTAAAGTTTCTTTTATAATGCTAAATTCATTTTTCAATGAAAGCTATAAGCATGTCAAACATGTCTTAGTGGCCACCTGTCTATATAGCAGCCAAGATGCTTATAAAGGCCACCAACAGTTACCCCCTGCAGAGACAATCAATGATTTTGAACCTTTCTATAGAGGTCACATGTCAACAGTGGCCACTTTTCTTGTTTCCCTTGGGTGGTCACTTTACACAGGCAGGTTTGACTGTATAAGTAGCCCCTTATACACGTACACAATCGATGCTTATTGCAGACTTTTTTAAAGTTAGCACTGTCTTCTCAAACAAAGTGCAGCCGAAACAGAGACCCGTGTTTCTTACATTCGTATACAGCTACAATTTTGTTAAGAAAATTAACATGAATTATAGCATGTTGACAATAAATAGAATAGAAATAAAACGTCTGCAATTGCATGTCCTGCATATACCCCATCCGCAATTCGTACAATAATACAATTCACCATTTCATGACCGTGTATTGGAAGCATATTGATAACTCTGTGTTATTAATTTATTTGTAATATATACAGTCATTATGTCAAATCAATATATATTTTTCGTTTATTTGTGGTGTAGCCTTTTAAAAATAATTTTCCAATGATTAATGTTCATCAATGAAATGGTGATTGTATTTTAATAATTGATATTTATATAGCGCATTTCCAATTAAAAAACTGGCCGATGCGCTTTACTACACTTCCAATAACCTACAACAAAAATAAATACGTCTTCAAATTTCTTTTAGAAATATCTAATGTTGGGGACAATCTTAAATCTGCTGGCAAGCTGTTCCAAACTATAGGGTCAGCAAAATAAATTTAAAAAACTACGCTCTCCACCCTATGAATTTGTTCTTGGAACCATTAACATTGAAATATCTACTCTAGAACGTAAATTATAGTTAGCTTGTCTACGGAACATCTAACATTTCTAATAAAGTACACAAAATAACCAGGAGCAAGATTGTGTGTACATACAAATAGTGCAATCTTACACATAATTCTCTTTTGGACTGGTAACCAATGCAGACTGTACAATAATGAAGTTGCCCTATCCATGGATAGTAGTCTATCCATGCCCTATCTTGTCTTTTGGCCCTTAAAACAATGCGAGCAGCACGATTTTGTAGGCGCTGATGAAGTCTCTCTAATTCAAAACAGGGAGCATTTCCTATAATCCAAACGACTGAGCACAAGAAAGCGCATAGCATGACTGCATGCTTCTTGTGTTAACATTTTCCTTATTCTTGAAATATTATATGAATGAAAATTTATAGATTTACATAGCGCTGTAACTTGGTCAGACATGGACAACGAGGAATCAAACACAACCCCTAGGCTTCTTAAGCCGCAACTTGAAGTGCTATACAGACAGAGACTTTAACCTCTTGTGGAAGATAGTGGCTAAGTTTGGGAGACAAGATCAAGAGCACTTCCGTTTTGTCTTCATTTAACTTCAACCTATATCATTTTGAGTCTATAGACACTGTATACATTCTATATCGACTGACTGGTTAAAATAGCGAGACATGAAAAAACACTTTTCGTTTAACGGATGTAATCAAATGTGCAAGCGTTCAATAATACTTTTCTAATTCAAAATCTTTGAGTGATGCAAGTATCCAATAATAATTGTCCAATAATTACATTTCCGGTTTGTTCGATGTTATATAAAATTCAATCAATAATATACCAATATAACGGTAATTAATGCATGCATTTATTGTTCATTGTAAAAGGAGGGAACCGTATATCGACTGACTTGCGGACAATAATTGATAGAGAATGCTAGAGGAAAGGGACATTTCCGTTGATTCTAAACTAAAAAATGTGTGTGACGTCACTAACGTACTACCTCTATTCGTCACTTTCTGGAACAGAAAGTGCTGTAAATATTATTCTGTCGGCGATATTATGTCTATGTATGTGTGAGCATGTCATGTCTGGCTATGCCACTTACTGTAAAAGGGAAGGGGCTTGGCGGGCACACCCCAATTTGTTGTTGTTTTGTTATACAAAGAACGATTTAAAACAAAAGTGGTTCAACTAAAATAAAACTCACAATCGTTGAAATACGCCATTGATAGGTTTAGTATGTTGTTTAAGGGATCTAGTAACTTTGTTGACATTACATGTGCAAAAAGTGATGAATGGTTGATCAAATGTGTATTGCTGTGATCCGTGATCCGTATGAACAGTTCACGTTAAATTGATGTACATGATAAAAATAAGTAAAGAGCGAAAATGAAAGTGATATTCACTACTTCATGCACTGACTTTGAACACATTTATAAACTTTCTAGTGGATAATTTAACATTCGAACACTTCAATCATACATATCTTTTTAATGAAAAGGAAATTTCAAAAACCTTGTTCAATGCTTTTATTGGTAATACGAATACAACAGTGTATATGAGAGAACCACTAGAGTTTTAAGTTACATCGGTGAATTTGGACAATGTTAATAAATCGTGATTTTAATAAATTTGCTCGGTTCATTTTTGTGATAGATCTTTTAATCAGTCAGTGATTTAAAACGTGGATTTAAATCGTGTCAACCCAGCCACTGTATTATGAATGGTTGTCACACATCCACCTCGTACTAAAATACCAGTGCCATCCAGTACACCGCTATAAAGTTGAAAACATCATAAAATGCACTCGTAATTGATTGAACGTTGTGTATTGTGTTCATTTAATCAGAGCATCATGTGCAATTAGCTGACATAAAGATACAACCCGTTCTCTTCATTAACACCCCATTGTGTCAAGCTTCACCCGTTCAGTACTAATCACTGCGATATTAACCCATCAAGTGCGATATTGCTTACATATATGTGTTTGGTAGTTATTACAAGTTATATTAAGTGAACAAGGAGAAAGCGCATACATTTCTAAATTGTTTTAAACCATACTTTGTGTTACTTTACCTGCTTTCATTATCTTCGAAAGGACTTCAATTATAGCTATGGGAAGAAAAGTAGGGCATAACCCCCCCCCCCCCCCCCCCCCCCCCGCATTGGTCATCCTCCCCCATTCTCTGTTTTTTTGTTTTATTGTTATTTCCGATCATATACAACAATCTAAACGACATGAACGAGAGATTGGTCCAATGCATTCTCCATTTGGGATCCGACATCCAATGTCACCTTTAAATGACTTGCAAGTATTCCCCAAGTGTGAAAACAGTTAACAACCATAACATTATGCTATGTCCACTATATCCACTTGTTGAAGCTGGCTATGATCTGTTTGTTGTACAATCCCGCGTTATTGACCCACTTGGATGATATCATTTCAATAATAGTTCAATTTTAAATCAGATAATGGTATACAAATATGTAATATTAATTTTGAATGAGTGCCCGAACCCCCACATCGACAATGGAAGGCCATATGATATGTTTTTGTTACTCAACTCTGTCGTTGTACGAGGAGAGTTCAATGGACGCAATTCAACTGTCAATTAATCCATTTTTATTTTCTATATTTGACAATTAACAACCACAGTTATATTGGGTTCTGGCCCATTGCAAAAAGAAATTAAAAAGGCATATTAACTTATCGGTGGGATATATTCATTTTTTTTATTGGTCTTTTATTGTTACGTGGCTTGATGTGTATGATCCGACAGAATTGTATACATTTGTAACTAGTATTTTTTTTGTTTTGAACTTGTGTTACTGATCGTCTATAATATACAGACATAACATCCGTGATGGTGACGATACACAGTATACACAATAATTATTAATGGGCAGTAATCGATTGGCTTTATTAATTGTATGTACTATTATACAGTCAAAGATATCATTATTTACATCCCAACATGTACTATGTGCTCCCTGTCGTCAATGGATGTGTTACTATAAACGGAGTGGACCCACGCGGAGCGCATTATATGCAGTGGCGAGGTGGTCTAAATATGGGAGGGGCATAACCCCTTGCAGGGAATCCCAGTGGATTCCCAGTAGATGGCAACCCTAGCAGCTTGCATGTGTTTCTTGTATACTGCAAACCCTCACACGCGCGAAAATCTAGAAGGGGGGGGGGGGGGGGGGGGGATTCGTGCCTTCTTTCCTTCAACGTTGCCTTTTACACATGTTTACTTTTTGTACTACAAAATTTCAGAATATGCCCCTCCTGTATAAATCTTATCCTCGCTATGTGCAAAGTAGTATAAAGTTATGTAAAAGCGGTATTGTCTTTTTTATAGAATGGTAATACTGTATAAATGTTTTGGTGTCAAAGAGAGTCTATACATAAACAATGGCTAAGTAAGGAGCAGAATGTTTTCTTACTCACCAACTATTGTTAACTATAATGAGCAAATGTATAACCTACCAAGTTTATCCTTGTTGCACACTCAGGCATATTATTTAAATTGAATGTATCTATTGTTTGTGTGATTTGGGAAGATGTGCTCGTGTTTTAATGCCTGCTCTGCACCGAACGTTACTGCGATAATTTTCAGACAAGGGCCCCGTTGCAAAAAAAAGTTTCAATCGATTGTAAAGTTGCAGTTAATTGCAAGTCGGATCATGTGACTAAATGCACAAATCAGATTGGTCCAAATGTGCATATTTTATGACTTGCAATTAATTGCAACTTAACAATCGATTGCAACTCTTTCTGCAACGGGGCCAAGGTGTCACAACATAACTTCGTCAGACACTGGTAAACTGTATCATACCGGTAGCTGTATCCATGCATGTACCAACATCTGAATAGGCTTATACATAGCCCTGTGGAAAACCTCATGAATGATTCAACGACCTTTCATAGCTTTGTGATTTTCTGTACCTTGTCAAGTTTTGTTTTTTGTTCCTTTTTATTCATTTTAATATGAGAAATCTTAGTTCTGCTCCTCTCCTCACCTCGGTTAGAGGGTATGCCCGAGAAAAGGCTCTCAAATTCGGTATTAAAAATGTCTCTCTTTTATGACGAGAAGCCTTACTTAGCATTTGCTTAGTTGGTTCATGTAACTTTCAAGGAGAGCGGGAAGCTTCCAACAATTCGTCGAGCTTCGCAAAGTCCTGATCACAGATCTCTATTATTTCGTTCTGTCTTCTTTCGTGTTTTGTTGTTGTTTTTTTTGCCATCAATAAACCCTGCAATCACAGTGGGAAGCCCTCAAGTATAGTACATCTCCTTCACAGTGTAATATGTTAGCGAAGTCCTGATCCATAGGGTTAAACATTACATATCAATCTTGTTCTCCTTTGTATTTCTTTTGAACAAGATCCCCTTGGTTCTATTGCTCTCAATAGTGATGGGGATCATTTTCAGGATGAATATCAGTTAGTTAAATACCTGAAAGGGTCACTGATATATTTTAGAATGGATATTGTAACAAAATGTCCTGATCCATAGGGTTAAACATTACATATCAATCTTGTTCTCCTTTGTATTTCTTTTGAACAAGATCCCCTTGGTTCTATTGCTCTCAATAGTGATGGGGATCATTTTCAGGATGAATATCAGTTAGTTAAATACCTGAAAGGGTCACTGATATATTTTAGAATGGATATTGTAACAAAATGTCCTCGTTCTTCTCCTTATTATGTTTTATTTCGCATGATGCACGAGAAACCTTGGTTGTGCTGCTCTCAATTATAAAGGGAAGCTCTCAGCCACCAGTCCACCTCCTTGTACAGTGGATAAACATCGGCTTAGCAAACACTGAACGACAATCAAACGTCCAGTGGGCAAACAGATTTATAGTGTAAACCAACATCTTCTGAGAGCCGGTGGATACATTGTAGCTAGGATTGAAATAAGCTCCATTCAAGATCCATACTATATTATTCAACTAGATTGTATATACCACCGTTTTACATAGTTCACTTACATGACTGAGATATTATAACGATAGACTAAACTTAATGTTGTACGGTTTTGCCTTATAATGCGACATGCACGGAGAATGTGTAGATTATAAGGCAAAATGACATTAGTGATGTGATGTGTTCATTCATTTTTTCATTCATTCATTCATTCATTCATTCATTCATTCATTCATTCATTCATTCATTCATTCATTCATTCATTCATTCACTCATTCATTCATTTATTCTTTCACTAATGTATTCCTGCACGTTGCTATTCATGAGTAATATATCATGGTATTAAAACAACTTGTAAATGAATGGTTAATTAAAACATTAGTGACTATTACTTTTAACTTGATAACAATTCAAAATGGATATCACGATGATTTAATTACAAATTGACTGTTTGTTTGCCTCACCTCCATGAGATCGTCAGGCGTCTCGCCCCCTGTCACCGACTCCGGTCCCTCCATCCTCAAATCTGTCCTCAAAAGTCTTCCGAGTTCTGATAATGTGCAACTTATGTTTCGCCACAATTCCTGCAAGAATGTTTTACTCCATACTGTTCTCCCCCAACCAACTAGGGCTGTTCAAGTTGACAAACTCAGCTAGCTGGTATCAACAACAACTCAACAGGTCCCAAACAGGAAAGTGGGGATTCTCTGAATGGGGGTGCTATTCTTTGCACGGATGAGTGAAGTCACTGGAGCGTAGAAAGCCTCTATTATTCTCCAAAGAGTTCCATTGATGATTTCTATAGCCACGCCAACGCACTTTGATGACTTGATGTCTGTGCAGACGACATTATAAAGGTGCTTGGCGGCTAGAGCCTTCGCAACGTTGATAATATCGGTTGGCCGCTATCAATACGGCTCAATAAATCCGTGTATCAGTTGATGAACTTTTGGTAAAGACAAATGCACCAATAAACGCACACACGTGTGCCGAGTTCTCTGCCCCATTTTCTGCAACTGCACTACTGGCCGGCAGTGCGCACGCTGCGCACATTGAACAGACGGCGTGAGGTTGCTCCTAGCAACCGATGGGGCATGCTGGCTTTCTGCAGCCAGCTAGCTAGCTCAGCTCCGCGTATAGTCGAGTCGTCGGCCAGCTCCACCGGCGGAGATCGAGAAGCTAGGTCGAGAAAAGTTTCCGTGCAGGCTGCTGTCACATAATTAAATTTGCCTTTTTAAAAATCCCTGCATGCCCGGAGTGACATTCGTGAACCGTATTAGGCACGGTAGATTCTCTGGTTACAGATAGTGTTACGGGTGACATGGGTGACATTCCTACAATTTTGTCATGTGGAATTATGTTATGATATTTCGTGTTTCATGTTTAGAGATCCAATTAGCAATGACTGAATTTGAGATAAATGTTTTGAAAAATAATAATCGCACAATCTGAATTGAATTATGGTAGCATAACTTCCACAATTCCAGCCATTTGGTTTCACGAATGAAGACTAGTGTGTTATCATTTTCATATTCCCAAATTCAAGATAAGAAAAAACAAAATCAACTTGAAATTTAAACGTATGAGGAATTATCCATGCTCTATGATAAGATCAAATGGAGATATGTCATAAACAAATATAATGAAGTAGGTTAAACTTTTAAACTTTGTGTTTTTGTTTTGCTGAATATATTATCAGTGAATATTAGTTTTTGGATATGTGCCTGTCACAAATAGCCATTAAACACGAATGGCAAACGGCTAAAAATGTATAAACTATATACATACGCTAGTTTATAATATCCTTTTGAACATTATCATGAATACTTTGTTTTTGTGTTTTCAATTTTTTTTTTCATTTTGACATTTTTATCAAATTGATAAAAAATTCGAAATGGGAAGAAATTCCTCGAAAAACTAAACTTAAATGACAAGATGGCGGATCCTCAAAATTATGCGGGAATGAAATGCTACTTTAAAGAAAGAAGAATTGATATCCCTTCTTTTATCACCCCTCTCAATTTTGATTCATATTCTGTATTTTTCTTTGATTTAGATACAACTAAATGAGTTTAATTTGTTCATTAAAATTCATGTAGCTGAATGACTATTCAACGAAAATATACGCCATATTAAGCATCTTGCAAACATACATAAGCACACGTACACACATACTCACAAACATACAAACACACGCACACACACGCACACACGTATACATACATACATACATACACATACACTCATACTCGCATGCACATACGCATTAACGGTGCACCTGTAAAGTGTCAGATTTTTGGAGGGCTATTTTGAACCCCCGTAAGTGATGTTTTCCTGGCATCTATACAGGGACGGATCTTGCTTTTTGCTAAGGGGGGGGGGGGGGGGGGGGGGGGGGGGTTGACCCAATGACGATGCGGATACTGTGTGGGTCTTGACACATGATGGCGTTTTTCTATGCACATCACATTTTCACTTGGCAGCCCAAGGGGGGGGGGGGGGGGTTAAACCCCCTAACCCCCCCCCCCCCCCCCCCCCCCCCGGAGATCCGCCACTGAGCTAAACAACACGGTAGAAAAGAAACGAGGAATCTCCAAGTAATTTTCGTGGAGTTAGACACTTTACAGGCATCCCTTTTACCGTATTTACCACGTACTGCTAGATAATCGCATATTCACATGAACACAACGGGGCAGCTATAAATGTGAAACGAACAACATGAAAATAATTTTTGATAAACACATTTTATTCGTTCGTTCATAGTTTATGGAATCCCAAAATGGTATCCTACTTTCGACAAAAATACAATTAATATTACAGTATAAGCAACATTATAAATCTTAAAAGTTTGTTATAGGCGCATACTGCATTGATCATACTTTAGTTGGCCAAGTTAATTTTGTATAATGTAAAAGTACATTGAAGTAAAATTCGCCTCTGAAGACATGACCATTATTGTTTTCATCGTACAATAACACAAAATAATGATAAAGACTGTCAACATTAATCGCAAAAATATAACACTTTTACAAAATAGACCATTCCTGGCTGAATGGCCTATATTGTAAATTACACTGATGCTAGCTCATTTTACCGTATGTCAAATAATGTGATTTTCTTTTGCTTTATTAAATGAGAGTGAACAAAGAGAATTGTCTTTCGATGGGACTCGAACCTGCGGTTTCCGGACTGGTGGTTCCTTGTAAATGATTTAGCTAAGTATATTTCAATTTTGTAACTTTGTAAAGTAACGATGTCTCGTCAATTTCATTTAATTAACATTATTTTCATTTTAGTTATATCATTTAATCATATTTCATTTCATTAGATTTCATGTAATGTTATTTAATTAAATCTAAATTTAATTCAATTAACTTAATTTAATTTTTATTTGGTTTCTAAGTTGAGAAAATAACACGATTTATAACAAAATTTCATTTTGATGCTAAAAATGCTAAATGCATTGATTCAAAAATAGTTATGTAATCATGGCTACTCAAAGAACTATAGTTTCAATCACATAACTTCCAGAGACACGCCATTAAGAACTGTAAAACATCAACGACTATTAATTTGTTCTCATGAAGTTTTCTCTCATGATAGAAGTATTGTTTTACGAGTATTAACAGTTTTCTGCATTTCCGAAACAACACATTTGCTTGTTGTTACATATAACCTGACCACGATAACAAAAACAACATTACGTATGGGTACTTTCACTTTTCCCTATACATAGTTTAAACAAATTAGAATACCATAATAATAAAGGTCACATTCGAGTTAGTTTTTAGTCATCGTCAACATGTATAATCAAAATAGGAGTAATGATTGTTATGTGTATCATAATCAGTTTTACAAAATGACAAATTATACATTGGTAGTGTACGTACGTATAAAATATACGTATTATATTCAAGGAAAGTTGTGGAATGTTGGAAAGATGTAGATGTATGAGAATATGGATATTAAATGTTGCGTAACAGCCAGTAACACCTAAATTATTACAATTTATAAAGCCGGCAAGGTGATTTTTAGCGCAAACTTATCAACATTTTAGTGATTTGATATGCCTTTTCAAGTTATACGGTAAAACATAGACAGTATTTATGTCAATGTCTCTTCCCGTTGCCGAATCACAAAATCTTGTGCAGATCTTATGGCCTAGTCCGACTGCACCGTTTCTCCTTCCGTTTCCTATCCTTTTGACGTCTGGGAAGGTTCTAGAAGATCTGTATAATAGGCCTACTGGCTCTATTTCCGATGTCCGCTTGTTCGACTGTGGCCAGTGGCCATTTCGTTGCTATATTGACCATTGAAATATATCACTACTGGTATACTTCAATGATACTGACCGGTTCGCCACCTTTGGTCGAATAGGAAGCGGAAGGAGAAACGGTGCAGTGGAACTAGGCCACACCACCGGTCGACACCCATTCATCCCTAGATCTATTGGACGTTCTCCTTACAGTAACAATAGATGGCTCTGTTCCAATATACTCATCGCTGTCATCAATTACACATCATACTTATTCGCGGGATGTTAGGATGTCTCACTTAAAACAAACAGACAAGGAATGATACACATTTAGTACGAAATACATAGTACCTTCACTTCAATATGCATTAAAATAGTGACCAAACTGTTTAATTAATATATCCCCATGCAAATGATTAACATTTAACTCGACTGCATCATAGTTTATGCTACTTTTGCACCAAATATAATGTATGATATTGTATAATTTGTTTTAACTATGTAAGGCATGTACGGTATAGAGACATATCGCTGGTCATGCAGTTAATTTTCAGTTTAACAATATTGCAAAATTAACGTAAATGTACTGCGATAAACTGTAACAGTTATAGTTTCTTTCTTCATGATATAATCCGATGTTGATAATCGCTTGCACATCGTTCATAAGAGAATGGGGAGAGCATCACAAATTGGGCTACCTCAGCTGCTTCACTAGCTTTCCTTTGGTAGACCCGATACTCGGGAATCGTAGTGTGCCAGGATTCCGCATTTTGCTAACATCCTTCATGTCCTTCGTTTCGACATAGGTCTTTGGCAATTGCAGCAACCCCAAACTGCTCCGGCGATGGTAACTTCGCCGTACGGGAGCGACAGTATTATCGCCGGCGATCGCTGGAAGATCGTGAGTCGTCGCCACTCTAGGTATGTTTGTCACTTGCTGGTTGTGATCGTGACTGTAAATGGATGCCATCCGCTCAGCCTCCTCCGAGGTCAGCCCGAGGACGGATGCCCGTCTCCTCACCAGCACCATCCGGTCTTTGATCTTCTTTCTCTCTACCTCGCGATCCCTCTCGGCGCGGCGACGAAACATACTGAACCAGTCGCTAGAGGACCGCGCCTCGCCGCCACACCCAGCTCCACCGCTGTTGCTGCCTGCTCCTCCTCTTCCCTTCACCCCCTTGAGAAGCATCTTCCCGCTCCTCCCGCTCTGCTGCTGAATGCGCGTGATCTCCATGGCGACACGATGCTGTTCCGAGGCGATTTCCTCCATCTCCCGGGTCTCCTGTCGTGTCAGAGCGAGGAGATAGATGGCGAGCCGCTTGCTAGCTGTCTCGTTGGTTCGCATCGTCTGCAGCTCGCTGACGCTGCTAGCTTTTAGCATGCTGGCAGGCATGATTTCAGTCCGCGTCATCAGGTTCAGCCGTTGGGCGCGGAACTCCGCCGTATCCATGGTCGGTAAACGCTGCAGGATTCGGTCTAAACACAAGATCAATATGTACACCAGTAAATAATTATGATGATGATGTTATTTCCTGGCAGACTCACGCTCAGTAATGATGTGTATCTTTGTCTTTCAAATGTTCAATATGATGGCAATGGTAAAAATGTTGACAATCTCTCAATACTTATAGAAATATCAATAATTGTGTTCTCGTTCCTGTGCAAAGGCGATTATAACTTCACCAAGGGGACGATTAAAATGTCTGTTCAAGACGTTGAACAAAGATCCTGATCAATGGTGTAGATTTGTATACAAAATCGCAACTAGGATCGAAAATGGTATACACGTTCTTCCTCGCCGCTTCCTTGGAGTGCCGGACAGTTTTGCAGACTCAATGAACTAAGTTCCGACTTTTGACGAATATTTGAGGGAAAGACGTGCTTATATTGTGACCGTGAACACAAATCTGATAGTGAAACAACAACATTGATTCATTATTCGACGTTTAAATCATCACCATCCACAGTTATTGTTCAAGAGACGGATAAACAAGCAACTGCTACCTCCAACGACCAATAAACAACTTGTTGACAATCACAATTCACATTTAACAAACATCAAGAAAGGTCTTTGTACAGGTACATCTACTGCCGCGGAAGAAATTGAACAGTATAATAGCGTCCGTGAAATTAATTTGCGGATATAATCTCGTTTTCTTCTTAGTTGGCTCAATCCAACAAAACAAGTGTAGGGAAAGAGAATTTGCCAGCACAATTATATCCCTTCCCTGATCCCGATTAGTTGTTTACCACAGTTAGCTCCTAATTAATTAAATAATTGATGACAATAATACGATGTACGTAAGTGGAGATGATCTATCAAGCATTGGTTGTAATCAAGCCAGCCAGTGAAAATCAGGCTCAACTTGCGTCATCTCTGAACCTGTGAATGGTTATCATGCACCCAAACGAGTTCACACCTATGCTACTCAACATAGGATCCAGCAGTACACGCCAGTCTAAGTTCTTCCCGTGTCCGTGTTTAGATGATCAGATTAGGGTAGCTCTTCGGGTCTCAGTGACTGCCAGCTAAGAAGGGCAGAGAAGGCAAACGTGCTAATCTTCTGGAAGCTCTGTGCGTTCAACTTTCCTTCGTTACGGTCCAAAAATGCGTATTGCCTGGCTTTATAGAAGGCGACAGGGGCGACAGGTAGAATTATAAGTATAATGCATCGGCTAGGGATCGAACCCGAGACCTGCTGTGAGACGGACGCTCTGTCACTGAGCTGTGCATCAGGTGCAAACATTCTTGTGTAGCAGAAATTTCACACAGTGTGCATGTCCAAGACTCGCGGTCAGTGTAAACCGAGGAAGTATAGACACACTTCCGTATAGTGTTAACGCAGGGTTTTGTTCTCATCACGATTCCCGCCCGTCATCCTCTACGTCTCAACATCGACGAGTACAGGTGCAACCTGTGCAAAATAGTTCATTCCTTGCTCCATTTTGTTGTCGGCTTCTATACCCAGAGCATACATGTTTAATCGAGGCTGTCAATAGCGTCAGGTTGTTGACATCGTCATCAGAACCTCACATTAAACAATTGATACGTTGCTGCATGCATGAGCCAAGTCTCTTTCGTAACAAAAATGATTTCAGAGACAGAGAGTCAACAACTCAAAGTCAACGTTTTTATTTCATTGAACAAACATCTTCTACTTTCACCATTTCTCCATTTTTGCACTGTTGTTGGCAAACACCATCCTCTTCTTTATCATTTGTCAAAATAATAATCGTTTTCTATCATGTTCATTTTGAGAGATATTTTCATGATTGACTTTGTAAGACTCACATTGTCCCAGAGCGTACAGATCACCACATAACTGAGTCCTTAAATTTGAAGAAAAGACCGCCCAGACAGCTTCAAATCTAGGCACTCCAATTATTGACGAACACTTCCAGATCATGACATACTTTGTGAGTTTGATTTCAATGAATTTATTGCAGGAGAAAAAAGGGGGGGGGGGGGGGGGCTGACTAACGCCGTCCAATTATAGCAAAACCAACTTTCCTATATACAGTTCACCACTGTAACCCCTACATGATATATTTAAATTTCTGAGAAAATGACACATATATACACGTTCCTTTGTTTGCATTAAGATCCACAATGAATTAATTAACTGTCTATTGTCAGAGTAAATATATGTCTTCAATAGCACCTATCTCTATATAGTAACAACGATAGATACATGCACTTCACACACAATATCCAAATCAAACACGAGTTTCTAAAATGCATCCTTGTTGTTTGCAGATTTAAATAAAAGCGTAGCTGTCACTATTTTGGTATTTACACGACAGGCACTTAAAGGGATCTAGTAACTTTTGTGACATTTGCAAACAAATGATGACTGGTTGATTCAATGTGTATTATGATCTGATATGTCCACCAAGTAATGTGTGAACATTTAGTGTTAAATGGATGTTATATATCCGAGTAATGAGCAAAAACGGAGAGTGATATTCACTAACTGATTGCACTGACTTTGAACATGGCTACGACGATCCAGTGGATAGTTAAATATCTTAACATTTCAATCGTAAATATCTTTTTCACGAAAAGAAAATTTGAAAAACCAAAACCTGTCCCATGCTTCTATTGTTAATACGAATACATCACGGTATGGGATAACTGCTTGAATTCCAAATAAGTTTCGAGGATTTGGACAATGTTACTAGATCCCTTTAATTGACACTTTTATGTATGATAAGACACAGGGGATCTTGGGTCTGAGCCCCCCCCCCCCCCCCCCCCCAAATGTGCAAATTTTCGGACTTGCAATTAATTGCAACTTTGCGATCGATTGCATCTCTTTCTGCAACGGGACCATGATCATACAAGAATGCACAGTCGCAGACACCAACAAACGCAAACATCAGTTGCTTTTTCAGTCTACTATTCACACATGAAATAGATGACACAATTAACCACTTTGTTATTTTTCACACATTTATTGGTTAATAAATTCAAAGCAGCAGTTTGGTCGCATATCAAGAACAAGAAAAGCACTTGGAAAATCATAAATTGAGTTGTTAAATGTATCAAGTAAAAAAATAATAATTAGGAATTTCCTCCCAAATGTAAGTTCTATCACAATTGTTCAAAATCATGGTACAATAGACAAAAAGGAAAAAGATGTGGGGGATATGGACAGAAGTTTTAGCACAACATTATAGCACAATATATTTAACACTTGTACTAATATAGTAATTCGTTTAACTAAAACTTGAAAAGTTCTATGAAAGGGGGCCGAGTTGTCACTGTATATATATTATATGCCCCAAATACACATGCTTTCCCCGGAGCTAGTTACATACTCGGTATGCCAATAGTGACTTTAACAACTGCATCGATCAGCAGAGAGAAAAATTGCAGGCTAGCGACAGAAATAAGTTGGAGATGCATTTTTGTTTTCACAAATATTTTGTGCATGGACACAACATCAAGTCATAGTAAAAATTAAATTTAAATATTTCTTCCAATATTTATCATAATAAACTTACCCTGTATTTCAATTTATAAAACACAAATAAACAAGAATGATTTTTTTATAATATTCAAAGATATCACATACCACCTCAAGGTGCACTTGTCAAGATAAATAAATTGAAAATTGTAAAAAGAGGTCGTTTAAAAATAAATGTTATTTTATCATACCGGGGCTAAACGTAACAATACTGAAGGTGAAATTACGGTCATACCAGAACATTGTTACACTTTTAGGTGCACACTTCGCACTTTGCACTTATTAAAGTGCAATAACAATTCAGTCTGTCTAAAGCCTGGCACAGTCGGAGCCGACTCGACCTGATCCGACCCTACCCGACTGAAAGCCACAAGGGGTCCGATTCAGTTGCGGTTGATTCAATATGTGAACTCGGGGCCCGACTGGCCTCTCTGGCAAAATCTGGCAAAATCAGAGTTGTGAGGCAATACACACAGAGCCGATCCGACTGAAAACCAGTTTGATCGGGTCGATTCGGCTCTGTCTACGTTGGGCTTGAGGTGAAATTTGTTTTGTTTCAGCAAAATCCATTGAAATGCATAACAATGAATGTCTTAACTGTTATACTTAAACATTGGTTATGAATTAGGCTAGCAAAGTGTACGTATATGCTCAAGGAGAATTATGTGTGTAGTAACCCCATAAGCCATATGTATTGAGAGACTTTGTATGAGTTCATTTTTTTCTTCATTTTTATACAAATCTAAAAGACAAATTACCAATAGTTTTCTGATTGTATAAATAATGTTTGGTATCAGTAAGTACAACAAACATGATACAGGTATTCATAATAAAGGTGTATGACTCAAGGGTCTGGTGAAAATCATTTCCATACATTTAAGCTTTTACAGAAGCTGGAAGCATGAAAACAACAAAAAAGTTCACAAAACACATCAAATTAAATTAATATTAAGGTGATGTAGCTTCTACAGTTGTATAATTATAGCAAACCCAAATCTTAGCATTACACACAAATATTGCACTCATTCTGTACACACATAGGAAATTAAATGAAATGGGAAGAAATTATCAATATTCAGATTTCAAACATTAAGAAAGAAAGGAATAATGAAAGACTTATGTTTTGTATTTGAAAGGGGTGAATGGAAATACAATAAAGCAAATAATTTATAACATTATTTATATTGAAAAGATAAATACAAGTGGGGATAATAAAGACACTCAAATTTATGTGCATTACTCAGTATTTTAATTTAAAAAACAGTATCAAGCCTTTACTACCACTTCTAACATCATGTAATTCATTTAAATTTATGTAAAATTAAAAAATCATCCAATACAGTAAAAAAGTAACAAACTGTTGAAATATCAAAACTGATTTCAGATTATGCCTAACAATGCATTGAATATTCAAAATAACCATAAAATTCAACTTTAGCACCAACTTAAACGGGTGGGTTTTCAAAGTAATGTTGCATGTTATTATTTGTCAGCATAAGATAATTCACATCCATATACTGCAATAACAAAATAATATATTTGTGTGACTTTAATCAAATAAAAGAACTATTCAATTGATTTATTCTTATTTTGAAATGTAGCCATTATAGTAATTAGCCTGGATTTTCTACTTTCAGGAACATCCAAATAAATATAAATTCAAATTCTTTGTATCAAGCAATCGAAAAACATAACTTTCTCTGACAAGTAACTTTCCACATATTAAAATTACATGTTGTCAGCACTGAATACATTAAGCATTTGAGATAGAAGTGTCAACTTATCAAGTTACTCTGATCTAAAATATCTTTAAGCTTCATATGTTAGAATTCAAACTTGTCTCTCATTGATTTGTTTCTGTTGTTTATTTGAACACACACCAACAATTGAAGAATCTGAGAATTTCCCAATTGTATTGCTTTGACAATCATTTACAAAACAGACCTCAAGTAAAAGAGAAATTATGCTCTTTCCTTTTTAAGTACTTTGTGCAAATTTCAGAATGTTGATAGAGTACTAAACTACATAATGTGGAGTTTCATGCAGGAACTTTAGATTCCCTTCAGATAATGTTACCCCAATAATGGCAAATCATGTATTCGGTAACAATACCTCCTTACAATGCAAAGTCAATTTGACAAAATTGAACTCTTAAGCAACATTATCATTCTCTGCTTACAAAATAAGACAAAATAAAATTTGACAGATCATATTACCAATATTCAGCAAAACCTTTTTACAAAATGTAACAACATAAATCACAAATTGCACATTATCTATACATTTATATATATATAAATTGCACATTCAAAGTTATCACCTACTATACAATTACATTTAGCTGTATGCATACAGATAATCAATTGCCCTTAATAGGCTTTGCTTCAGGGATAAACTGAAACTCTTCCCCATATGGTCAATACAGAAGAAATATAACAGTAGCAAAGATAATGAGTTAATTGCAAAGCAGTAAGCCCAGGTAAACTGTTCCCTTCTATAGTTGTTACCCATAGGTACCCATAGGCAATGGGTTAACCTGTTCCCTACTAGATTTGCAATCCCCATAGAGTAAACAGAGGATCCACCAGGTTCCCATAGGCAATGGGTTAACCTGTCCCCTACTAGATTTGCAATCCCCATATAGTAAATAGAGGACCCACCAGGTTCCCATAGGCAATGGGTTAACCTGTTCCCTACTAGATTTGCAATCCCCATATAGTAAATAGAGGGCCCACCAGGTACCCATAGGCAATGGGTTAACCTGTTCCCTACTAGATTTGCAATCCCCATATAGTAAATAGAGGACCCACCAGGTTCCCATAGGCAATGGGTTAACCTGTTCCCTACTAGATTTGCAATCCCCATATAGTAAATAGAGGGCCCACCAGGTACCCATAGGCAATGGGTTAACCTGTTCCCTACTAGATTTGCAATCCCAATAGAGTAAATAGAGGACCCACCAGGTTCTGATAGGCAATGGGTTAACCTGTTCCCTACAAGATGTTGCAATCCCCATAGAGTAAATAGAGGACCCACCAGGTACCCATAGGCAATGGGTTAACCTGTTCCCTACTAGATTTGCAATCCCAATAGAGTAAATAGAGGACCCACCAGGTTCTGATAGGCAATGGGTTAACCTGTTCCCTACAAGATGTTGCAATCCCCATAGAGTAAATAGAGGACCCACCAGGTACCCATAGGCAATGGGTTAACCTGTTCCCTACTAGATTTTCAAACCCCATTGAGTTAATACAGGTCCCACCAGGTTCCCATAGGCAATGGGTTAACCTGTTTCCTACTACATTTTCAAACCCCATAGAGTAAATAGAGGACCCACCAGGTTCCATAGGCAATGGGTTAACCTGTCCCCTACAAGATGTTTCAATGCCCATGGAGTTAATGCAGGACCCACCAGGTTCCCATAGGCAATGGGTTAACCTGTTCCCTACTAGATTGTGCAATCCTCATAAAGTTAATAGAGGACCTACCAGGTTCCCATAGGCAATGGGTTAACCTGTTCCCTACTAGATTTGGCAATCCCCATGTAGTTAATGCAGGACCCACAAGGTTCCCAAAGGCAATGGAACAAGTTATTTGTCATTCTACCCAAGGCTCTGCAAAACTGAGTAAAACATGACTGTGTATCTCTAGATAACATCAAGCAAACAAAACAAAACATGAAATCACAATTGATTAATTCCCATAAGGCAATACCTCTTCAGACTTTGTACATGTCGTTTACATCTGTTTCAAGCTAAACTGCATTATCCTTTCTGTGGTACAGATTGGTCAAAGCTACTGAGGATAACTAAGCAAAGCAGGTCGAAGCTAGTGAGAATGGTTAAGCCATTAGGCAAGGGAACTGGACAGTTGTTGCCATCTTCTTGCTCATATTTCCACCTCCCCTTTCCTCCTACACATCACAGCATCCCAAAGCCAACCACTCCCTAAAGTGATGGCCATTACCAGGGGGTGTTTCACAAAGATCCTAAGTTGAACCCAATGTCTAAGTTGGACTTCAAGTTATGGTAGGCCATTTGTAGCCTTGGAATGAAACACATTCATGAGCAAAAGTGCAAATATTTGAGACCTTTAAAAAGTGATACTCCAAGAACATGAAATCTTGATTATAGAAAATATTTATGATTTTTTTTTTACAAATATTTTGTTATGTTTCGAAATATTTGTGGCTTTTTACCACAGAAACTAATTGCTTTCCATAATTTTAAGTTATTAAATTTAATTTAATTTCCACATAAAATCTTTGTGAAACACCCTCCAGGGACTTATTTTCCACCACCTCCTCCTCCTTCTTGTTCTTACACTCAGATCATCCCGAAGCCAACCACTCCTTCAGTGATTGACATGACCAGGGACTTCTGGAGATGTTCTATGGAGTCATACGATGGAAGGCAGAGCTGGTTGAAGCTGTGGGAGGAAACAATATCAGAGTGAGTTACAGAATCATTTAGCATTAAAGGGATCTAGTAACATTGTCCAAATCCTCAAAACTTACTTGAGACTCTTGAGACTCTCATACCTTGTTGTATTTGTATTAACAAAAGCATAGGACAGGTTTTGGGTTCTTTAAATTTTCCTTTAGTTAGAAAGATATTTACAATTAAAGTGTTCAGATTGTTAACTATCCACTGGAAAGTTATAACTGTGTACGCAAAACAGTGCAATGAGTTAGTGAATAGCAAAGAGCTATTCACTAACTCATTGCACTGACTATTTTGCTTGTTACTCAGCCATTTAATGAGAACTTTTCACACATTACTCAGTGGACATATCAGATCACAATACACATTATCTCAACATTTATCACTTTTGCACATGTAAACAAAGTTCTAGATCCCTTTAAACAGAAATAATAAACAATTTGTGTATAGTTTCTAACACATCAAGGTAGGATATCTATGCATAGATATGTACAAGGGGATAGGATGAATACAGAAAAGGATTAGAGATAGAGAGGGAAAAAATGAAAGGCAGACAGAAGGGATGACATAATAAAAATATTATTTCAAAAATAGGTCCAAAACATTTTGGGTGCTTTTTGATACAATATTCCATGTTCTTTCATCGGGCCAGTCATATTTTTATCTTGACATTCAAACAAATTTCTGTTTTCATTCATCAAATAAATCCTTGAAGAAGCCTTATGGGCGAAAATTTGGACAGAAAACTATATTTGGTAATGTATGTTTTCCATTCATGCTTGCATGCAGATCTGTCTTTTTATTATTTTTGCAAAATTTTACCAAATTCAGCTGTCAGGCTGCTATGTACTTTTTATTTAATAAACCATTTTCAATTCAATTAAATTCAATTAAATTCAATTTAAGATTTCACACAGTGTTATATTCCTACCACTTTATCTCGATTACACACGACACAGATCAAACGTCTTTAACTTGAATGTTCTTACCATGTATGTGCCGTGGGGAGGACACCAAAAGTGGGCGCTGATGTCAGCTGGAACTTGGGCTTGAGCTCTGAGAAGCCTCCCGGAGGCAGCTGCGAGGAACCCGTAGTGAACTGAAGCAGGCGTGACATCTCTTCCTGAGTGAAGCTGGCAACCACGATCCAGAACCAGTCAACAACCTGTGCAGATGAACAACATTATGCAGACTTTTGTTTACGTTGTTCATTTGATGTGCTCCATGAGTGGGAACAATAGTATTACAGCCAACCTGCCTATAGTAATCACCAAAAGTGATCTTTAGGTGGTCACTATACACAGGTTTGACTGTAATTCTTGTGGTAGAAAGGGGAGCGAAAGAAGCTCATACATGACATAAACTGATAATTAATCACAGCTATCTGATAAATTATTCAAATCTTTGATTTCATAGATGATAATTACTGAAAGAAACATTGATCTGTTTGATCCCCTACCATACCCCAACCAATCCCCCACTATGGCATTGGTCTTGAGGTCATTGAGGGCAAAACAGCAGGTGGCACACATCTGAAACTCCAACTCGTTCTTATCATTCAACCTCCATGGCATAGGCTATCATGGACATTATCACTCAACCTAGTGTAACAAAGCAACAACATTTGACCTCTGTTCCAAATCATTCCAGTGTGACATTAGCATTTAAGGCCAATGCAGCGATTGCAACATTTCGTTCTCATTAAAGGAGAATTCCGGACGAGTTTTTAAAAAGTACAGTATATTGGAAATAAATCTATAGATGTGCTTGAATATTTTCAGGATTTGACTCTCTTTGGTTGATTTCTAAGAGATTTTTCTAATGTCATTAACTCTGAGGAAATAATTAAATTTACTGCACACAATCATGAGACCCTTACGTAGCACCCTCACTTTGCTCAATTTCTTGAGTAGGCTTGAATCCGGTGCCACTGCATTGTGATCACTGCATGTGTCATTCATAATAGCCGGCCATGCAGAGCCAGGAAATTCAATAACCACGTTTACAGGACTTTGTGTCTATTCAAATTCCAATGAAAGCCAAACGTGTTACAATTTCGGGCAGGCAAGTATTTTCAAACGGTTCAAAATGCAGTAATGCTCAAAGGCACGGTTGAGTGGCGCATCGTGGACTAAACTATTCATGATCGAGCATTGTATTGGTCCGATCAAAAGAACACATTCGCTGCAGTGTAAAAACATAGATAGGCGCATAGTGAGGGTCGCACGTCACAAATTGGTGCATTGTGGGATAGAACAAGCTCGCTCGCGAATTTGTGTCATTAGAATTTCAAAGCCAATTATAAGAACCCACAATCATACTTTTTTCCCACAAAATTGTGTTTATTGACCTAGAATATCTGTCTTTCAATCATTAGAAGCTTGAAATCGTGTGGAAGTCCACTTTAACAAACAAACATGCTCAGCAGATTATCAAGGGTTGGTTAATGACACCTTGGAATTTGACCTGGTTTGACCTCTCACCTGTTTGAACTCTGACCCAAAGCCTGCCATAAAGATGTTGACCTTGAGGTCGCCGATGTCCCCAGTGGTGTCACCTTTACATCCAAAGTTGTACCGCATGATCGTTCTCAAAGTGAAAAATGTCCCCCTATTATCAGGGATTAATCTCAAGAATGTGACCTGGTTTGACCTCTTACCTGTTTGGACCCAAATCCCATAGATGTTTGCCTTGAGGTCACCGAGGTCAAATCAGCAGGTCCCACATATCAACAGCTTCAGTTATTTCTCATCAAATATGCTCAGCAGATTATCAGGGATTAAACTTAGAATAATATGTGTGGTTTGCAGTTGCACCATGTATAAGGAGATGATTGGTTGGTCCTGAGAAGGACTGTTGGTATTCTTTCTAGGATAGTCCTAAAAAGGACTGGTAGTCCTAGAAAGAACTGTGGGTAGTCCTGGAAAGGACTGTTGGTATTCTTTCTCGAGCTTGTAGTTCTAATAAGAGCTACAGCGCCAGTATAGTTATTGTAAGGAGAGGGTGGGTGGTAGGAGGGGCTCGACGTTTTCGAACACTCCTGACGACGGACAGTCAACCTGTTTGAAACGTCGAGCCCCTCCTACCACCCACCCTCTCCTTACAATAACTATACCTGCGCTGTAGCTCTTATTAGAACTAGAAGCTCAAGAAAGAATACCAACAGTCCTTTCCAGCCTTCCAGGACTACCCACAGTCATTTCTAGGACTACCAGTCTTTTTTAGGACTATCCTAGAAAGAATACCAACAGTCCTTCTCAGGACTCACCAATCCCCTCCTTATACATGGTGCAACTGCAAACCACACATATTATCTACACCACCATGGAAGCCGATACTTACAAGCAACATTTAAACTTAGAATGTGACCTGGTTTGACCTCTTACCTGATGGAACTCTGTCCCAAATCCTGCCACATTGACGTTTGCCTTAAGGTCACTGAGGTCAAAGCAGCAAGTCCCACACATCAACAGCTCCAATTCATTCTCATCAAACATGCTCAGCAGGTTATCAGGGATCAGGTCATTCAAACCTATTTTTAAAGGATAGAAGACACATTTCAGTTATTTTCAGTCTTTTCATTATTAGATGATTTAGCCTTTAATAGCAAAGAAGTAAAGAAGAAAAGAAGTAAATTTATATAAATATATCACAAATAAATAATACCTGCAACATTATGTAATTATGCATCAAAATATCTCATGTGAGACTGGGATAATAGCATATATATTCCAATTCATAAAAATGTGTTGTATTTGAACAAGTAGGAAAATAAGAAATCTATATAACCCATAACGATACAGACACCTAAGGATGGAAATGCATACACAGCTTTTAACCCGTTCCCTGCGAGATTCTGAAATCCCCATAGACTTAGTACATAGCCCACCAGGTTCCTGTAAGCAACGGATTAATAGTAATACCTTTGAGGAAGGCCTCGATCTCATTCTGCACTGTGGCTGCCAGTCTGTGCTGAGCTAGGAGGTCCAGGTACTGCATCTTGTTATCTTCTGTCACTGGCAGGTTAGACCCTCCTGGTAACAACTCCACAACCTTTTCAAAGATACAAACATATAAAATGAATACATTCCATGAACTGTCCTTTTAAGACTTTAAAGAATGCAACTTCAATCAACTCGATTTCATCCTCCACTGTGGTGGACAGACTGTATAAAGCCAGGAGGTCTAGGTACTGCATCTTGTTATCCTCTATCACTGGCAGGTTAGACCCTCCTGGTAACAACTCCATAACCTATTCAAAGATACAATTAAATAAAATGAATACATTCCATGAACTGTCCCGAAAGAATTTTTAAGAATCAAACTTCAAGAAACGCCTGAATTTCATCTCATCTCGCAATGTGGTGGCAAATCTGCATTGAGCCAGGAGGTCCAGGTGCTACATCTTGTCTTCTGTCACTGGTAGATTGGAACCTCCTGGTATTAAACAACTCCACAACCTTTTTACACATACAAATGAAATGAATACACTTTATTTAGTGTCCCTACAGACCTTTTAAAGAATCAAAGTATCCAATCTATCATTTTCAGAGACTTTAGTTTTTGCTGCTTTAGTGCCTGACAGGATTGATACAGTCTACAAGATGTCCGTAGACAACAGGTTAAGGCATTAATGTTGTTGAATATAAACCCACCTGTTCCACCCTGCCCTGTCCATCAACGATCTCCTCACTGAACGTCATGTCCAGGGATTCCACCTCGTTCTCCCGAATGTACCTCACTTTGGTGGTGTAGAACTCTGTGTCGTCAGTCTCAAAGTACTGCATGGACAGGAACAATGGAGGCAAGGGGATAACAGATAAGTCAATTGTTACACATATTTATGATTAAAAGAAGGCAAAGAAAATGGGATTCCAACAGGATTCGAACCAGAGACCTCCAGATTGCTAGACTGGTGCTCTTCCGACTGAGCTATATAAAACCCTAGACGGTGCTCATCCCTGAAACCCCTTAATTCTCATTGACTGAATGGTCAGAAGCTATTATGAACTTGACATAAACCAGAAGGATACAAATCAACTTGGGGATATATGCGAGGGATCACCGAAGAGATACAGCTTTTTGTAATAATTAATTTAAAAACATATTTATGCAATGCTACAAATTATATATTTGTTGCCTTCTCGGGCAAGTAAAAACAAGATTTTTCCAATTCTAGTGGCCTCAAACCTAAATCTGCTGGCCCCAATCAAATAAAAGGATTACAATTTAATCATATATTTGGTTGGAATTACACATTGACACAATTAGGTGGCCACAAGCTGATTTTTAGTGGCCCTGGGCCAATGATAATTTCTAGCATTGATTTATGATTCTGGTTTATAGATATAAGTAAAATGTTGGTCTTGTCACAGAATGCTGGAGATTATATTGGTCAGTCGCACAATGAACTGTAATAGCATAGGCCTGCTGGCCAGAGGCCACTCTATATTAGCCTTGAGCCACCAAAATGTATTGCTTTGTGAGCTCTTTCTTGGATGAGTCTGCTTGGTAGTAGTAAAACCATTTCTTTGGAAATGAAAGACTACATTTATCTTTTGGCCTTACCATGTGGGTGACTCTGAGACCGATTAGCTGGGCAAGAAAGGAGCGAGAAAACTTTGCCTTGACCATCAGTTGGGAGTTGCTGCCAACTGCACACTCGTAGAGACACTTGCCAATCAGTTTGCCTGCAAACTCATAGTATTTCAGCTTACTTAGGTACGAGGGTCTGTTAGGGTTAGGGTGCACCTGTTACACAGAAAAGAAGGGAAATCAAGACAAGTAAATTTAATATATCAAATTATGGCCCTGTTGCAGAAAGAGATGCAATTGATTGTAAAGTTGCAATTAATTGCAAGTCAGATCATGTGACTAAATGCGCAACTCTGATTGGTTCAAATGCATAATTTTTCTGACTTACAATCCATTGCAATTCTTTCTAACACATATCACATGACACATAATAATAATGACTATGATAATAGTCTATTGTATACAGCATTTAAAAACCGAGGTCCGAGGGGATTCACTTTTCATACTAATTATACAGAATATAATCATCAACACATTCCTGCAGGCACTGTAATAATTTCACTGAATATTTCAAACTGTCATATTTCTCAAAGCTTTTTTTGTGACACTTTAGTATATTATGATACTATTTAACCCCTCTCGGGCCATGAGCCCACAAGGGCCCTACTGTTTGCATGCTTTGTACATGTCAGCATGCCTCCAGTCAATTTGGGATTAGTAGTAAGCTATTGGACTCTATGCATTACATAATGAAATGATAGGTGTTAAGGTCTGTGATAGGCATAAGGACCATGGCTAAACTAAAGTAAACTGTACTTTCTAGCCTATATATTACAGCTATCATAGAGGATAGAGATGAGGAGTCAGTTATCTTGCTTACCGGTGCTTGGTGATTGTCAGCATCAAATCGCTTGAAGAGTTTATTCTCGGGATCAAAGAGGGCGACACACAACAGTTCCACCCACTCCCTCAGCAAGCCGCCCCAGTCAAGGCCTGAAACAATGCAATAATTAAAATTAAAATAAGTTTGAATAAGACATTTATTTAGCGTATGAAAATATGAAAAGTACATCCCTATGCGCTTTACAATAATTCATTACAACAAATTACAATTTTATAACAAAATTAACAAAATTAACAAAATAAACCTACAAATCCAGCTTACATATTTCCCATATATATACAAAATATCATGAAATTGTACCAGACATGAAGAAAGGGATAAAAACATGTTTAATTCATTCCAACATGAAAGGGACATTTAATTTTAGTTTGTCGTTAAAGTTAGTTTCGGATTCGTCAAAACGGATTTGGGGTGCAATCTTGCAGATGCCTTGCAGATGCCAGTGTATAACGCACACTGGCTCACTGTTATGCAGTATGATCAGGCTACCAAATATGGCCCGTGCCGTAATATGGCCCCCCAGTTTATCAGCTGATTAAGCGCATTAACAAAGATAATTTCGCGCAGTGTGTTTCATTACCTTATCCTTTTCCTTTGTTGTTAAGCGCGCTAAGAGTCATTGCGCAAAAAAAAAACATATTTTGCGCGCTCAGTCAATTGTGTACAAATGAATGGGAAATTTGTTTGCACAGGGAAATAAATGACATTATTTGAGAATCGGCTCAGATTCGGCAGATTTTTCACATTTATACAAATATTTTGTGGATAAATGTAATCTTGAGGATTTTACGGAAACTTTGATGGCCCTTTCATTGGAAAAATTGTATTATTTTTTAAAGAAAACAGACTTTTAAAAAAGGGGGGCCATATTATGGTACCCTCTTTCAATGTGATTTTTTTTTCGCCATGAAATGCAACTCGCTATTACGGGACAATTACGATCGCAGTCGGCAGATAAGGTATGGCATCAGTTTCATCTTCATTTGAAGTTCATTCTTTACAAATTTTGCGGTTTTTACTAAGATAGTTTTTCAGATATCGCTTGTTAAAGTTAAGGGGGGCCATATTTGGAACCGCATCATACGCACACACTATAGCCTCATTCAAAATTACAATCCGTGGTTCAACACACTCCATGCATGACAACATTTAAGAGGACACAAATTCAGGTTTCAGGCCCAGGAAATATGAGAAATCCTGATTTTACTTCTTCTATTTGGCCAAAAAGGGGAAAATTAATTTGTATCATTGCATTTATACAAGTCAGAAAAACTATCAAAATAGTACAATTTTAAAGTGATCCATTAACTTTGTACAATTTCAACCAAAATCACTTGGAGCTTTACAACTTCTCTTGTACCTTGTTGTTTGGCTTGGTATCAGAAGAATGAAATGGGTTTTTGATTTTTCAAATGTGTCCATACTCATGGATATATGTAAGATTGAATTTGAGAGCGTCTATACAATAGATGGTTTCTGACCGTAGTCCAGAGTATCTGAATTCTGATACTCAATCACATGGTATCTGAATTCAGATACTTCACCTGAACGATCAGAATCAGATCAGACATTGATTTTCTCCGTTTTCACCAAGTAAATTTTATTCCTTTTTTATGACATTCTCACATGAATCTTACAATGAATTTGGTATGTGATTGAAGTCTCAAACATTACTTTTGGGGAAAAATATAAAGTTAATGTATCACAATAATTCTAACCCTAAATAGAATTCCTAATCCTAATCCTAATGCTAATCTTTAAACATCAACTGTCAGCTGTCAAAGTTCTACTCACCTTCTTCTTCACCAAACTTGACCTCAAACTTCTTACACCAGTCTGAAGTTTTCAGGCCATTTGTTGCTTTCATGGACTGTTGGGACAGAGCAAAACAGAAAAGAAGGGGAGAAGCAGCAACGTTAAGATTTTTGTTTGTTTGCAATATGGCCTCTAGCCGGTCCCACCTAAAACTGTTTTTGTTTGTTTGCAATATGGCCTCTAGCCGGTCCCACCTAAAACTGTTTTTGTTCGTTTGCAATATGGCCTCTAGCCGGTCCCACCTAAAACTGTTTTTGTTTGTTTGCAATATGGCCTCTAGCCGGTCCCACCTAAAACTGTTTTTAAATATAAAGTTATCATCATTATTAGATCACTATTGGCAGCACCAGTAAATTCTTGAATTTTCAAATTTTGGGTGGCCCAAATTCATTATTTTTTTGTGGTAAAGAAAAGAAAAGAAAAGAAAAGAAAAAATTGTGTTCAAGTAACAAACAAACATGAGCATTCTCTACAAGGTCGTGTCCATAGCATGACTTAAAGAACAGATGCTCTTTGGTATCTATCTTTTTTCGTTCATTCTTCGGTGGCCTGACATAAAGTTTTGGTGGCCCCGGGTCACCCCTAATAATAATAATAATATTAGCGCATTTCAAAACTGGAGGAATGTCCTAATGTCAAGCCTTGCCATTGGACTTCATATTGCTCTTGACATACTGCTCAAGTTGATTTAAAATATACTTGGCTTGTAATAATTTCACAAAAAATGAATATACCACAGATTACCAGTATGTAAAATTAGAAGCAGCCAACCAACCATAGGATTACATTTCTGTCACTGTTTCAAAGGAAGAATTGTTACCAAATTGATATCAGAGTTTTGTTTTTAACACAATAGACTCAACTAAGATACCTTTTTAAAAATAATATCATTAACATGTAGTCAATGGTGTTTTTTTTAGACCAGGGATGTATAATCTACACTCAGCAAAAAAAGAAAGTAAACACTTTTTCAAGTTCATATTTTTCATATAAGATTTTATAAAAAAACAAATAAATTATATATCAAATTAAACGATATTTAATTGTTTTTTCAACCTGGTAGGTGAATACAAATTGAAACTTTACGCATAAGTGAACACATTAATTTGTCTGTTCCAAGGTGCAAAAGTAAAAATTGCACAAAAAATATAAAAAGTAATAAAGGTTTGCATGGTTCATCGCACTTGAAAAGAAAATTATTATTATTATCATCATTTTACAGTACATTTTGGACATTTAATCACCCTTGTGGCTACAGTAAAGCCCAATGCCCACTATGCGATCTGGGCTTAGCGATCTAGAGCCATCTTGCCCGAATAGGAGCGATCCCCTGAGATCTGTGGGTAAGTCGCAAAGTGAGCACCAGTGGCCGCACCAGATCGCTGTAACTCGCGTACGCAAGGGTGGTGTCAGTTGCGGTCGCCGGGGTTTTGACATGTTCAAAAATCTGGCGACCAGGTCGGTCTCGATCGCATTCGCGGCGATCTGGTGCGGCCATTGGTGCCCACTTTGCGACATTCCATTGTGCACTCAATCTTTTCAATTTGGCCTCCTTGGGGTCATAGCTTGGCCCCTATTTCCACCCATTGTCAAGGAATACAATAACGAGGAATGTGTTGATTGTGTGCGCATGGCCAGTCATGGCTAGCCGCTTTAACATTTATTTCCTTTTCTTGATATCAAGAATTACCATTGCTTAAAGGAACTACAGCGTCTAGATGGCCTAATTTTCACAATTCGACTCTCTATATGTAATTTTTCCCGAAGAAAAAGAATTTGGCAGTCATTTCTCATGAAATCAATCAATTTTGGGGTAATTAGTAAATATCTAATTGTCCTGGGAACGCCCCTTTTAAATCGCCAAAATGTGACGTCATCTAAAGAACGGACTAATGAACTAAATTCTGTAGATGACGCGTCATGACGTAAGCCAATGAATTGTCAATCACATGTCGATCACGCTGCTGATTCCGGACCCTAAATGTGGGTGGGGCGTAATCTGGCTGCTAAGTGAGATTTGGCATCAGAAAACTAGTCTTAAATCACTACTGTGTTTATTTTCATGGATTTTTTTTTCGGCAGACATATGTTTCAAGTCATCAACTATGGAATAAGTGTCAAAGTACGTTGTATTCTTTAGGTCCTTTAACAACAACAAATCATTGTCTTGATATCAACAATTCATTTCTTGATATCAAGAAAAGAATTCTTGATTCTTGTAGAGCAGTTTCGCATAACTGAACATTGGATTCTTGATATCAAGAAACCACTTTCTGTTGCTAAGCAATGGCAATTCCTGATTTCAAGAATTCAACTCTGGCATCAAGAAATCGAACTCTGGATATCATTAATTTATTTCCTGATATCAAGAATTTAATTATTGATATATGAAAACAGAATTCTCGATATCAAGGATTGAATTCCTGATATCAGGAAATATGAACAATTGCCCAAATGGCTTGCCATTTGTGCGATCCCGCCCGACATGCGATCGAGAACGAAATTTTTGAACATGTCCAAAACCTGGCAACCGCAACTGACACCACCCTTGCGGACGCGAGTTACAGCGATCTGGTGCGGCCATTGGTGCCCACCTTGCGACTTAACCACAGATCTTGGGGGATCGCTCCTATTCGGGCAAAACCTCGCAAAGCTGATTATGATGTCTAGACAAGCAAGAGCGAACAATACCTGGCTATAATCATCAACCATGCACGCATGCGTGGAAATAGGGACAATGCATTTCTCAGGGGAAGTCGCCGTGAGATCGCATAGTGGGCACCGAAAAGATCGCGTACACAATGAGATCGGGCTGACTCGCGGCGAACTGGTGCGATTCACACTGAACCGAGATCGCTAGCAACTCGGGCTAGATCGCAAGCACAGATCGCATAGTGGGCACTAGGCTTTACTCTTATCCCATTTAAATTCTTTTTTATTATTTTGTGGGAAAGAGAGAGAGGGAGAGAGAGCAAAGGCTCAATAGTTTAACCACAGTTTAACTACATTTGTCTCTCATTCAAAGATAAAGCCATTGTGTAAGTGTGATCTTTTGTTTCCATTTTCTTTTGTGGAAGGGCATTTACACATCAATGGCAGACTGTCCATTTTTGCAATTTTTACTTTTGCACATTTGGAAGAGAAAAACAAATTTGTTCACTCATGCGTTCAATTTGTGTTCACCTGGCAGGTTGAAAAACAATTAAATTTTCTTAAATTTGGTATGTCATTTATTGATTTTTATTAAAGTTTTATATGAAAATTTTGGACTTGAAAAAGTGTTTACTTTCTTTTTTTGCTGAGTGTATAATTCACCACCCAACACCAAGACGTAATTACAAAATAGTGTTTTGTCCCGTTCCCTACTAGATTTTGCTATCGCCATAGTTTTAGAACAGGGCCCACCGGCTTCCCGTAGGCAATGGGTTAATCTGATCACTGCTAGATTTTGCTTTCTCCATAGAGTAAATACAGAACCCCCCGCGTTCCCATAGGCAAGGGGATAAACTCAATTAATAAATGAATACAACTCCAGTAAGCTCTGTGTAACACTCCTACAAAATAGGTCTAAACTCACACTTTCTAGTAGGTTGAATCTGTCGATAGGGAGTCTGATAACAGTTGACTTTCTGATGTGCAGCTTGAGGACCTCCTGATGAAAGCATTTCTGTTTGTCTTGGAATGTCTCCGAGCCCCCTGGCAAATACAAACAATTACAAAATGAATTACATCAACATAAGAAATATCACATACAATGTTTTTATTCAATTAACAGCTAACAAGGTTGATTGATGTTGATATATATGACTTTATGCTGCGCAGCTTGAGGACCTCCTGAACCTCTTGAGGACCTCCTGAACCTCCTGAGGATCTCTGTTTGTCTTGGAATGTCCCTGAGCCTCCTGGTAAATACAAATAAAAGGAATAAACAACATCAACAAGAATAAGAAGTACACTTTGACATTTGTATTCAGTTAAATCAGTTAACCCCTTTGCATTGCAATTAAGTCTCGGAAGAGCTGCAATAAGGATTTGATGTCATGAATAAGGAATTCAAAATGATCCTAGTCACTTCCCTACAAATATGTTTATAAATGAAAATAATGATTGCAACTGTATCTTACCTATATTTCCAAGCAGAAACTTAGTGTAGACGGCAGCCATTATGTCTCTGTGTTTGGAGGCGAGTGTGATAGGCGGTTGGCCCCCATCGTCTACACTGAATACAGGCACTAACTGATCAGTCTCACCCCCATCAAAGTGGAACTGAAAAATACCAAAAAAAACACATCAGATTTGATTGAAGGCAAAATAAACGCTGCTACAATTGAAGATGGCCACCATCATATCTCTAGTCTTTAGACTCAAGTGTGATAGTGGTTTGTCCCCCATCATATAAACATGAAACATAACTTTTTAACCATTAGTAAACACAATATAATATAAATCATCCCCCATTAAAGTGGAAAACAAACAATAAAGAAAAAACACATCAGATTTTAATGAAGAAAAAATAAATGCTACTACATTTGAAGACGGCAACCATCATACATTATCTTTGTGGACGGACGGCACCCATCATACATTACCTTTGTGGACGGACGGCACATGGACGGACGGACGGAGAGTCAGACAGACAGACAGACAGACAGACAGACCAATGGATCGATTGATCAATCATAAATCAATCAATCAATAAACTGACTGGGTAAATTTGCTAACCTTTGTTGATGGGCAGACTCTGCATGTGAAGAGTCTCTTAGGGATGACCATGAGATAGTATTCCTTGACTGTGAACTGCTTGGCAGAGACGTAGCAGTACACCTTTCTCGGCTTTCGCAGCTTCTGCTTGTTGATTGCGAGTAGGGTAGCCTCGTACCAGTTGTCAGCGTGCTTCTTCTTAACCGTCTTGTTGACCTTGGCAAGGTCCGTATCTGAGAGCAAGAAAAAATTAAATGATAGGTCAGACTTCCAATCGATTATAACAACTCATACTTATGTTTTCTTTATTGGTAGCTTCTCGTTGTTGGTTGTGAGCAGGGTTGCCTAGTACCAGTTATCAGCGTGTTTCTTCTTAAAAGTCTTGTTCACTTTGGCAAGGTCCGTATCTGAGAGGTGCATTAGATAAAATGATGAAGAATCACATCCAGTGACAACACAAAATTCACACTAAGCTCCGTCCACATGACCTGGCTGATATGCTTCCTCCTCCTCTGGACAGATGACATGTGACTAGGTACAGCACATCCATGCCAGACCACGCACTCACCATGCCAGATGCTAGAACACAGACTGGATAGAAGCTTTATTCCAAACATAGAACACTCTTCCTGATCGTATTGTTGGCGACAAAACTACCAAAGGCCGAACACATGGTCACCTCCTATGAAATTAGTATTTGGTATTGATACTAATTTTGTTTAAATATATTTTTTAGTTAAATGCAGTGGACCATTTGATTGGCCCTCTAGAGCTACAATAAGGTTCTGGTGGGCTATTGTTCACATTTGCATCTTATGTACATAAAACAAAAATGCAGACTTCAATTAACACAACTTGTAATAATATGTTTTCATATTTTTGTGTTTTGTTTGTACTGTTAGCTTCTAATTATTAGTTGCGAGCATAAGTAATCACTGACCTTCTTCTTCACTGTGGCAAGGTTGGTATTGGAAAGATGAAACGATGAAAGACCTCTGGCCTCCAATTAATGGTTACAGTCCGTTATTCCGAAGGTTCGTTATTCCGAAGGTTCAGTTATTCCGAAGGTTCGCCAGACCAATCAAACATTTAAGATTATTTTATCTCTTTATATGAAATTATAGCATTATAACAAACCCAAATTCATTTTCGGATTAACGAACCCGATTTCATTTTAGGAATAGCGAACCTTCGGAATAACGAACCCTCGGAATAACGGACCTTCGGAATAACGAACCTTTGGAATAACGAACCCGATTTCATTTTAGGAATAGCGAACCTTCGGAATAACGAACCTTCGGAATAATGAACCTTCGGAATAACGAACCTTCGGAATAACAAACCTTCGGAATAACGAACCTTCGGAGTAATGCAACAAATGTTCGTATTAACGAACCCTATTTCATTTTCAGATTAACGAACACTCAGGTATAGGAAATTTGCGTGTTCGGAATAACGAACCTTCGGAATAACGAACCTTCGGAATAACGAACCGCACCCCAATTAATAAACATAACATCCAAATAATCTATGATGCATTAAGCTGCAAATTACAATTAAATATCAAATAATCATAGTATTGACAGTAACCAACAAGTAACGTATACTATTTCCAAAGATACCACTGCATGGAAACATTTCCCGACATCATCCCAGTCCCACCAAGCATGTAAAAACTCAGAATCAAACTTACTGCTCAGCACAAGGATGTTAAACTCTCCATTCTTGAGTTTGGTCCCTTTGTACATAGCCTCTGCCTTGTAGCAGCCGAGCATATCAATCTTGATGAGCATCGAGACATATTGGCTGTCCATAACCTTGGCAATGTCGTACAATGGGCTGAACGTGTCATACGCCTGGTCGCCAACCTATGTTGATAAGGGAAAAGGGGGGGGGGGGACGAAGAGTGGAGAATGAGTACGGTTTCAATGGTAAATTCTAGGAAAGTCAATTAGGTGAAACTTGATTATTTCGTTCAAGAGTGTGCTCATTAATACTGACTTTCAATGTATGGTGTCTTCAAAGAGATAAAAAAAGGATGGCATTTTCAAAGGGAAATATTCAATTACAAAGGTAATTGCACAATCAACGATACTACATAACTTTTTACTGATCAGCACAGAACTACAGGTTACACTATTTTTTCATTACTTTTGCTATATATGTCATACAGTGGCTCTACGTATCATAGGGCCAATTAGGCCAAATTGTATCATATATGTCACTATATCAATTGAACCTATTATGATTTCCTGGGCTTGACGTTAGCGGTGGACCGTGCAACAAACAAAATTAAATTGGCCACTAGTAATTCTTGTATTGGCTACAGTGCAATGAATTACGATCTACAACACACAACCATAAAATGGGAGTTAATTTATCTGATGTGTCAAATTTGGCCACCTGTAAGGAAAGCTTAACCCATTGACTACAGGAACCGGGTGGATTGTGTACAAAGTCTATGGAGATTTCAGAATCTTGAAGGGAACGGGTCAAGGGAGAGCCCTGCTTACCCTTGTGACCTTGATCTCAAAACCCTTCCAGACATCGCTCTCCTTGTCCCAGGTCTGCGGAGAGCAGGCGTTGCCAAAGCGATCCCTGGGCTCCAGTGTGAGGCCTTGCAGGAGACTCTGTGGTAAGACCACAGTGGAGCTGTGCTGGACAAATACTGTCTTGTGGGGGTCCACATCACCTGTTATGGGGTAACAGGAGAGAGTCAAACCTGTGTATAAAGACCACTCAAGGGAGACAGAAAAGACTCTTGAGGTAACACCACCGTGGAGCTGTGCTGGACAAACACTGTCTTGTGGGGGTCCACATCACCTGTTATGGGGTAACAGGAGATACCTGTGTATAAAGACCACTCAAGGGAGACAGAAAAGACTCTTGAGGTAACACCACCGTGGAGCTGTGCTGGACAAACACTGTCTTGTGGGGGTCCACATCACCTGTTATGGGGTAACAGGAGAGAGTCAAACCTGTGTATAAAGACCACTCAAGGGAGACAGAAAAGACTCTTGAGGGAACACCAACATGGAGGTGTTGCTGGACAAACACTGTCTTGTGGGGGTCCACATCACCTGTTATGGGGTAACAGGAGAGAGTCAAACCTGTGTATAAAGACAACTCAAGGGAGACAGAAAAGACTCTTGAGGTAACACCAACATGGAGGTGTTGCTGGACAAACACTGTATTGTGGGGGTCCACATCACCTGACATGTGGTAGTTGGAAACATTTCAACTTACTGGCTGGAATTTACAAAGGGGGTTCTCAGATGGTAAATTTTATTTGGTGCAGCTGGTTAACAAGCACCACGGCCGTTTCATTTTGAATCAGCAAATGTAATTTTCGCTTTTTCTTCATAGATTTAGTCCATGGTTTAAACCATGGTTTACATAAACCTCCTTTGTGAATTCCAGCCAATGTTATACAGTCATATCTGTATATACAGACAACTTAAGGGAGAGGGAAGTGGTCTTAAAAACCAGGGGGTCTGAATAGAAAGGTTTATTTACATGGAATCATCTTTCAAGGAAATCAAGATTAGTGGTTTTTAAATACAGGCAATTGCTACAGCAGGTTTGAATGTAGTTTAGCAGGTACTCCAAAATGAAAGTACAACATTTAAAAAAAGGTAACAACAGTACGTAAAATGAAATACTTTTCCTTCTTGTTGTTTTTAATACACCCTTGTAAAAGTACACGTATGTTACCTGGGAGGAACTCCTTGTAGAAATGGCTTCCTTTGATTGGCACTGGTCCCAGTCTGATGTTGATGATATACATCCCTGCCTTGCGAACCGTAAACGCACACTTCACGGTGTTGTAATCCGTCTTCGAGCTCGGGTCGCAGTAGTCAATGGAACACGCCATCTTCTGCTGACCGACGAAAATCTCAACGATGAGCTCGTCTGCATTGGAGATGGCATACTTCATCCCGTTCCGCTGATAAAACTGAGACAGTAATCAAACAATATAAATACAAGCACTGTGAAACACTCGTAATTGCATAAAATCAACTATTTTCTTGCAATCATCCAGTCCAACTGACACCGCCGAGGGTCCACCAATCAATATTTATTTTCATTCTAAATAAATGGTATGGTGCAGTTAACTTTCAGATGAACAGAGGGTCTAATTCAGAGACACTATGAACTGTACCTTGATGGTGAAAGCCATTGTATCCCCTACAACCGCAGGATCCTGCCATATCCAGTCCACCTGACACCGCCGAGGGTCCACCAGGGACCCAGTGATCACATCAATGATGGGGGCCTTCCTACTCCTGGATGCTACCCCGCTGCTCTGGGTCGCCTGGTAGTTGCCGTTCACCCACGCAAAGCCGACGGCACACACACAGAAGGCCAATGTGACATGACCTTGATTTGAAAATTGGTAGACCAATTATTTAGATAACAAAGAATGGTTAAATAATTGACTGTGAAAAGTCATGCATGAAATCAGGATTATATACCAATATTACAGAGGGTAATTTTCTCTTTAATTTGATATGTATATAGTACATTTCCTTGTAAATAAATTAAATGTATTTGGTCTTAAAGAAGTGTCTAGTTTCTTGTTGTGCTAAGTATATATATACATTATATATACGCTTTTCCTACAACAACAGCAAATACACATTTTTCATAGACCAATGACTAAGATGACTCAGCTGAGTGTTAAAAGAGTTTATGAAAAGTTATTGCAATGCTCAACAAAATCATGCATGCCGTCATTTGGCTTTCATAATGAGACCATTAGCACTGATATAGAGACATTTATCCATTCCCTGCTCCCATAAAGCAATCATCTGCTCCTTCAGCACTTTCCAAGAGATGGAGTGGGCACATTACAAATTACTTTGTTATCATCATTTCTTTGTTATCATCATTATTATACAAGCTAGATGATGAGGCTCACCCATTGTGCGGAAGTAATGGGTAACCGCATTACTGATCCTCCTGAAAGCTGAGAAATCTAGCTCATACTCGGGTCTACGTGGGTCCATCTCGGCCAGCACAGCCCTCTGAAGGGAGGCGAGCTCAGCATACAGCAGGTGGTACTCCTTCAGGTTATCTGTGTCCTGAAGAACAGTGTCTGGGTTCAGTTTTAAAATCTCCTCAAGTTGGCTGAAGCCCTTGATGTCATGATCTTCAAGCCTGAATGGAGTAAAACAAAAAATGAATGCATGAAATATTTATTACACACTTTATTACACATTTGTTATAATAAAAATGCATGAATAGAAAGAGAAAAAACAACTCTTTGAAGTCGCCTGTGTACTGGAGAACAGTGTTTGGGTTCAGATTTACGATCTTGTCAAGCGGTCAAGTGGACTGAGCCCTTGATGCCAATGTCTTCAAGCCTGTACAGAGTAAACAAATCAAACATCAAAAGGAAAACGATTGATGGTACTCTTTGAGGTCAACTGTGTCCTGGAGAACAGTGTCTGGATTGGTTAAAGCCCTTGATGTCATGGTCTTCAATCCTGTCAGGAGTAAACAATGCAAATCCATTTCAAGCATTTCAAACATAACAAATGCGGATATATCACAATAAATAGGAAATACAGCTGATGGTACTGTTTGAGATCTACCTTTTACTGAAGAACTACTAAGTGCTCCTGTGTCTGGGTTAAGATCTATGATCTCGTCAAAGTTGGCTCAAACATTCTCTTGTATGGAAAAGTGTGGATATTGCAAGAAAAAGGAAAACAACTGATGGTACTCTTTGAGGTCTTCTGTGTCTGAACAGTGTCTGGGTTCAGTTGTATGATATCATCAAGTTAGCTGAATTCCTTGATGTCATATGGTCTCATAGAACAGAAGGAAGACAATAATTCTTAAAAAGAGATTTACTACTAGACTAAAATCGTAACTAATCCATGACACACAACTTTGTAATTTTCAACTTAAATGTATTCGTCCTTGACTCAATTATTAAAGGCTTCATAAGTTATCCCAACTGTAGTTCCAGTCTCTTGATTTTGTTCTGTACACGCCAATTGTTGTCAAACTGTTGTTGGTTTGATATAAGTTCAAGGAAGAATGTATACAATCAAGTTTTCACATCTGTACTTGCTTTGGTTTACAAAACAAAATCCCATCTCATTAATACAAACTATATTTTAGGCAAAGTATTTCATAAACAAGACAAAATATGGAGAATGATTTAGAAAAGAAATATTTTTTTCCAAGACATTGAATATTAACATTTACAAAAGGGAAGTAAAATCATAAATGTACTCAAAAGGTGGAGACTACTCATTCGATCATGTATATGTTCTTTAATATTAAACACATGTGTTAAAATGTTTATTTCTGAATGTATTGTACTGTATCTGTCTCTTTATGCAAATCAAATGTTCTTAACGATTGTAAATTTTCTTTGATATTAAGCAATACAAAAAAAAAACGGTCTAAAAATGGTTATTCATGTGGTTATTCAAAGAGGTCTGTCAAATATTAGACATGCAGTATTTTAGTGCAGAACATTCAACGATTCTATACATTCTCCCTTGTACTAGCAGTATGGGTAACTCATATCACATTTTGCTCATAATATAAGAGTGCATTTTGTCCTCACAGTAGGAGTTATTAGTGGCCTTCTTCAGACTGTGAATTATTGATATATTTGTCAGTTGAGAAGGCCCATGCATATTTGAAGAGAAACATGACTCATAACTCCTTGATAGTAGTGAGCAAGCCCCTTCACTATATGATTATCAAATCCCAATGATTGCACCTGCTCAGCTCAATGTCCCCTAGAAATAATACTTGGCACTTTAAATTCTTTCAAACATATTATTATACGCTAAAAGCATGAATGACCTTAGCATAACATCAATTAATGTTTTCAGTGACAACAGCTGTAATGCTCACTCTATGTTATAACTCCCCAGTGATTCTTTGAAGACAAAATATTTAAAAAACAAGAACATGAATTTGCAGGAGGGGTTTAAAATCAAGCCATGGTATAAAGTGATCATATTGTCTATGATATCTTATTTAGGTGGTTTATGTTGTTTCAGGGCTTTAATCATTCATATATATTAGGGATAAATTATTTGATTTTCAACATACATATGAATGCATTTAATTATCAAAGTACCCAAAATATATTAATGCTGGAAAAATGAAAGTATTATTAGAATTATACTATAGGATAAAGACATGTCCTAGATGATAACAATTTTCAATGTAAATTTGATTTAATTTATTTCTTATTCATGTCTCTATTGGGCACAATCACAAGTTAAAGTACATGTGCTTACTAAAAAATCAGCTAGATACATGTACACGTACATCTAGCATTTAGAAGGTGCAGCCCATCCAGTATACCCACAAAAAATGTAACTTTACGTATTCATGTATGTACCATGCAATGCACATATGGCCAGGATGTAGAATCTCCCAGGTATAATGCATCTATATAATTATGATGCTTTCAGCCAAGCTCATACATGTACATGTAAAGGGGTGGGAGTTATTAGTATTTTGATGCTTGCAGCCACCCTCACAAAGGGGAGGGAGTAGTACACATGAAACCGATTACTGATGCACTGAATGCACCATAGAGCACACTGACTGACTGACTGACGAGAGAGAAAGGGGGAAAGAGAGAGAGAGAAAAACAAGAGGGGGGGGGGGGGGGGGGTGAAGGTAGTATTAGTATACCAGACAACTGCAAGCGCAAGGGCGTGCACAATGCACAGATCTGCCAAAGTGACCAATTTGGTCAAATTTAATCAAGGGGAATTAGTCTGAATGAGTCACAACTCACAGCCCGCTGCATAAATGATTAGAAAGATTGCTGAATGTATTACTTGTAGTGGTGCAATTATCTTGATCTGGGGCAGAGCCACAAGACTCCAATTTTCCAGATAAGCTGGTACATTTAACAGCCCCTGATAATATATTTCATTTGAATCAGTCATAAAATTGGTAAACAGTATTCGTACAGCTATTTAAACCAGGTAATGTGAGACAGGATTGTTTAGTAATTAATGCTTGAATATTAATTCAAGTACAGAGCTCTCTGACAATTATCAAGCTCTTTTCAAATTTCCATGTGAAAATGTGTACAATTTGGAAAGAGTGAAATAAAGTGTACATGTACATGTACATACTTCATTTCACTCTACAAAATGTCAGTGTCTATAACATCTATAGGAGTTTATCTCATCAACACTTTGAATACATGTATCTCAAGAAAATAATGAAGTATGTATGTTTAGTGATAATTAATTTCCCCTAATAAACACACAAAGAACATAATCTTGAAATAATCAATATTCAAGCCCTAGAATAATGAACTCATCTAGTCTCGATAGTTTAATGAAAAAGACATGAGTAAAATAGACTTGTATACCGTGCAATGATTTTATGGCCATCCATTTGAGTGGTACACACTACTAAGGCGCCATTGGCAAAAAAACAAATTTGTTATTATATATAATATGTTATCTATAACTTATGCATGGAATAATTATTTCAATCTAGTAACTTTGTTGACGTACATCAAATTGCGTACATGTATGTTGCAAAAACTGAAGAAGGGATGATCAAAATGTGCATGTCTATAATCTGATTTGTCCACTTGGTGATGTGTGAAAATTCCAAATACATTTATTAAAAAGGAGATGGCGGAGTAATGAGCGAAAATGCAAAGTGATTTGCTTAATCATTGCACTTACTTTACACAGAGTTTAAATTATCCAGAGGATAATGTCAAATCCGAACACTTCAATTGAAAACTATATCTTTTTAACGAAAGAGAAAGTTGGGAAAACCAAAACCTGCATGCTTGTAAAATAAGGTGTGTGAGAAGGGCTGAAGTTTGATAATCTATCCCTTTAAGAATAGAAACATACAGATATATCTGAAAATACAGTATAATTAGAAATATTTCCATGTAATGTTAATTACACACATGTGCAGGTTACATGCAGTATATAATATTTCATTCACATCTTACCTGGAGCAGTGTACTGGATGTTACTAAGACCTAAATTGTGTAATTTAGTGCACAATGAATAAAAACAGGTTTTTGTACTGAGCATTTGAACCATGCTGATTTGTCTAAACCATTTCCAACTCTTAATGTGGTTGATATTATATTAAATGCAATCTGAGTTTCTCTCAGTATTTCACAATTGAACATGGGGCTCATTTTTTTTTAAATGCGCAATGGGGGAGGCATCTATCCAGAGGCTTTTCAGATAAATTAGCTAATAGCAACATGCACAAGGAGCAGTATGGACAGTCACAATCGTGGATAAAGCTCTAGGAAATCACTTAAAAATGTAATTGTGGGATTATGATATTGACAGGCCAGCCAGCGTACACTTACATACATGTAAAGTAGCCACAATGGCCCAGATTCTCAACTTGTGGCTCAACTTGTGCCTGGCTTAAAAGACAAAGACTACCGGTAAAACTTTGCACTTGTCAGTAGACTTATTGTCTTGTCACTAGTATGCTCCCCGGAGATATTCTAATGGTTTTCAGGGCCCTGGCAGCCCTTTTATAACTATTTGCCCCCTCATTTGATGATGTGTCTGAATCCACCAAGACTATGCCACTAGATCATGTAATTATGGATGAAGTGGAGCATAACCTTGACGCCTCCACACTAAAACGTCATCCAAACTTGTTTCTTTGAATAGCAAGTCACACATCCCATATCTAGAGTATTGCATCTCAATTCCATCACTTCATAATCATCATTTGGTAATCTGTGCATCTGTTATAACATGCAAAGTACCTGCAATGTCTTTATCAGTCATGGTTGTTATCCTACTCCTTATAGTACATGAGTACTGGAATTTTAGTGTATCACTATGGGGGGAAAAAACTGGCTTAGATTTTAATACAGAACATTACTTTCTTTGGCTTAAAAAAATTCATGAATTACATTCAGAAAATTATATTCATAAAGAGTCCATGTTGTTTCAAATGTATACACATGAACAATACACTGTCAGTATGCAAAACAAAAGTATATCTGCATAATTATTATAAAATAATTGGCAGTATTTCTCCTTCAGAAGGAACAAAACACTTTGCTATATATATTTTTATATAAAAACCTATTAAACAATTATTATCAAGTTTCAAAACAAAAATAAAAAACAGTTATAAAAGCACTTTTAAAAACTCATACTTACAAAGGATAAATATCGTAGAATCTATGTTCCTCCAGCCACTGTTCCAATAGCAAATGGTCACGTAGAGTTAAGATGGCTTCCTGGATTTGCACTTTATCCTTGACCTTCAGTCTCCGGAAAACCTTCTGATTTACGTCCAGTTGGGCCGCCTGCTGCACAGTCTCACAACCTGTTTTAAAAAGGGAAGGTATATCACCAATATCAGTGACATTGCCGGCAGTGGCATAGAATACATGTAGAATGAGCTAACCCATGATTGAAAGTAATGGAAATTTCTTTATACCTCCCCCCCCCCCCCCCTCCCCCCCCAACTTAAAAAAAAAACTTGTTCAAGACTAGATTGATTTTGCTATAACATGACGTATACGGGTCTGAACTGTACCAAATGACCAGTGATAATAATAAGCGCTTAGAGGCTGTTCTGCATTTTTAGGCGCTATCTATGATTAAATATTATTATACTCCATGGACCCAAACCTAGAAGTATTTTCGGAACCAGTCCTGAATGGGTATAGCATCCATCATTTTATTCATGGGCAGGATACTGATTTTATTGTGATTTTGTTTGAATTATTTTCTTCTTTGTCTCTTTTTAAGTTCTCACCATCATAAATTCAATGTGGTACCTTATGGTCCACAGCAAAGTTGAAACTTGATTTATCTTTATTGCACATTATGCATTTTGCTCAATATTAGAAGTACAATGTACATGTTACATTCTAGAGAGCTCTGTATATTATAAGTACTGTGAAGCAGTTATTTGGGAAACGGGTAACCATCATCCATGGGTAAACAAACCGGACAACTGATTTTATTTACACGTACTTTTCGGTACTACCATCTGGAATTTTTCCCTTTTAAATGATCTTGGATTGCGTCCAGGCACATTTTCCACATTTTCTGAATTTTCAGAGACTATGAAAATGTAGGTGTCCGGATGTGCAGGTTGTGTTCATATTTCTTTTTTATTATATTATTTATTATTGTAGTAACTTGGCCGTTAAAACATTGTATCCATCATATCTAAGTGATTATAACAAAATGAAATTTACACCCGTAAACCTAATTATAACTAATTAATATTTGTAAGACATAAATTTATTCACAGAATCACGGCACTGACGGGTAACCGAAACATTGAAATTGAAACTGGTAACTGTCAGAGCTTCAGTTTGACCGAATGGTCGGATTATTATCATTATTATTATTTAGGTATGCTAATTCATCTAGTAAGACCATATCGTAATCAGCAATATAACAACAAATCATCAAACATTATGAGCATTTCGCGTTACACTCTATGGTACATTGACTACTTCAATGTGCTGTAACTCCATTATTTTATGGAACTGTAGGCTATTTTTATCACCAAGGATTAAGTAGATGTGTAGTTGTGTACTAACTGGACTTGTAATAAAAAAGACAGAGAAAGCTACCTTTAGGAACCTTTCGGGAAGAATCCAGTTTTGGTAACTCGCGTTACAAAAAAAAAAACATCCATGGACAAAATTCAGTAAGCCTAGACAGTGAAAAGCACCATCTAAAAGGTAATCCTGGTCAAATATTTTATGTGCTAATTCAATGCTAGAAATTAACCTTTTTGCCTTGTGGCCCAGTAGGGCAAGTAAAAACAAGATTGTTCAACTTTGAGTGGCCCGGAAACTAAATCTGGTGGCCCCATACAAAGAATAACATAACAATTTCTGTAAAATTTGGTTGCCCGAATGGGCCAGTAGAATTTAGGATCAATGAAATTTGGTGGCCCGGAGCTAAATTCGGGCCTAGATGCTAATTTCGAGCACTGGCTAATTTGACATTTGAATGTGTCCTATGAGTTAGTGATCTTATTGAAAAATTTTCTATTTGGGAATAAATTATAATGCAGAAACATCGGTAACTTGCGATACAGTTTGTCCATAGGTTTTGATTCATTAAAAAATATACTTGCACTCAAGAGACTGAAATTTTCATCTGGAAAGATAATGTGATATCATCCAATTTAGTGCCTTAAATAATGAAAATACCAGAAAATATTGAAAATATGAAGAATCTAGACAATTTGCACAGGGTAGTCCCATGTGTGGAGCCCTGTTTTATGGATTTGGACAATGTTTCTAGACCCCTTTAACGGTCTTACTAATTAGCGCAAACAAGTGCGAAGTACTGCGAACAAGCTGAACTACATGTATAGCGTGAATTAGCCATCGATATTTAGGGTTACAATGTAGGGTTAGCGAACAAATGTATTGCGAACAAGCACGAACAGGATTTAACAAGTGCCAACGGGATTTCATATGCGAACAAATTTGTTTGCAGTAAATCCCGTTCACGCTTGTTTGCAGTAATTAGTAATTGAGCGCAGCAATTACTAATTTCTGCAAACAAATGCATGCTATGTGAATGGGAAATTTGTTTGCAGTAAATTGCTTCGCACTTGTTTGCAGTACTTCGCACTTGTTTGCGAGCAGAGCCGAGTCAAATCGAATGGCTATTCGATATCCGACCGTGAAGGTCGGATACCGAATACAAATTTTCGGATACGAATATCCGGAAAAGAAAAAAAATATATATTATTTTTATTTTTTTATTTATTTATTTATTTATTTATTTTATTTATTTATTTTTTTCGGATATTCGATATCCGACCGTTTTTACACGACTCATATTCGAAATTCAAAATATTTGATTTGACTCAGCTCTACTAATTAGTAAGACCCCCCTTTAATAAGGTGAAATAAATTGCAAAAAGGAAAAGTATAATCACCTGCATCCTTGAACTGTTTCCGGAACTGTCTCAAACCATTCTCATCAAACCAGTTTTCACAGTCGTTATCTCCCCCTGAACGTGTGAAGAGGGATCTCACAAGAACGTATATCAGCAGGAACACAAACAGCCTACACAAAAACTTTGCTGTAGAATTCACCACATCTGCCATAGTTTTGGGAAAATCTTAATTAACTTAATAACTGTTTATTGTTTATGCTCTGACAATTTTACTGATTGGTCATAATTTAAATTAAGTCTTTATGATACCGAGTCTGAGATAGGTCTAATTTGTTGTTGTTGATGCAATGCAGATAACAGCACATTATTCAGATGTTAATCATCGGCTTGATCACGAGACATGTCATTATTTGAAAACCTGAAGTTGAATGCAGCTGGCAATTAATTCATGAGATGTAGCATCCTGATTCATGAACTGAACTCTGAAGATTGTCGATTGATTGCGGTGTCTTTTCCATGCGCACTTGACTGACTTGAGGACAGACACAACGTCACAAGGAGCATGCTATTATCACAACTCACGTTGTCAATTACTGAATTAGCCGCAACTTAACAGATCCTGCACAAGATGTTAAAAACACAGCTGCTCATTTCAGCTCAGCTCAGTAGTCAGTACCGCGCCGACGTCCGAGAGTATGGAGGTGGGCTCCCGTCACTAGTATCTAGGCCGATGCAAACCCGTTCCTGATCCTGGCGAGTGATGTCTCCAGCCCGGCAGTACACCGTCTCCAGTACAACTGTTTCTGAGCTTCAGTTTATGTTTTTACAGTATTGAGACAACAAATACTGGTGTAGAAACCGTGTGGTGTATGTCTAGTCTGGCAGATGCAATACGAAATAGATATAAACTTGCTAATGAAGAACTAGGCCAAAACGCCGATCGACGAACACCTCTCCAATTATTTAGCTGAGCTGTAGCATCCAACCTGTACCGGCCTCGACAATAGAGGGCCAGGCTACACCGCATAAAACGGACACACAATTTACATAGACCTACTACCCCGGTATAATATAAATAGGTTTTTTAAATTATAAATAATGTGAATGTGATTTTTTTCAAGAAAAGAGATCATCGGAAACAATTTTAAAGCCACTTTGGTCATAAGAAATATATAGATTTTTAAAATATTGTACGTATGGCGATTCTGTTCTTGCTTCCTTATATGACAAATATCACATTTCAAATTACCAACAAAAATTCTCGATGCAAAAATTGCAATATATTGCACTAAATACATTCACTTATAAATATTATCTTAAAATTCATATAAACTCATCAAAATAAATCTGGAACATTCCCCTACCGGTATTCAGGATTTACTCTTCGATTCCTAAATATAGTTATCAAAATTAGACATTATCACACAGGTGTGTATGATACATGGGCGTCGATCTGTAATATACCTATTCATTGGGGTGGGGGGGGGGGGGGGTGGGGGGATGACCTATTCATTCATCACCCCCTGATGAATAGGTATTTCGTAAGGATCGACGCCCATGGTATGATATACAGTTTAACATTTTCATGAACATGGCTGGTGGCGTTCATCTTGGCAGGCGCGCCGGAAGCAGTTTTGTAAGCAGGGGTGTCCCCCCTCCCACGGTATATAGGGAGCTTTTGCATTTTTGGACTTGAAATTGTGCAATCTGGTGCATACCTAGATAGGAAATTCGGCTGTATTTGGGAAAGCGTGATATGATTTGACCGACCAGAAAGTTTTCATATATATTTTTCACGCAGAAAACAAATAATTGACACACATACAGTATGTACCCCAAAACACACACACAACAACATAAACCATAATTATGCAACATTATGTATGATCCAACAACACACAGCCAATAATGAGTCCCGTGGGAGCGAAGCACCTGAGGGCTGGGGCAGGGAGGGAGGGGGAGGGTTTGGGAGGGGGTATCCCCCACCCACGGTAAGAAAGATTTTGCATTTATGGACTTGAAATTGTGCAATCTGGTGCATATGACAGTTCCAACATAAACCATATGGCGCATGTATGATCCAACAACATGGCCTACAGCCAATAATGAATCCCGAGGGAGCGAAGCGACCGAGGGCTTGGGCAAAGCCAGAGGGGGAGGGTTTGGGAGGTGTTATCCCCCTCCCACGGGGAAGATTTTGCATTTATATACGGTACTTGAAATGGTGCAATTTGGTGGACTTCATGCCATACCTGTGAAGGAAATTTAGAATCCGAGTTAAACAAAAAAAAAAAAAAATGTCTATGCTCTCATCAGATGCTTACAACAAACTGAGATAATCTGTTCGCGCGCAAAGCGCGCAGCGAAAATTGAAAATGGATGTATAAACTAGTTTCTGAACGTTAGCTCATACATTTGATTTTGTCTTTCCCACTCTTTTTTCCCCATTTTTTTGTAAGGGGGGGGGGGGGGGCAAAATTGCGTTTTGCCCCCCCACCCCCCCACTTTTTGGATTGGGGGGGGGGGGGGGCAGGGGGGTGGGGGGGGGGGGGGGGGGTGGCCGCCCCCCCTGCCCCAACACTTCCGGTGCCTATGCATCTTGGAATTGAGTGTCAATATAATATGGCCACCAGTGCTGGAATTGACCAGCAAAATAATTGTTTAAAACTAATTGACAAAGTTAATAATATAATATCACACACGTTTTTTGAGGAATATTATGTTCAGATTAACATATTTAGGGATAATTTTCATTTAATATTGAGAATAAATGCTGAGCCTCAACATGTATTCAAATCTGAAATATATCTGCTGTTTCTGATAACGATTTTGATCAAACTAAATTTTATGCTGTCTTCGAACTTAGTTTTTCATCACCCACACAGAAATTATTTCTTGAAGCGGCCTCTAAAGCAATTAGATATGTGATTTTATCTGTTATAATTATGTGATATTTTTGGTAGTTACATGACATGCCCGGGTGTTTTAACATTTCTATTTCCTCTTAATGCACCTCTTTTAGTATTGTATCGTCTTCTCATGTGTAATGCTTTCATTCTGTATATTTTCCCATTTAAATGTTATATTATCAGCCAGTTTTTGTTAATGTGGACAATAAAATTGATATATCTATGAAGAAAAGACTTTCACATTATCATAATTTATCCCCCCCCCCCAGAATGTGTCAATTGTATCTGAGACACATGCTAGAGACAGTCTGTGCAGGTCCACATGCCCTACAGCCAGTGGCGTAGCTACGAGGGGGCACCCCTCCCCCATTAAGTTGAAGAAAAAATCATTAATAAACATTTATAAGGGGAACAATTATAAACAAAGGAATACGTAAGGTGTGCACCCCCCCCCCCCCCCATAATAATTTGTGTGCCCTCCTATCAGTCCGACCAGGGTACGCCACTATTCAATAATTTCGCCAAAATGGGGATCTAATATATTTATTAAAGGGCAATGAAACCCAAGCAAAATGTTGCTTTCATAGTCTTGAAGAGATTAAGAAGAATAATCTCTGAAAGTTAGAGCATAATCGGGTAAGAAAAAAGAAAACTACGGCTCTTTGAAGATGTCCATTTATTCCTATGGGGAACTCAACTTGGCAACGAACTCTGATAAGTGTGTGGACATTGAACTCCCCATATGTTTTGTACACAAGTGTTCCCATTTTTACAGTTTTCTTCATAGTCACATTTGTCCATTCCCCCAACTCATGATATGTTATGTATAAAAGCATTCTACAAAACATATGTTGAACTCGAACGAAGGGTAAACATAAATTTTGAGAAAATTGAACAAAACTGAAATTTTGTGTACAAAATGTATGGGGAGTTGTCCACAACTTTGCCAGAGTTCGTTGCCAATTTGAGTCGCTCGAAGAAATACATGGCTCTTTTCAAAGAGCCATAGTTTTCTTATTTCTTGACCAATTGTGCTCAACTTTTCAGAGACTATTCATTATATTTAGTGTCTTATAGTGCATAAAACAATTTGTCTGGATTTCATTGTCCTTTAACTGAAAATCTTACCCAAATTTTGATGTCATAATAATATCTTCAAATATCACATTTAGATTTTGATTTATTGAAGTTAAAGTAAAAAAACAATTATAATACGAGATAAGTAAACTCCTCAGCCTAGCAAAATGCAAAGTAAATTTCTTACTTAATCCAAGTATTGAATAGAATACCAGCCCTGGCCCCTGTGGCTCACATACCGTTTACTGCTTCTCCTTTCATGAGTCATTAGTAATTTGTATTTGCATGGAGTATTTATGTAAACGTTCCGTTGTAATTGCATTATGCTTCTTGGTCAAATGAGTACGAATGATGATGATGATGATACAGTTACATGCCCTTACAAACACAGCAAAAGTATTATCACACACATATACACACACACACACACACACACACACACACACACACATACATATACACATCTATGCCACTGTACACACAAACAAACCATCTTTTCCAACAGTATTACTGGCATTAAGGAAAAATAATCAGAACCAGCAACTAAATATCAGGAATGAATAATCCTTATTTTATTTCCTCATTTCTCCTCGCTGCAACAAAATAAATAATTTAGACAGAAAAGGGCAGAGAGCTGAATATTTCACATCACATGTGACTTTCAAAGTGATCCCTTAACCCTAATCCCACTGGGTTATTTTGGTCACTTGAGTCCACTGGGGGGGGGGGCTGTTTTGGCCCCCCTCAAATCTCGGCAACGAATGGACCGATCGACTTGAAAACTGGCACACACGTAAAACAAGTCAAGTAGAATAAGAATATGAAGAAAAAAAAAAAATTGGACCTCTATTTTTTTTTTTATAATTAATAAAAATTTTGAATATGCAAATTTTTGACGAATTTGGGAAAAATTTGGGATTTTCATCTAAAATCAAAAGAAATTACAGGATTTCTTCAGGTTTTCTGTAAAAATACTTTCAAATGATGTTATTCATCATATCCATGTTTTTTTATGGTGATAAAATATATGACTAATTTGCATAAATATGCAAATTAGTATTCCCGGATTTATCCACATTGTTTTCATTCTTATGTATTTTATTGTTTTTTTGTTGTTTTTTTATCTCTGAAGTGTATGAATTCAACTAATAACAAAGAAATAATCCAAATTATAATTCAAAGTAACAATTATAACAGATTTGGAGTTTACATGGCATCGGATATAGGAATTACATAGAAACCTGTACAAAAATTACATTTTTTTGTGACGGACGAGCAATTATCGACCTCTAAAATCAGTTCTACAGGTCCGACCGGGGTGAATTATATATGAAAACATGCGGGAGACTTGAGAGAAAATAGTCATGAAGTTTGAACGTGAAATTCCAAACGGTCTAGATGCACGTCGAAAAAAACCACAGGGGGGGGCCAAAAAGGCCCCCCCCCCCCCCCCCCCCCCCCCCAGTGGGATTAGGGTTAAAGGGATCTAGTAACTTTGTTGATATGTGCAAAAAGTGATAAATGGTTGGTACAATGTATATTGTTGTTATTTGATATGTCCACTGGGTATTGTGTGAAGATTTCAAGTCAAATGGACGTTATATGGCCAAGTAATGAGAAAAAATGCAAAGTGATATTCACTAACTCATTGCACTCACTTTGTACAAGGTTTTCGCGATCCGTTGGATTATTTAACATCTGAACACTTCAATCGTAAATATCTTTTTAACGAAATGGAAATTTGAAAAACCTAAACCTGTCCCATGATTTTATTGTTAATACGAATACAACAAGGTATGAGGGAACTGCTAGAATTCCAACTGTATTTTGAGGATTTGGACAATTTTACTAAGTCCCTTTAAAGGGGAAGTTTCCCCACCTTCAATTTACTTTTGATTATGTTCTCTACATATTAAAACATAATATCATGCGATTATGTCCAACATTGGCCCTCTGGGCGAGGGAGGAGCATCATTCAAAGTCACTCGCTGTACTGGCTAATCCTATTCATCGCATACAGTATGGAGGCTGCCATTATATTGTTTGAAACCCGGATTTTGAATTGTTCACGCTAAAATGTTACGTCAAACTCGAACAAACAAGATCAGCCTCTTTTTGTTAGCTCTCGCAGCTCGCAGGGTTTGAGCACAAACAAAAGGCAAAAGGTGAGCCAACAAAAAGAGTTGTTCGGGTTTGAAGTCACATTTTAGAGCGAACAATTCCAAATCCGAGTTTCATAAACATCAATGGTAGCCTCTATGCTGTACGTGATGAATGGGATTAGCCTTTATAGGGAGTGACTTTGAATGATGGTCCTTCCTTGCCCAGAGGGCCAATCTTTACTAGTAATGTGTAGAGAACTTTATCAAAAGTAAATAGATTTGGGGGAAACTTCCCCTTTGGCCTTTAACCTTGTCAAATTCAACCAAAATCACTTAGAGCATTCAGTTTTTCACACTTCTTGTACCATGTTGCTTGGCTTATGATACCAAAGAATGACATGGGTTTTGATTTTTCAAATGTCTCCCTAATAAAGGACCCATTGTAGTCAAAAGTAGCCCAATTCAGATACTTTGCTCTTATGGCTGGGGATAAAATCTGACATAAATTTTTACTCTCAGTAAACATTGTTTTTTTTTCTTTGACAATATCCCATATCATTCAGAAGAATCTTACAATATTGGTCCATGAATGAAGTCTCAAATGTCTCTTTTGGCAAAATCTTATACAAATTGAATGGGTCACTTTAACACTGCTTTCTGTTTCACTTTATCAATAACATTTTATGTTTTGAGAAAGCAGTCCCGTTTCATTTTGGAGAAACAAAGACCAGAAAAGTATGATTTTACTTATGGAGAGCAGCGTCAAATGCATTCAATCTAATAACTTGTTGGTATGTCACTTGATATATCAAATAATTATCTGATAAATTATGAACAAATTTCATATTTCATGATTATTCTTGTGAACTTTAAAATTCTGACCTTATCTTAGTGGAAACAATAACCAAATACAATTTATGAAGTATATTGATACAAATTTTAGAGATACAGTCAAACCTGTGTATAGTGACCACCCAAGGGAGTCAAAAACAGTGGCCAATGTAGACAGGTGACCGCTATAGACAGGTTCCATAACAGTGTTTTTTCTCTGCAGGAGATTACTTTTTCTGGCCACTATAGGCAGGTTGCCACTAAGACAGGTTTGACTGTATACTGCTATAAAGGTATGCAACTGCTACGAGTCACTTGTGCATTTCTTTTCTACAAACAGAAGATACAAATACTTCAATGGTAAAGGCAATAACTGGCCTTGTAAGTATGCATTTTAAAAGTATATATCAATCCTATGATATGAGTATCCTATGGTGACTTCTTGCAATTTGAAACAACAACGAAGACAACAAACTTTTTGGATGGATACAATAGTACTGGCCCTAGAATCTACCTCCTCCCCCTTCCCCACCTCTTCCCCTCCCTCTTCCCCTCCTGCCCCCACCCCCACTATGCCTCCCATCCTGGTGACCGAAACCTCCTCCTCCACCTCCCCCTCCTCCATAACCCCCTCTTTGACCACCACCACCACTACCACCACTGTAACCCCCACCACCAGCACTATAGCCCTCACTACTGTTATACCCCTGCTGATACCCGCCACTGCCACCACCACCATGACCGCCACCACCACCATGTACACCACCACCACCACCACCACTACCACCACTATAGCCTCCATAACCCCCTCCTGCTCCTCCTCCTCCACCCTGATTCCAGTCTCTGCCTCCTCCTCCTCCTCCTTGGTTCCAGTCTCTGCCTCCTCCTCCTCTTTGGTTCCAGTTGCCTCCTCCTCCACCTCCTCCTCCACCTCCTCCACCTCCTCCACCACCACGGCCACTAGACCAACCTGAGGATGAAAGGAAGATTGTTACAGGATGCAATCTGTTACAGAAGTAGGTTAAGAAAGGGCCATTGCATTATTGCAAATGAGCCTAATGCGCCAATATGGTTACTAGTGGCTAGTATGCTCCCTGGGGAGATGAGAAGGTGCACAAGATAAGTGTGCGGGTTTGAAATGTGCCAAGATGACCACGGGAATAATGATGATTGAGCACCACGAGTGTCTGCATGTAATAAATGTATACTTATCATTATTATCATTCTCTCAGTATCAATAGATATAAACACAACATGTTCAGAAATTCAGAATTTTCTTTCCTTACTATACCGCTGTCATGCTTTATGTGTGAAATTTCTAACCAGTATGTAGGAGCCTGGAGGATTAAGGTCCCAATTTTATTGAACCCAAGATTGAAATAAAGTGTGCTATTGAATTTATTACCAAATTACTGCTGATTTGGTCATAGTTGGACTGAATAATAGAATGCTGTGGTGAACAAAAAATGGGAGTCTGTTCTCAGTAGGAACCTAGCTTTCAATCCTAGCAGGATCTTGGTCTGGGCAGAAGTGAACAACAATATAAATAAACTTAAGAAAATGTGTAAGAAAAAAAATATTTTGTATAGAAAATTTGTTAAAAACCCATCCCTGTATCGGAAAAATGTATACACTTCTTATAGGAACAAAGTTACAAATGAAATTCGACAATGTAAACGTGATTATTATTGTTCAAAATTTAAACGAGTTAGAAACAATATGAAAGCAACATGGAAAACTATTAATGACATTTTGATGAACTCTAAGAGTAAAGTGCAATATGATTTTATTGAATGTAATGGTGAGCGTGTACATGATAAGCAGAGTATAGTTGATGCATTCAATGACTTTTTTAGTACAATTGGTGTGGACACTGTAAAAGACATACCCGATGCCACTGTTGACTATATGCAGTTTCTGCCAAATAATGATTATTCTCAGTCTATGTTTATGAAACCCATTGAATTATATGAAATATTTGAAATTGTTAAAAACCTTGAATCTAACAAAAGCCCTGGTTATGATGATATTAGTATAAGTGTCTTAAAAAAATCTATATTCATGTTTGTACAACCTTTGTGTAATATATTCAATATGTCCTTAGAAAATGGTATTTTTCCAAATGCACTGAAAAAGGCAAAGGTCATACCAATTTTTAAGAAGGGACATAAACATATTTTATCAAACTATAGACCTATATCTATTTTATCTACATTCTCAAAAATCTTTGAAAAATTGGTCTATAATCGATTAATGTCTTTTTTAAATGATAAAAATATTTTGTATCACAAACAATATGGATTTCGAAAACAATATAGCACATATATGGCCCTTTTAGACTTTACTAATACAATTGCTAAAGCATTTGAAAAGAAACAAGTACTTATAGGCCTATTTTTAGATTTGACAAAGGCTTTTGACTGTATAAATCACGACATATTGATTAAAAAAATGCAATTTTATGGCGTGCGTGGAAACGTTTTTAAATGGTTTTATAGCTATTTAGACAATAGGGTGCAATATGTGTCTGTAAACAATATATCTTCTGCAATTAAACATATTCCTGTGGGTATTCCTCAGGGATCGGTCTTGGGACCACTGTTGTTTTTATTATATGTTAATGATATTCAATTTGCAAGTAACATTTTAAACTCAATTATTTTTGCAGATGACACAAACTTGTTTGCATCAGGTGATAATATAGATGTGTTATGTACTACAGTAAATGAGGAGCTTAAGAACATTGATGCATGGTTTGTAGCAAACAAACTGAAATTGAATATTGATAAAAACATGTTGGATGATATTTCAACCAAAAAATAAGAATATTGATACTTCTCTCATTGAAATATGTATTGATCAACACGTCATATCCTTTGTGCATTCTGTTAAATTTTTAGGTGTGATTATTGATGAGAAATTAAATTGGAAAGAACATATTGATCATGTATCATGTAAAATAGCAAAGGCTGTAGGAGCAATCAATAGAATAAAAACCATTGTCCCTTACAATGTTCTCGTTAGTTTGTATAATACTATGATTTTGCCCCACATTAGTTACTGCAATATTGTTTGGGGAAACTGTGCAAAAACTCATTTAAATAGGATTCTGGTGCTCCAGAAACGTGCAATTAGAATTATTTTTAATTTACAGCCTTTATCACACACTGCTCCCTATTTTCGAAAAATGAATTGTTTAACAATATTTAATATACATAAACAACAGATAGCTATTTTTATGTTTTCTTATTGTCACAATTACTTACCAAAATTCTTAGATGACTGCTTTATAGGAAATAGAAGTATTATTAAATATGACACTCGACAATCTAATAACTTGTATATGCCAAATTTTATTTATGAATTTTCACGCTCAACTATTACTTATGCTGGACCTAAAATTTGGAATGAATTATCAAATGAAGTAAAACAATGCCCATCACTTGCAACTTTTAAACGGAAATGTAAAGAATATTTGTTAAACTCGCAGAATTTCTAAGGATATGAATATAGTGTCTCTATTGCCTTATGTGTTTTTTGTTTTTGTTTTTGTTTTCATTGTTGTAGTATAGCCATGTCCTGTATTTGTTTTGTTTTGTTTGATATATTGAAGCATATTTATTGAAATGTATTATTTCTGGATAAAAACCTTTGATAGGTCTATGGCCTTTGTTTTTTCCCCCACATTTTGAATCTCGTAAACTGCTTCCTCTTCTTTTTATTGATGTTTTTCTTAAATGTATATATTTTTATTGTATAAATGTATTTTACTCTGTATTCTGTATTTACATTGTTTTTACTCAGATGTGGAAAAAAATAAACTTGAAATAAACTTGAAACTTGAACTTGAAACTTGAAACTTGAAAAAAAAAAAAAACTTGAAACTTGAAACTTGAATATATTACATATAATTATATAATGTCAAAATAAACCTCCTCACCTCCTTGTACTCTCCCTCCTCCTCTCCCTCCGCCCCTGCCTCCTCCATCCTGCCTCTGCCTGAAGGCAGGCATATCCGGTGCGGGCGGGGTAGCCTCCTGAGGTCTGCCCCCACGGTCTGGCACCTAGGAAAGATGAAGAAGGGAAGAAGGAGTCAACATAAGTCAGTATGTTTTGGATTACAAGAAAAGGGATTGAGATATTAAAGCAGAAAATGCAGTGACATATATATACACATAAACTCCTATTTAAAGGGTGACAAACTGAGGGCTGCCACAACGGTCTGGCATCTAGGTAAGATGCAGTAAAACAAGTCAGGGAATCAGGTCATTGATGACAAGAAAAGTACATCAAATTAATGAATTAGGTCTTGGATAACAAGAAAAGAGGGATATAAACAACAAATGCAGATACATAATCATACACATAAAAAATACTGCTGTTGGGCCGGGGGAATGGGGAAACTGAGGTCTGCCCCAACAGTATGGCACCTACGCATCAAATCAAGCACTGAGAACTGAGAGCCAGAAAAATAAATGTAGGAAAATGTAATTTTGTAGACTTCTTGAAATGCATTCCAGATTTATACTTTGATGTGACTTGTATGTTTCAAAATAATTTTGGGCAACATGACTTATCAAGGTATTATGAAAGAATGAAGCCCATAAAAAACCAAATGCACATTTTGAGCAGAATTTTCAACCAATGGTACATAAATGTTGGATGTGGTGTGCCAAGATTGGTAGAGCGTGCGCTTTCAAGCGTGAGCTCCCAAGTTCAAACACTGACCACTGCGTTTGTCCTTCAGCAAGACAATTTATCCACAATTGCTGCTCCCTACCCAGGTGTAAAAATGGGAACCCAGCAGGAGGCAAAAGCCTTAATGTGAAGGATCTTCTCAATGCCCATGAGCCGCTTGGAAGGAATGCTCCCCAGGGAGTGGAGATGGTGCACAGAATGTGCCCTGGTGTGGATTGTATCCTATGACCGGGGTAATAATAGTGTAAAGCAGTTAGAGATGATATTGTATAATATTAGGCGCTTATGATAAATTAAACCTATTATTATTATTATTATTATTATAAATAGAAACAAAAACAGACTTACTTTTCCCATCATGACCTTGTTGATGGCACACTTCGTGTTCTTCCTCACAGACCCGCTACTTGTCTTCTTCAGCTTGGCAAGGTCTGAATTCACGTAATGTAAAGAAAAGAGACATTTAGATACAAGTTATAATATAACAAGCATTTATATTGCGCCATCAATCTAGACATTCTATTCCATACATGTAAAGACTATTGAATGAAACGATTTATTAAACAATTTGCATCATGTTATATCTACAAGTTTGTTTTTTTTTCTGAAAAGAAAATAGCAAAATATGATGTTATGAAAATATGCAAGGATGGAATTCCTTTTAAATTTGTTTTCGTAACATATACAACCAATTCATATAAAGTTTCTGAGTAAGCTTCAGAAACATGAAGCTGGTAGTTAAGAATGTAGATTTGGTCAATTATACATGTATAAGACAACATTTTCTGTCCTAGACATGTATTGAATTTCCTAGCATTAAAATATATGCATTTAAAAACTATTCCATGGTTAAATATTATGTTTAAAGATTTGATAGGTAACTATTCAAAACAAAACATGATAAAATATATTCCTTACATCAAATAAAGTGTATTCTGTCATTAAAATTGTATGCTCTTTCAAAATTGACACTCAGTTTTTCATTATCTCACAAAAAAATGATTTTGTGTAGCGCCTCTATACCAAAACTCAAATATCCCTTAAAATTAAAATGGTGATACCGTAAAAGTTTGACTAGAGGCGCTACTGGTTTAGAGGAGTATCAATAGCGCCAGCAAACATCCAAAATGATCCAGTATAATGAATATGTATCTAGCCTTTTGTCAACGATCTTCGAGCCGGTCTAAATGAATATTCATGATAGCATTATCACGCAAAGTTAGAAAAGATGAACGTTACTAAGGGTTGAAATCCAATCAAGCAAGCAGAAGTAGCTCTTGGGTCGGTGGTTGGTGCAAATCAGGATAAGGTAAAATTGCATCACGGTATGAAGAGCCGTAGGTTCAAGACGCACTGGATAAGTGATTTATTTTTTATTTTTTATTTCATAGGAAATTTTGTTTTAACAGATGCCAGCGTTTTGTGCATAGGAATGGGAATGAAAATTATCATTTCTGTGTTAACTTAAATACACAATTATTACATTCAGGTGAGTGAAGTCCTGACATTCTGCTAGTAATAGTATTAAGCTTTATATATTAGTGGATGGAGGGGGTAGGGTCATTTTAAAATTGATTCATCACCCTGTTTCAGCCAACTCTTCATCAAGCACAAATTTTATTTTACTCTTTTCCGACCAAGAATTAATAACAACTTATGAATAGGAAGCAATGTTGAGCAACCCAGCCCCGCCCCCCTCCCCCCCCCCCCCCCACACACACACACGGACACAAACACACCCGTTATAGTATACATGCACACAGCACACGCACGCTATGACTACGATTATGTTCATTATGCATGGTTTGTCAGATTCGAACTTGAGATGCCGTGTCATGCATTCTTTGATTTTATGCTGCTAGTGCTGCACGTTGTAACTTGGAAACTGTTATGTTATGCAATATGTTTCTATCTCTATAGTTGAGATGAAACTCAAGAGATTATGCAAATATATATGTTGTTGCTATTCATTTGAAATAGTGTGAAAAGTCTTGTTGGTGGTGCATCATGAGTTCCTTTTCAAAACAGATAATGCGGAGAGCACAATGAGGATAACGATTGCTTGGACAGAATAATACAGTTCGAACAATAATGTTCCTCCTAGCGCCTCAAATAATGCAATAGATCGTACACCTGTTCTGAATAATTATACATAAGCATGAATGAAACATGTCGAAGATGTGTGAAAGGGCTGAAAGAATATGCTTTAAATTCCGCTTCAGAACGTGGTTCAACGGTAGATGGTATTGGTCTGTTTTTAGATCTCAAAGTACGCGGATCAAATCCACCCAAATGAAGTCCTGCGTTTTTTTTTATAGTATTAGTTGTTGGTTCTGTTTCCCTGTTTTGTGTCATTCTCCTTTCATTTCACTTTTTTTCTCGTCATTTTTTGTTCATTATATTCTTTTATTTATTTTGTTTTAAATTGTTTCAATTCATTTGTTTCTTTTGTAACCTGCATTTAAAAACAATGTTTTCATGATTGGTTTTGTTTGCATTCATTCAAATACAGTACGCACATAGCGCACACACCTCACACACGTTAATACCAGAATAAAGTTAGCAAGTATCTGTAATCCCAATATAAATCAATTGTTGGCCCCAAAGTCCACTCAGATTGATAAAGGGACAACATTTCTCCTCCGATAGACAAGATTGCTACTATATTTTCTTGCCCAAGTGCTTCAAAATATGACGACATCTGGGATAACCTCGATCACTTAATCGACTGTAAATCAACGGCATAATATGCCATTACAAAATGGACTATCATGCAGAGAGCGCTATAATGCATAGTTACGTAATATTCAAACAGATCGACTGCTTGTACGAGGTTTATCTGCCTAGTAACAGCTTCAGTGTGCGTCGTAAAATATGATAACAAAAGAATCACATGGAAACCAAACAGGTGATCGTGATGAATAGAAATTCAACTGGAAAGAGAAAACTAGTTAAAGACAAATTACCTTATTAGATGAACATAATGCTTAAATATAGAGCGATTTTGTAATAAATATTTGTACATGGAATATTTTCTATGGAATGATTTGTGAAAATACTATAACATGTTAATGTAAAACACATTCCCTTATTCAAACATATCAGGAACCAATGGCTATGAGGCAGAATGCATGTTGTACATACATACTCGATAGCTACATTACTATTTAACATGTTTAATTTGATTGAATTGTTTTTAATTGTCATCTACCAGCATTTAGGGGATTTGGCTTTAAGGCGCGTATTTTCTTAACGTAATTCTAATACAATACGTAATCCTCATTGATTTACTGGTCGTGATGTTCAGTGAAATATTTTGGAGGGGTCGAAGGGGAAGGATGATGGGTAGCTTGAGAGACATCGTTAAATGGACCAAGGCCCAAGGGTGTCGAAAATTCATAACAAACATTATTTTAAAAACACGTTACAAGTTACAAGTTGCCCCTTCCCCCTTTACCACTATTTGGCGGCCTTGGGGAAACAACTGAATAAGTGGTCTCGGCCTCGAACATTTTTGGCGACGGACATGCACCCCCCCCCCCCCCCATGGGCGTCGATACTTATGTAATACCCATTCATCAGGGGGATGGATGAATAGATCATCCCCCCTGATGAATGGGTATCAATGACAGATCGACGCCCATGCCCCCCCCCCCCCCCCCCCCCGCCTACACGACTCTTAACTAGTGTGTTTGTGTGTGTGTGTGTGTGTGTGTGTGTGGGTGGGGTGTGGTGGGGTGGGACAGGGAATGCCATTATTTCACCTGAATGTCATAATTGTGTATCTGACAAAAAGTAAATGATTTTCCTTCCTATTCCTATGCACAAAACGGTGGCATTTGTTAAAACAAAATTTCCTATGAAATTGAAGAATAAAAACATAATTAATCCAATGCGACTTGAACCTACGGCTTTACATACCGCCATGCCTAGAATGATTTGCACCAACCACCGACCCAAGAGCTACTTCTGCTTGCTTGGTGGGTTTTTTACCCTAAGTAACGTTTACCTCTTCTCAATTTTACATGATTATGCTATCATGAATATTCATTAAGACCTGCTCGAAGATCGTTGACAAAGGGCTAGATACATATTCATTATACTAGATCCTTGTGGACGGGGCTGGGGCTGTTGATAATATCTGCTAATACTGTGAGAAAGTAGCGCCTCTAGTCAAACTCTTACGGTATTACCGTATATAACATACAACATATAACATACGGTACGATTAATCAAACAACTTTGACAGAAAAGAAAGATTCAAATAAGGCAAGATACAACATAAGCAATAAGTACCTTCTCTCGCAGCCATCAAGCTAGCAATGGTGATAGTACTCTCACAGGTCAGCTCTGCCCGTCTAACCCGGTACACTTTGGAAAATTCATCCTCCTTATTCTGAGGGAAAACAAAAGAAATTAAACATTTCACAAAATGTTGAATAACTGCTAGACATTTCATATCAATTAAAGGACAAACTGAAACATTATTTATCATGAATATATAATTTTGTAACTTTTCATAATCACCATTTGTTGAACAATTTCCCACAAAATTGTTTGCTCCCCTAAACAGACAAACTTAAACACATATACCAATCTCAGATCTGTCAGATGAGTCTAATGACAACACAGTGACATTGAGCAACAAGTCCACACAGAAACATGCATACACAGATATACACACACACAAACAAACAATACACCTACCGTTGCTCTATCAGACCAGCCAAAGGACTGCACGGTGACATCCAGTCGCTTTAGCAACATCTGACGCCTGATGCTATATCAGCAAAAACACAGCTGAACAGAAACACACATGCATACGCACAAAAGGACAAACAAACAGACAACAAAGACATACACACACAAACAACTACCTTGGCTCTATCAGACCAGCCAACGGACTGCACGGTGACATCCAGTCGTTTGATGCTATACATCATACTCTCAAACACAAAGACAAACAGGAAGATACACACGCCCCACACACATACACAGTTTCACACACACACACACACACACACACACAGACACACTAACACAAACACCTACCTTTGCTCTATCAGACCAGCCTGAGCTTGAGCAACATCTGACGTTCGATACTATACCAAGTCCAACACACATGCCCACATACACAGACACACAAACACTTAACATACCTTTGCTCTATCAGACCAGCCAAAGGACTGCACAGTGACATCCAGTCGCTTGAGCAACATCTGACGCCTGATGCTGTACTCTCTTCTCATCTGCTCATTGATGGTTGCAAGCAGTTTCTGGAAAAGCAACAGAAACAAAGCAATCAACATTATTTACTTTTTTTTTGTTTCTTTATCAGCATGACCATACTATATACAGCGCCTTAGTTTGAACTTGTACATTATTATCCATGTAAACTTTCACTCTCTTTAAAAACTTTTCTACTTTTTCTGTCACCGAGGAATCCATAATTTCACTAGTGGCTCAAAATAGTGCATGATATATTTGTTTTATATCCTTCGCATAATTATAATCATCCCAAAAAGAAATGATTTCAATTAAATTAAAATATAATATAAAGGAAAACAAACCATTGATCGTGGAACCATCACTGCACTGACTATGTTCTGTTTGTGACACTGACCCCCTTTGCGCAATAGTCCTTTCCATTCATGGTTACGCGCATTAACAACTAATGCGCACCCAAATGCAAAACGCGCGCATCAAAGTGAATAATTAACCCGCTTTGTTGTATACACGTGTAATTGAATGGGGGAAAATGGTATTCGTACATTACACATACAGCTAGTGCAGTGCAGTGCACACCGCTGATTGTTAAATGACGAATTAGTGTCACGACCACAGAAGGACAACGATGCACAATGTGCACCATTGTCGGAATTTTTAAATTCGAATACCACTACGTTATACATGAAATGCATCTCTAGAATATTCTTTGGAACTTATTGATATTCACGGGTGAAAATATTCTGTATTTCTTTTTAAATAACTCTTTGGGAAATCTCGTCAAGCATCTTTCGCAAGCTAAAAAAAGACCTCTGCTCCCAGGGGAGTTTTATAACACGCATCTCTATGGGCTCAATATGATCACCCGGCGTCTATGACGTCATTCATGGTATAGCATTTACTATACCTTGAATGAGGTCACGCATAGCACATTTTTCTCCATGGGCATTACTATATTTGGTCACATGATGCTATGTAGACCAATCACTGAACAGGATTTCATTCATGTAGGATATAACATTCCTTATTTCTTTGTTTGTTACAAATCTGTATGGGCATAAACGTACTATACAGTGCCTCAGTTCGAACTTGTACCCACGTACACTTCCACTTTCACTAATGCAATTGCTCTACTATGGTTAAATGGACATTAAAATTATGAAATCGATTTGTTAACTGTTTACACACTGGATTCAATTCAATTCAATTCAATTCAATTCAACATTTATTTCAGATAAAGATCAGATACAAATTTGTACAGTTACAATGTAACAGGTAGCACCTATAAGAAGCACGAAGCTTGTCGAGTAAGGGCACCTAGCATGTTATAGTAATTAAGAGATACACTAATCACAATTAAACACAATATAATATTCACATACGTATAATATAATATGAATATAAAGAAAATAAAAATGGCAAGGAATGGAAATAATTTAATACAGAATAAAATGCATACAAAATGCAGAACGTTAATTTACAAAAAAAAATTTTAAAATGATTCAGTTTGTGATGACAGGCATATAATATATGGCAATTGTGATCACTTTCATTATGCAGTATATGGTGAAGAATGAATTCTGCAAGCATAACAAACTTAACAAGATTCATACCATTTGTGTATTTACACTTGGCGGGGAGAAGGGTTAAATATAAAACTTTAAAGGGGACCACCACACAAAGAAAACACTGGCTTTATGTTTTAGCACCATAACTTGATATGAAATAGATGTCCAACTGAATACTTTGCAAAGGATTGTGTACTTCATGAACAATGCATTTAATCAGCCAAACATACAGAACCTACCAGGGCCTTAGGTTCCGTAAGTGCCAAACGTTTGCGATTGCATTAATAAATTCTATGCACTAGTACGTTAGGAGACAGTAGAACATGTACGTCCTACGTCCTAGACAATAGACCAGTTTTTTTCTGCAGACCCATGAACACAAAATTTAGTATAATGAGTTTTCAAATTATAACATTTTCTGGAAACCTATTTTTTCTGAACTTTTTGGTGGAATGGAATACTAAAACTATTATCTTTCATATTTTTGAAGAAAAACAAATGTGGGTGTTGGATCACTTTAACTGAGTGCTATTTTGTTCTTCTTCATTCGAGCCTAACTCACCCATTGCTGTGAGGTCAGGTTCCACTTGAAGAGAGACTTGCCAATATTATGTCTGGTGTTGGCTAACAACGTCTTCAGCTGGGACTCCAGCTTTGTGAAGAGCTGAACATCCGTCACGTTGGGAGGCGGTTTAGACAGCTTGAGCAATAGGCAGATCTTCTTCAACTCCTTGCTGCTCTCTTTCCAGTTGGCCTGTTTGTAGAGAGACACATACAATTAACTTTCTAATTTGTCATGTTTATTTTATTTGTTTCCATTGTTCTTTGTCTCTGCCTTCTTCCTCCACCCACTTGTGAATGTGTTCATGTGTATAATGTTAGTATAATGTTAGCCTATAAATGACAACTTTTAGATTTTGCTAGATAAAAAACTTCTAAGGCACCCAAATGAAGCTCAGTCTACTTTTATTTTCAGTGATGGTAAAAAACAACAACATAATTCCTAGGACACCTCAGAGAGCTTGCGCTATGAAGTTGTACCTAAAGCTTGAAGAAGTGAACACTTGCAGCATTCGAATATGGTTCGGACATCTTTAGCATTTCAAATATCTTCATCAACTGCTTGCTTTATGTTTGGCCTATTTGTAAATGAGACAATATTCTCTTTCATTATCCATCTGCACTTCTTGATGGCAAGTTACCAACATGTCATCTACTATCGCAAGGTTGGCTTGCAGAATAGGGGTTTACTCCAGCTTGTAAAAAAAGAAATCTACTGTAACTGAGGTGGATCCACAGTCTAATGCTTGCTGACTACTTCATCAAATTAGCCCTGAAAGCAAAATTTAATCTAAATTTGAGACTAATTAGTTTGTTTTGCTGCATCAATATGGCCATGCATCATGAACTCGCCTTTAAAGAGGGGGGCACAGTAACATTTGGGTTTTTTTGCTACCATTTGACTTAATTTTTTGAAACCTGAGAACTATAGTTTTCTTGACAAAGTTGGTATCATTTTGAAGGGCTATCAAAATTATATTAGTCTGCATAGTTTAAAACGTATTTCCTTCCAGAAAATATATGTCTTTAATAGCATAGGGGGAGTACTTAAGAAAATATTGGCTCTCAAGTGTAACATTGTCTCGCGGACAAATGGTGTGTAACGCAAAAGGTGGTGACCTCAAGAGACATGACCATAATTATCCACAGAGGACTTACATCTTCAAGAGGAGCAGCAGTTGCTTTGGTTGGATACTTGACAGACACCATCTTAGCTGACTGCAGTTCTGTGGTCAGGTAATCTGAAGGGAAACAGTGTGGAGTAAAACGGTCATAGTAGAATAACTAAGACTCATGACTTATGAACAGCTTGATTTTGGTATAACACACATGTTGCATAATCCCCAGCCAAAGCATTATTTGGACCAATTATGCATTTTTTTTTTTTTACCCTTTCCTTTGCAGATTATGCAGTTACCTTAATATATACGCTTATGCTTGGCACAACAGAGTCCTGAAAGTATAGTTTCAATATTCCTAAATAAGAACCACACATATTCAAATAACATACAGCCAGTCTGTAACTGTAGACTAAATATAGCGATAACATAATGCTGGGGGAAATACTATGTTGATTGAATCCGTAAACACTTTTGAAAAATAAATGCATAAAACCAGGAAAATTTCACAATTTACATCATGGAGAAAATAAATGGTTAGAATTTCCTTTTAAGAATGCCCTTAAATGCCATTGGAAATGGATGACACTTAACAGACTTTGGTAAATGTGTGCATTGTCCATATCTACACTACCTAAGAGGATTAATCTGTTAGTCTTGTTCCCCAGCCTGTTGATCATTTCTCCTTCCGTCAGTGCTTGGTAGGGACACTGCAGCTCCTTCAAAAGGCCACTCAATTCTAATTCAAAGGTGTCAGCATCATCAGCACCTACAAGAGAAAAGAAGAAAATTGATGACAGCGGATTGATTAATATTGTTACTGTCTTACCAGTAATAGAGAAGGTGTGAAAAACTATTTTTAATACCAAGTATTTTACATGAGTAATTCCATGTATACTTCCATTTGAAAAATGGCCCCAAAAAGGAACAAATAAATTGTCATGACAAACGTCATTACATTCTAAGAAATCCTGTGATAAAATAACAATTGTCCTGTATTTTGCACCACTGAATGGATGTAAAGCATAGTCGCATGTAAAGCATAGTCGCATGTAAAGCCCGTAAAGCATAGTCGCAAACAACTGTTAATTTATAAATCCAATCTTCCCTTCATGACTCTCAGTAAAAACCACAAAGCTAAAGTTTAAAGAATAAATAAATACAGGCTACTAACACTAGTACAATTTTGTTAAAGCGAAAATTAGTATTAAAGGTGCACCTGTAAAGTGTCAGATATTGCCCAAAATGACATTTGAGACTTCAATCCTATACAAAAATCATTGTAAGATATGTCCGAATGATGTGTGAAAGTTTCATTGAAGAGAACACTGCTTTCCTGGTTAAAAAAGCGAAAGTTTGCGTCAGCTTTTACAACAAATTACTGTATGACGTTTATGAGGTTTATAATACTAGTAAAGGGGCATTTGAAAAAATCTACCCCTGTTTTCTTCTCTTACCATAAGCCAAACAACATGGTAGAAGAGAAATGTGGAAGCTCAAATTAATTTTTGTGGAGTTAGACACTTTACAGGTGCACCTTTATTGGGCTTTAATCTCAAGATGATTTACTTGAGGTTGGGTGGACAGATGCTTCCAGATCACAGAGGCGGCAGAGCTGAGTGGAGAGCCAGGAGACAAGACTAGTGAAATCAGGAGAGCTCGGTCCTGCTCCAACTGCAGAAACAAACACATCGTCTCCAAGCAGTGGCCCAGAATATCTGAGGGGAGAAAGTGAGAAACAAATTCACAATATTAGAAAACAGTATCTCCAATATTATTTATCGACCATTGTCGCATTGACCATTGATATAATCAACAATTACCCACACATAGGTACATTACAGTAGCATTGTGTGGAGATCAACCTCTTCCGCCTGCTGCACTATCCAAAGCATAAACAATTTTTGTCGGCCGATTTCTCCCTAAATTAACCAGCAAATTCAAAAAAACTTTCGTTTCTGTGATTCCTAAGTCATATACTTTGATAATAATTACCGACTTTATTGTTTAGAAGATTGCAAAATGTAGAAAAAAAAGGATTATTTCCCGTCTGTTTTCATTACCGATGCATCCTAACACACAACGTTCAACTGATGAACGGTACAGTATATATAGGCAGTATGGTAATCTCCCGTGTATTACCATATATTGCGCGTAAATGGTCCACCTGAGTGGACCATATACTTTGTAGATGTGCAATTACCGACATATCATAAAATTAATTCATCACATTCATCATTATATCGTCATCCTCGAGCATCATCATTCATCAATCATATGTACCACATCTACACTGTAAGATGGTTCTGTATATACATACAGTAACCATTTACCTTACACTAGTGCTTATCGTGGTCGAAGCTACCTTTCCGATTTTTCTCTCTCACATACCTTCTCTTTCTCACTTCTTTTGCGCTCCAGCTATATATAAATGGTTAGTGCAACATTTTATCATTTTTTATTATACAAATTTTAATAAAAATACGTTCTGCTATGCTCACCAAATCTGCATTTTCAGCGGGAAAATTTTGTCAGTCCGTCTTCCTTCGGGAATTGGCAGGAAAAGGCCGACTGTACACGCGCCAGCTATGGCTGGCTATGGCATAACATGTAAACATGAAAGTTCGTTCAACTAGTCTTTTACAAGGCGTAATCATTTAGTCACATGAATGTATGTTGGTAGCAGAGCGTGATGACATTGGTTCACATAATTACGGCGTTAATAGTCAACGTCTTGATGGAAGATCAACATCCGATCTCGAATGGTCGACACTCGAAGAGAGTGCACAGTAGCAGCGTCACGTAACTAAACATCGCTATGCAATGCATTGTGTCGCATGTACGTAATTGCAGCGTAGCGAGCGCACTCGGACACGAACCAGAAAAAACCGAGTCGCCATTACAACACAGTCAGCATGCTAGAAACAGGCATTCACGTCGACGTTAACACAAAATTAGCTAAATTTACACATTTTGGACAAGAATTTTCATTTTGAAAGTTCCATCTGGAGTGAAATGGTGAGTTAATGCATAAAACAAATATATTAGCGCCTGATTGTGATCGATAATGGTGATGATGCTGCTTACTGAAGTAGCATGATTTTGTGTAAGATGTGGTGCATGTCAACAGCACGTTCGAACACGTAAGTGAATGGCGATGAGTGTATGTGTGATATGTACCATCTTCATCTTTATCATCAATTGTCATTATCATCAATCATGCACCATATTCATCATAATCAGCATCATCATCCTCATGCATAATCATCATCACCATCACCACCACCACCACCACCACCACCATCACCATCACCATCACCATCACCATCACCACCATCACCATCATCATCATCATCATCATCATCATGCATCATCATCATTCATAATTAATCCATCATCCATGCATCGCATCGGCATCATTCATTGTCAACGTAAGCACGTTTCTCACCCAAGATCATCCAAACTGTCCAGAATATCCCCCTCTTGAGCACTGAGAGATCCCATTACTGATTATTTTGTTTTCTTATTGAAGATTCTGAAGAAATGTTTTAGTTTGTCGGTGAAAAGAAATGGCTCATCATGAATGATGAATTCCAATATAGCACTGCATCAAATATAGTTGGATTTTTTACACATGTAAACTATACGACACGCATACATATTTTACCGCATTATAGTATTGAATAGGTTACGCACGCTTTGTACATGTTTTTAACCACGTAAACGTGTATTTGGGAATTTGATCTGAAACAAAAACTTTCCGAAATGGCGAACTTGAAAGAAACAGTTGCTATGTATCAACAATTGAACAAGGAATGGAAAAAGAAGACACCGGACTTAGATAAATGTGGTGATATTCTTGGAAAGTTAAAGGTAGAGTATCTCCAATCTTCTCTCTTTTTCGGGAAACTTGTCAATTTATGTGCCGAAGAAAAGCTGACTCACCGTTATAATCTTGTCCCACATGTAGAAATTTGTGTAATGTTATGAATTGTCGCATAATGCCAATTAAATAAATGCGCATACGAGACTCAATGACAATGTAATTGTACAGTTTAATGCTCACCTTCATAACTTCTTCATTGTGTAGTGAATACTCTATATGATTTTGACATGTTCATTGATATAATTATAAAGCCAAGTGAGATTTTTAAATTTAAGTTGCATAATCTTAAAATATGAATATGAATCCATGAAGTCATTGGATTGTATTGTAAAATTTAAAATTATGATATAAATTATAAGTAATCACTTTATTATATGCTTTATGAACGAACAGTATTGTCGAGGACAGCCGGTGGAAAATGTCATGAAATAAATCATACCAGAATGTATTTCTTACCTGAATTTGTACACGACGCTGAATATTATGGGATCATAATCTTTATAATCCAGAGTCGATTTACTCATTTAGTTCGGATGGGCAACAAATTTTGCAAGTGCGCAAAACAAATTTTGTTTATGTGATCCACAATTTATATAATTTGATAATAATTACCGACTCTGTTGTTTTGAAGAACGCAACATGTAGAAAAAAGGGATTATTTTCCGTAGCAAGGCGTCTTAAAACACAGCGTTCAACTGTTGAAAAAGGAACAGTGTACAAATGGCCGGTATGCTTAACTATGTACAGCATATTAGCGTGTATTGCATGTAAATGGTCCAGCTGACTGGATCTGGACCATGTACTTTAGTAGATGGGATAAGAAATACATTCTGGTAAGATTTATTTCATGTTTTTTGTGGGCAAAAAACCGTCTGATGAAAATGCATAGCATTGAGTCGGAACATTTGTATAACACGTACAAACAAAAATGTCTTAATGATAAATGTTAAATGTCCCTACAAACGTTCTTCTGAACTCTGCTTGGTCCTCAAATAAAAGGGAATCATCATTGTTAAGAATGCATGCACATTTCCAGACAATATAGTGGTCTAACACGATTCAATAAGACAAAAAATCTTCCCTAAGAATTGTGACAATTGACAATTCATGATTGAAAATTGCAAGGACTCGCACTAAAAAGACATTGCATTTCATGTTTACTTGCATTACCATACAGTTGTGTGTAGCAAGCAACGTGTGTTTTTTACCTTTTACTTTTAGTGGAGTAAATTTGAATGTAAATTGACCTGGGGAAGAGTTCAGTCTTGGCTCCTGTGACCAGAAACAAGTCAAAAGTACTGAAGCATGCAAGCATTTTCAAGTTTACCTTTACTTTCAAGTCTTTCAAGTCTTGACTTTGTATATTTGTTTCTTTAGCTGGCTCTCCTAAAGCTGTCATTTCTTCCAACAAGCAGCAATCAACCCAGTCAAAAGGAACTTTTGATCGCAAGTAAGTATCTAAATTCTCAATTTATGTCTCATAGTTCAGTGTGGCAACTTGGCAAGAAAGATAGACAAAAAGGGACAAGTTGACTTAGAACTGACTTAGGAAAAAAAATGTATGTTGATTAGACGGTCCATTGGTTTGCCAAAAATATTCTTGGCAGCAGAATTTTAACTTTTGAAGGAACTTCTTGTAGACTGTCAGTTATTCTGTCTCTCTTTTCCCAGACCAGAATACTATGTTGTTTTACAAGATATTCACACCCAATGCTTGAAATCAGCACAGGCCTTCTGGCATGCAGTTAACCCCTTGTCTTGCAAAGGTGCCTTCTGGCCCAGGACCACTCAAACTTATTTGGGCCACCAAGTTCCATTGATGCTTCATTTCACTTGCCCAATGGGCAACTAAATATAATAATTATACTTTTTAATGTTTTTCTTTGTTCTGGGCCACCACATTTAGGTTCAGGCCACTGGAATTGGGAAAAAGTTTGTTTTTACTTGCCAGACTGGCTCACAAGACAAAATAGAAGTTTATTGTCTAGCATTGGTTGGAATACATAACAAGTACCCAATATTCCAGGAAAGTCTTCTCACACTCATGAAAACTGTTTGTATATTTAGGATAATGGCTACACTTGTCCTTAGTTTCCCCTAGGAAGTTTGTTTTTTCTCGTCTTGCATTATCTCAGAAGTCGGAGATTTTCATTAATTTATTCTTCAACATTTACCTCAAATTCTTAGCATTCAGTAAATTCCTGTGTATTATGGTTTCAAGTTCTAATTTTTTCCATAACAGATCTTGAACGAAAATTCAATCTTGAGCATGTGCAAACATTATGGCACTTGTATACTACATAAAAAAAGAAAGAAACAGAAGCAGTTCATGATGTTTAATAAATTTATATATTTTTATATTTGCTTATTTCCAGGAGAGATTCTTGAAATTGGAGTGAAATGGAGCGTGAGCAAGAGAGATATCCAGTCGTTTGAAAGATACATCGCACAACTCAAGCCATACTACTTTGATTTCAGGTATGCCTCATACGCTTTTATGATTGCAAAGTTTTACCATTTAACTAGACTGCAAGTTTTGTTTTTAAGTTCAGTTTTGCAAAGTACCAGTGTGCAATTTCGAACAAAATTTAGGAATGAAAATAATGAATGTTCAAATTGTATATTAAGTATGTGCTAAATATACATAACTTTACGTGCACTTTATATATGATTCATAAAAAGGAGGTAATATTCTCCTATAAAGTAATCATTAATTACTCAGGAGAAGTTTTATTAACTCCTTTTGATTGATGATCATTAATCAAAATCAAATTTCTAGTAGATGGTTACTTAAACCTTCAAAATTGTGTTCTCCTCTGTGTCATTTAAAGTAAGTGTTATTTATTTCACACTACTCTTTGAAAGATAATGGATGTGCAGTTTGTATGTATTTACTCCATCTCTTCATTTCTGCCTCATTATGTCACTCATTGTCTTCCGACTGTTAATGGAATCTCACTCACTCTCCCTCTCTCTCTCCTTATTCAGGGAAAGCATGCCAGACTCGCCATACAGATATGAGCTGCTTGGTCTGAACCTGCTGCGTTTGCTGTCACAGAACAGATTAGCTGAATTCCACACGGTAAGCCATTACAAAGCAATGCATTTTTCTGATAGGAATTAGCTCTTCTTCCTCACCAGACTGTCAAATTCCTATTTACTTGTTTTTTAATCATTGATCATGTGCGGTTGAAGTAAATATTCAGAATTTCGTAAATATGAGGTAATCAAACAATGTTTATACATGTATGTTTTGATTTATAATTGATGAAAGTGCAAATTGTTTGTCATTTGAAAGCAAAAGTCATACTTTGTATAATTTTGTTTAGTTTGTGTACTGATGTATCGCTTTCTTTATTTGGATAATGTCACAGGAGCTTGAGCTATTACCAGCAAAGGACATTCAGAGCAACATCTACATCAAGCACCCAGTGTCAATGGAGCAGTACCTGATGGAAGGCAGCTACAACAAGGTAAAGCTCGCTTTCTCTCACTTATCTCTTTTCTGTCTTCAGTATGTACTCTTTATTCTGATTTAATGGGTGATAAATGTCTCCAGAGTTATAAGTAATGTAACTTTAGTTTAGTCTCTTCTTAGGAACTAGTTAAATCCAAATTATCTTGTGCTCATCGCAGTGTGAACCATTAGTGTGACATATCTTAATCTGACCTGTTTTTTTCTCGTACCATTTTAGCAGTTTTATTTTAATTGCACTATTGTCATTTCAGTTGATAGGGAGACATGTTTCAGGTAGAAAAACTCTTACATGCATTGTAATTTAACTTAGTACATATTATACTATTTCAATACAAAAGTTTTGAAAGAAAATTCTTTGCATGAACTTTGCAGAGTAAAGGCAAATACAAACACCCCTAAGGTTTAGTATCAAAGTTCATCTGCATTGGTATTTCATAAGATATATTTCGGAGGTTAATATTTGTATTGTGATCAAAAGTTTAAAATGTATATCTTACCCCTTCGGTTTTTCAAATTATTTTGTTCTTTCTAAAAAAACCTTGATTTACGTAGGTGTTCCTAGCAAAGGGCAACGTGCCTGCTGACAGCTACAGAGTGTTCATGGACATCTTGCTGGAGACCATTCGCAATGAGATCGCTGCGTGCGTGGAGAAAGCCTACAACAAGATCTCCCTGCAAGAGGGAGCCCGGCTCCTCTTCATCACAGCCATTCCCGACGTCAAGGCATTCGCCAAGGAGGTGAGATGGGGAAAAACTTTTACAATTAGGGGGCTAATTTTCAAGCTCACCTGCATGAAAAAAACACTCAGAAACTTTTTTTAATTGAACATTGGGGGCTATTTTATCATTTAGGGGGCTATAACACCCTAATCTCCATGTATTTTTGTCACTAGATGTGAGACTAGTTGGAAATGATCGTGTTGTTTCATGATCTGTTCTTTTGGAATGAGACAGTTGTACAGCTTGTACAGCTTGTATTCTGTGTCATTTTTCCATCTTAAAGGGTACCACCACCCAAAAATAATATTCTTATTAAAGAAAGGTAACATCTTTAGTATTCCATTCCATCAACAAGTTCACAAAAATATGTTTCCAGAAAAAGAAAAATAATTGGAAACGCATCACCATTCTAAAGCATGCGTTCATGCGGTCTGAATTACGCAGACTGCTATGTGTGCAGTGAATTGAAATGTGTGCAGAGCGAACGAATCGCCCGGGAATCTATTGTTTACAAACGTGCGCGTGAATAGCATTGGCGCACTCGCAAATGGTTGGCCCGTATGGAACCAGGAAATAGCAGTGGTTCCGTAAGTGGTGGAAATTAATTGCTTTGTTTATGAATTAAACAACCCTTTGCAAAATGTTGGGTATCTATTTGATATCACAAAACGGTACCAAAACATATAATAATGTGTTGTTCTTTGCCTGGTGGTCCCCTTTAAATTTAAACTAACATTTTTCATGAGAAAATTAAAAGTCTTTAAATTGGAGGTAAAAGAAGGATATACTTCTTACTGTTAAAATATGATCTTAAGTTCAAGTCAATAGACTTCAACTAAATATCATGCAATCCAATGAAATGGTTTCCAAATATTCAAATTAACAAAAATATCTAAAATAACACCTACAAAAATACCTAGACCCAAATAATCATATTCGTGTTGATTTGTTAGTGCTCAAAGTTTTCTGCAAGTTTTTGTAATTTTATTAAAATCTAATAGAGGTTACACAATTTCCCACACCAGAACAAAATCCAGAAAAATGTTTGTTGTTGAAAAAATCTATGTATTCCTCTTTTCCGATGCAGAGGGGCTGGGAACTCGGAAAGGACAACTTCTTCTACTTCCAGGAGGAGAAGAAGACTGATGAAGTGATCCCATCTCACACGTTAGCCCTCAGAGCCATCGACTATGCCAAGGAACTAGAGATGATTGTATAACGGGTTACCAGTCTTTGTACAGTGTATTTATATTGTAGCATACTCATTTGCCTCTCTCTGTGAGACAGGAAAAGGCAGAAATCTCAATTGGAATGGTCTGTCCAATAGATTACATTCAAGAAAACCAGATGCATGTAGTGTACCCAAGAGCTCATTTAATGACGTCTTGAATTTGAATTTGTACTTTAAAGGGATCTAGTAACTTTGCTAGCATTTGCAAAAATGGTTGAATGGTAGATAAAATGTGAATGTTTGTGATATGATATGTCCACTAAGTTATGTGTGAAAATTTCATGTTAAATGGATACTATATGGCTGAGTAATGAGCGAAAGGTGATATTCGCTAACTCATTGTTGTGCACGGTTATAACTGTCCAGTGGATAATTAATAATCCAAACACTCAATGGTAAATATCTGTTAAATGGAAGAGAAATTCAAAAAGCCAAAACATGTTCCATGATTTCTATTGGTAATACAAATACAAGGTATGAGGGAACCTCGGAGTTCTAAGTAAGTTTCGTGGACTTGGACAATGTTACTGGATTCCTTTAAATGGCCTTTTTAACACTCGGAAACAGATGATGTATGGAAAAAGCAGTAAGATCATATTTCAGCTGCCATATCAAGACAAGTCTTGTATGAAAGGAAAGTTCATAACCTAGATATATTTGTTCTATAAATGTAATATGTAGTATGTTCTTATGAAGTTTACCAAAATGAAAGAACCCCCACACATTTGTATCTAATTGGAAACAGCAAGAATACAATATATGTATGTTGGTTCTTTCACCTGTCATTTGGAATAGGGCCATTATTTTTATTTCCCAGACACATTTCAGAGCCTGAAAAAGGATGGAATGAAGACATTAATTACATGCGTACCTACAATATTCAATGGAAATTAAATTCAGGTCAATTGAAATATTTCCATTTATAATAGGGTAGGCTTTCACTATGACCAATTTCTTGTTACTATCTGGGTCGCCAAAGCAATGAAATGCAAAGGAAGTCTCGAGAGTTTGGAACCAAGAATTGATTTGTTGCCATGATTGATCAGTGTTATTCATAATGAGAGTCAACAATACCCAAACTTGAGATTGTGTAACTCTATATTTGGTACTCTGTATCCCTGAATGAGTCGAGGCTTGTAATTAGCACTGCTGCTCAGCCAAGAGTCTTGAGGCCACAAAGTATTATTTTCAGTTTTTAATTTCCCTTTCCGAGTGATGAGACTTATAATTCTTTGTTTGGAATCAACCCAATTCTGGTTTTAGGGCTCTGTGGCTTGTTTCATGAAAGAGTATACGCTATGTATGTTGTCTGGCCCAGAGCTAGGGTGCAATTATCTCTGCGTTTCGCACAGAGCGCGATAGCCATTGGAAATTCAAAAGCTTTAGGGTCTGAACGCGGAGATAATTGCAAAGGTGGATAATCAGAGACAACGTACATAACTAAGACCCTTTCATGAAACAAGCCCTAGGAGTGGAAAGTCTTGATTTTGATTGCCCAACTGGGCAAAGTAGGAAAAGGGTTCAATTTGAGCCTTGCTCAAGATATCTTTAAATACATTAACATTATTTTGTTGCAACTGTATTAAACTGTTTTGTATGTTATGTATAGATTAAAACAAATTCTCATGTCAATTAACTAAAATCCATTTTATATCTAGCCTAAATTGTTGGTCTTTTGTGTGTATACAAGAGTATAGTGAAACCTCATTAGAAAGAGCTCTAAAATATAACATAACCCTCTTACAACAAGGTAATTTGTCTGGTACGACATACTTAAACCTGATATAACAAGGCAACTTATATGGTTCTTAGCTTCTTATTAAGAGGGTTCCACTATATTCGGTTTGTATTTAAGAACAATCAACACAATGCACTCAAAGGCAAAAACAACCAAACAAACATAATCAGGCATATAAGACGATCATTGTTTTGAAGAAACTTTTACTTCACAATTTACATTCGCATAACAAATAACAAAATGGATGGTACATGTATCAGCCAATTTGAAATTAACATTTCAAAATTGGCCAGCCACATTCAACCTTGCCTAAGTCAAGTCCTTAAGGGCTGCAGAAATCTCTCACTAAGGCAAATTTCAAATTCTGATGGGTAAACAATTGATGGTAACCAAAGAACAAAAATCATGGGGAAGCCCTATTTTCTTGGATCATTTTATATTATAATGATATTATTTTCTGGTCAGATTCCTAAGAGAAACCAGAATATAACTTTTACTTGACAGATATTGGACTAATGCATGTTGACTTAGACAAGGTTGACTGTAGTTTTCAAACTATTACATTCTGGGATATGATTTAAGAAATTATTTCCTGTCCTATACATGTGAATACTAACTTATCAATACTACACAGTAATACGAGTCGCAAACTGTAAACATGACAGAAACATTCACACCATGTGCTTCTGATGACTTCAATGAATTAAATCTTAAAACGGTAGCAAAATAATCACGTATGGTGAATCCAGTATTAATGAGATTCCATGAAATAGAGCACAAGTTTATGAAATCCCCATAGACTTTGTACACAACCCACTCGGTTCCCGTGGTCAAGGGGTTAATTGTTATAAAACTAATGATAATGAACCCCGTTTGTAAATGAACCCACCAAACAAAATTGCATCCTTGTTACATATCACTGGATAGCGTTAACGGACGCCCGACGGAGAGCAAAATTTTCAATCCGTTTGTCTGCCTTTCTTGCCTGTTTCTTGTTTGACGAATACGTCCCTTGTCGGGTGATGTCATCTTATAATTTGATTTTGCAAATTTTATATTCATCAGGCATCATTTAATGCTATACGGTGATATGTGACAACACCCTAACACATAACCTGGATTTTGGAATACTTGTGTGTCTATGATAATATAGGGTAAGAGTTGACCATATCGAGCGATAGCAATATGCAAGGTTCTGTTTCATTACCCCACTTAGATACACCGGAAGGAGATCAATCAAATTTCTCTCCCTAGAGAGCATTCAAGCAGGGCTACATTTGCCTGTTGGATATGCAAATACACATACACACACTGTATTTAAATTATTTGAAAAGTAGAGTATACTCCAACGTAAAGACAAATATTTGATACTTTTTAGCTGAGGGACAACATTGGACAAACTTGAAACTATGTGTGTGGCAAGGGCATGTATGATGGCTAATCTTGCCACATGTTCACAATACGGCTTGACATCCTTAAATCAGAAGATTGTATGGTCCTAACCTCATTATGAGATGCTGTATTTATTCAGCGTACTCATACAAAATCTACCGCTTGAAAGGCCATTACTCACTTTTCTGACTGATATTGATACAATTTCAATGTTCTACTGACATTCATAAATCAAAGAAAGTGGGCCTAAATCACAAGGGAACAAATAATAGGGACAATCAGAAACGTGTTCTAATTGTGTAATTGTTCTACTGTTATTCCAAAGATAACTGCAGAACATGTGTAAAAGATCTCTTGTTGCATTCCTCAAAGCAACGTTATTTCAATGAATTTGAAATAAATAATGCCAGTTATGATGTATAAATGCATAACTGTTTTCAAGAAGCTACAAATAACTTGCTTTTCAGAGGTGCACTGAAATTATGTAGTTGTAAGCAAAGAATGACAGATAGAGTGATGGTAGCAACTTAGTTCACCAGATGCTTGTCCTTTCGGGATATTTAGGGTCGACAGTCCATATTCCTATTAGATAGGCAACTAATAACAAAACGCATAGGTTTAAGTAGATATCCGCATCCACTATATAGGCTTGTAGTCCAGTTTGGTCTCTAGCTTCTTGTTGTCGGATACTTTCCTGACTGCCTTCATGAAGTCTTCATCTACCACATATTCCCGCTCGGCACGAATGGCAAACATGCCTGGAGGAAAAGATCGGAGAGAAAGAGGAAAACTATCAATCTTGTGTTCATAAAAATGTGACCAGACCCAGGAAAAATCAAATTGTTGAGCGATTCGAGAGGCTTTCATTTTTATTCAAATAAATATTTGACAATATTAAGCAATGTTACAATTGTCTCAGATATGTTGTGTAAACCTCTATGCCTGTTTCTTCAACACCTGAATTACAGACAAGAGCATTGTTTCATGAATAGTCAAATAAGACATCACAATTTGGTGCAGTTCTTCTTTACTAACATCTTCTCAGGGACAACTTTGTGGTATACCTTTCCACTGCAATTACACACATGAGGACACTCTCACACATATACCAATACAGAAATCTAATGTACATAACATCCTAAAAACAAGATGGATAGTTTGGCAAAATAATAAGATAACAATTTTTTTCTTCTTTCTACAAGTTTTCATATTATAAAACTTCCACAAAATTTCAACTAATTACAACAGAAGAAGGGTAAAAAACATGACACTTTTTGTTATCAACTTAGAAAAAATAAACTTAGAGTAAAATCGGATATAACTAATCTTTATACCCTTTTTTAATTTTCAAAACAAACACATTCAGTAAATAGAACAGAAGCACAATTTTTTCTTAGAAATTGGTCATGGGGGTTTCAGAAAAAAAGGATTTGATTAAAAATTATATTATCAGGAAGGACAATGTTCTTGAGAGTAATTGTGTAAAGTTATGATGCAAGTAATCCTTACCCGCTTCTGTGCATACATTCCTGAGATCAGCACCATTGAATCCGTCTGATAGCTTCACTATAGCCTCAAAGTCTGCAGAGATAATGTACAAATGTATATGTATTGAAATACAAAATAACAATACATATCATAACAGCTAAAGATGCAAGGAGAAATGTATAAAAAAAACATTAAACACAATATTTCAAACTTTTTATTATTGCTGTATTTCTTACATTGTTGTGCAGGTGAATATCTTATAAGGAACATTGTTAACATAATGTTTGTTAACTAAAACAAAGGAATGTCCATCGTCAAACAAAATATATAGTCTACTGCTTGTGAAACCCTCATGTATTTGAAATTCATTTATAACAACAAATTTTACTGATCCCAAGAGGTAAATGATATGTTTTATGTAGTTTTCAAAAAAGACTTACACATTGATTTATCACGTTCTGTATTGACTTGACAAAACATTTCACACATTAAAAAGTGTGATTTTAAAAAAAGAACCTTGTGCTTTTTGTTGAAGTGAACTTACCTATATCACCATGTTTTGTTATGGGAGCTGCATGAATCTTCATAATCTCCAACCTCGCCTGTTCATTTGGCAGTGGGATTTCTGGGGGAGAAAATAAAGAAATAAAACACTACATGAACATGATTATGACATTTGTTTTAAATAAAATACTATTAAAGGGATCTAGTAACTTTGTTGACATGTGCAAAAAGTGATGAATGGTTGATGCAATGTATATTATTGTTATCTCATATGTCCACAGGGTATTGTGTGAAAATTTCAAGTCAAATGGACATTGCATGGCCAAGTAATAAGCGAAAATGCAAAGTGATATTCAATAACTCACTGCACTCACTTTGTACACAGAAGAAAAACTCGCCCGGAGTTTTTCTTATCTGAATACTTCGATTGTACATATCTTTGTAACGAAAGGGAAATTTGAAAAACCGAAACCTGTCCCATGATTTTATTGTTAATACGAATACAACAAGGTATGAGGGAACCGCTAGAATGAAAAATTTATTTTGAGGATTTGGACAATGTTACTAAGTCCCTTTAAACCCATGTATACATCTTAGAAATGGATTCTAAAGAAAAGGTGGTGGGGATGAACTTGTAAAAGTAGAAGAATGACAAAAACTTTTGGTGACATGACATAAGCCTCGGCTGCAATTGCTCCAGTACAGGGGTTTATTGTCATGTTATTGTTTTAGTGAAAGTAAGGATTAGAGTTAGGGTTAGGATATAAGGGCCCCATTGCAGAAAAGAGATGCAAGTTGCAATTAATTGCAAGTTCGAAAATGTCATATTTCAACCAATCAGATTTGTGCATTTAGTCAAATGATTTGACTCACAATCAATTGCATGTCTTTCTGCAACAGGGCCCAGGTTATATTAGGGTAGCATTTGGGGTTTTGGTTTATAAGGAAAGGCATTTTTGGGTATTGATACATAGACTTAACGTCCACCTGACATAGCAACCAACTATCCCATGCAGAGAAAAACAATGGTATGGAACCTATCTATAGAGGTCACCTTTCTTGGGTGGGCCATTTTCTCCTTTCCCTTATGTAGTTCACTTTGACACTATTTACGAGTCAATGTTGAGCAGTAACCAGGGCAACAAATTAAAATGTTTGCCCGCAAAACAATAAGGGCAATTCTCAATCGTTTTTGCATTCAAATCTATGCAAATATTTGGTGGGTCTTATGATCTTCAGGGGCTCATTTTAGCATTTTGGGGGCAAAAACGCCCTGAGCTCCTGGGTTTATTTTTCACTGGCTGCCATGAAAGTAAGGTTTGGTTTGTAGAATAAAGGACGAGGGCAACATAAGGGGGTTTTGGTTAGGGTAGGGCATTTCTGGGTATTGATATCTAAGAGGCAACAGGTTTTGTAGTGCTGTAGTAACTGACCTATCTTCCTGTCGAGTCTGCCCGGTCTAAGGAGGGCGGGGTCCAGAACGTCTGGTCTGTTGGTTGCCATGATGATCTTCACCTTCCCCAACGTATCGAACCCATCCATCTGGTTCAGCAGCTATAGAGGAGAAGAACCCAATCACAAACAGTTCATTAATGATTATTGGCACTTGAAAATATGTTGTTTATTGGGGCTTCAAATACAAGCACATGCTGCTTCTCAGATGTCCCAGCTATGATTTGTATATTTACATTGACTTTTTACTTTTTAAATTTGGTTTTTAGTCACATGTTTGGAACTGTTCAATCAATTGCATCTTATTCTGCAACGGGGCCCTTAACTGAACTCTATTTCTACCACTGACATTTTGTATGAATGTGTGTCAAACACACATGATTAAAGGGAAAGTTGAGTTTTTTGTAATTTTGTTATACCTTCTGAGCATGGTGGAGTTTATAACTATTAGTTTGTAAAGTTCTGGTGCAGGTTTTGGTTACTAAAATTAAGTTTGACCAAAACTCCACTATCCCTTTAATTGTAAGGAGATTAAGTCATAAAGTTTAATTTGAGAAATTATAAGATAGTATTGATCAAATGCATAAGATGGCATTAATGTAATAACTCAATGACATACCTCCATCAGCGTTCTCTGAATCTCTCTGTCTGCCGACGTACCCTCAGAGAATCTCCTGCCTCCGATGGCATCGATCTCATCCATGAAGACGACACAGGGCTCGTGGTCCCTAGCATAGGCAAACATCTCACGGATCAGCCTAGCACTCTCGCCGATGTACTTATCTACAATGGCACTGGATACAACCTGGCAGGCAAAAGTGAGATTAGGGTTCAAGATATTCAATCTTTATCTAAAATTTAAAATGTCATCAAAATTCAAAAGTTACTAGATAAGAGAAATAACAAGAGACGTAACTAACAAGTGAACATTCGAAAAAAAAGATAACAGATAATCTAGAAGAAGTACTAATACTAAGCAGAAATTTAACAAAATTGAAACAAATTAACAGAAAGCCAACTGGACTACATTGGAGAAAACAAAAACCTTGAAAAATCTACCAATAAGTTCAAACTTTGTAAAGAAGAATAACACTTTGATGCTATTGGAGCTACCTTGTGGATATAAAATGCAATAACAAGTCAATAAAGGCACATCCGATAAAGGTAATCACTGTAGGGTAACACTTCTCGTTACAACAATAATGTGACATTCTTTTGTTTAATGTTCATTAATCCAACTGAATTGAGGAAACAAATACAACTGACGGAAGATTGCACACATGAAACAGGATAAACTTGGGATGCTTTGAAAAGGATTGCCATATTACTATGATGGAATGAAAAGGGCCACTGGCATTTATCCTTATGTAATGCCTATTGTTCAGACGGAAGAATAAATAGATTATCCCCCTGAACAATGATTGTAAGTTAAGTTAAAATCCTTCCCGTGCCAATTTGCACATAAGGCAGCGACTATCTTGTAGATATCACTTAAACAGATCTTTGCCAGTGAAAAAGGAAGTGATTTACCTTCAGGAAATTTGCATCCAGCTGACTGGCTACTGCTTTGGCAAGGAGGGTCTTTCCAGTTCCTGTTGAGGAAACCAGTACGACATGTTAATATCCATTTATTGAGGAAAACTAAACAAAATAAATGCACATATTTGTTATTGTTTTTCAGTCCAATAAAAATTAAACAAAACTACAACGACATCTACCTAAAGCTTCAGACAAAACTATGACAAATTCTCAATTAAGATTGCTACATTTTGGGGTAAAAAAAATTAACTATGTGAACTGTAAGAGAGAACTTGAAGGGATCTAGTAACTTTGTTATGTGCATTAAATACTGGCAAATGGTTGACAAAATGTGCATTTCTGTGAACTGATATGTCCACCGAGTGATGTTACTAGATCCCTTTAATTATCATCATCAATATTGATTCAAGTTAAATTAGAAATAATCTTAGGTGCCACCTGTCTATAACAGCCAAACTGCCTAAAGTGGCCACCAACAGTGATCCCCTGCAGAGAAAAAAGATGCTATGGAACCTGACTACAGAGGTCACCTTTCTACAGTGGGCAATTTTATTGCATCCCTTAGGTATTCACTATTCACAGGTTTGACTGTAACGTCAAATGTTGCTAGTCTACTGGACATACCTGGAGGACCATACAGAAGGCATCCTTTGGGAGGGGTGATGCCCACTCGTTGGAAGAGCTCTGGGTTCAGCAGGGGCAGCTCGATCACCTGTGTGCACAATCAACAAATACAATCAATATTATACCTATATTTGCATACTTTCTGGAGATCATTCTGTTTCTAATAGTTATTTCAAGAACAAATATTTCAAACTGAAATGTATCATTAACGCCCCAATGATCTGAGCATCCTAATTAAAATATACAAAACAACATTTTCACACTACGCATACCGTCCCATGTTCAGATCTTTATTCTTCATGTAATAATGTCAATGCAAATAAAGAGTAGGTCCCATGCTTAACCTCTGATAGGGTTTTTTTTTTTTTTCTTAGGTTGAATTTGAATTGTAAAATTAATCAAGTACCTAGCAATTTGATCCAGAAGATAGCATCCACCATCCTGATCAAATCAGTAAATCCAGGAAATACTTTTAATTAGGAAATCTGCAAAGCAGCTTCCTTAGTACACTTGATCTTAAAAGACAGTAGTGTCATTGCACTAAATTTGTATATTGTGGTTATATGTTTGGGCTTCTTGAACTGTGGGGTAGATTATTCCTGCACAGCTGATTCAGAAACAAACTTTGTTCTTGAACATTTTGTCACACCCTAGCCACTGTCAACAGTGTGACAAACTAACTCAAATGGTACGGTAGTTGTAAGATTTCAAAGATATCGTAAGAGTATCTTGCGATGTCCGTACGAGTCCCGTAAGATGTCCGTACGAGTCCCGTAAGACGTCCGTATGAGCGCTAGGATTGTAAACACTGGAGCAGTGTTATTTACTTTTGCTTTAACTCCCAAAGTCATCGCACGTGCCCCGGCGAATATGTGACCATTACACAAAGATACCGCAGACATCGTACCATATCCAAACTCCCTGAAATCATAGAAAATCCGCCATAGGAAACAATATTGTGCGGCAACCTTTGCATTTGTGACCTAGGCATTAAATGACTTTCATGGTTGTATTTATATCATATTGATTTCATTTTATTTCCTGGCTACTTTCCTACCTCTCTGAGCTCCCTGATCTGTTCTGAGAGACCTCCGATGGCCGCGTATGAGATGTCTCCTGGGTCTTCATGGGACATGTTGTACACTAATGGGTCAACCTCTCGTGGCAGGTACCTGCAAAACAAAACAAACATTTGAATGTTCATCTTTTAGTCATTACAGCCAAATAGTACTGTGATTGGCTTCAATGATCATTCATTTAGTGTTACCCTGTGCAGACACTGACAAGTTTACCTACTGCCTTCTATTCAGTCGCTCTACATTCATAGAGTGGAGAAGGGAAGATAAAGCACAGAGCTACCAGGAGACTAGCTCCGTTCTGTAACTTTCACTACTAAGGTATATAAGATGTGTCATAATGGTTTTAAAAAAGAGATGACTGTGTCATAGTCAAGGCAAGGGAAAGACTTGATAATTGTTCTTTTTATCAGTTTGTATTAATTACACAATATAAAGCCAAGTCAAACAATTCATTCAAGCTTAACTTGCATTTCTAGTAATCACACGGGCAATAAGGGCGAGGGAATCATAAAGCCCTACTCCAATATATAGTGATGACAAGTATTGGGAACAGTTGTCATTTTCTAAATTTAAAATTAGAATCTAATTATAAACCAGTAAGTCGATGACCAAGCTTTTTATTATCTCATACATTCTTCAATTGTTTGAATTTGTACTATTATCTTTGTACTCTATTTTGGTGGTTTATAATGATTGAATGCAGTTTTAGCAGCCAACTGTCTATATCAGCCACTTAAAGTGATCCCTTGCAAAGAAATACAATGTTTTTGGAACCTGTCTGTAGAGGTCACCTGTCTACAGTGGTCACTTTCTATTTCCCTTAGGTGGTCACTATACACAGGTTTGACAGTATATCTGAGGCTAGTGGGTTAAGAAGTAAAGACCATATGAACTGACCTCATGATGGTGAGAGTGGTCATATCCAGTGCCACCCTGGTGCCTTGCTTCAGCTTGGTCTTGTCCAATCCTCTGCGACATCCAACAACATACCTCGGACCATTGGTGGCTTTCACAATAACTGGGGAAAATATCATTTTATAACAATAATAAAATGTTAACATTTTACCAAATCATTAAAATAACGATTGATAAATATAGTTTATTTTTAAAAATGGACACATAATATATTTCCTGCTCGGAAGTTAGAGAATAAAATTTGTTATAAATGTACATATTATAATTTGTTCAAACTCCACTTAATTCTTGACTGAATGTGTTTCATGATTGCTTCTATTCTACAAAACAAAATCCTCCCCCCCCCCTCCCCCCCCCCCCCCCCCCCGAAGATTAAAATTGTTAAACTTACATTTCTCCTCGGTCAACTGCTTTAGGACTTCTCCAACAATCTGTTAAGATGAATAAGAATAAAGCATAAAATGGAAATACTGGGTAATATTAAATTTCAGTACCGTAGCTACACCAGTAACGGATAACTTTTTGGTGGATACAATTTCTTGCTAAGACAAAATATTTTTTATGGACTATCATACATCGTTGGAAAGCTAAAATGGTGCAGATTATGAATATTGTAAATTCACTGCACGTTTTACGAACCCCTTACGCTGCACCAGTAACGGATCACCACTTCACCAGTAACGGATCACCAGGCTTTATTTACAAAATAATTGACTTATTATCTTTATTTTTTCATCAAAGTGTTTGCCAATTAGCAAGTAATATCCAGGAAAAATATTACTTCTTATACGTGCTTCCTCATTTAGTTATGAAGAGTTGAATTCTGCCACACATGATCCTTATGAAATGTTAGCAAAAATCACACAAAAACTTGAATTTACCAAAATATCCAAGTAATTTCCGATTTTTAAGTTAGAAATATCACAGATTCTAGTGAAATACATTGTTACAGCAAAACAAAATTAATTCTGATATTTTGTTTTGTTTTTATAAGGATTTGAAAATGGGTGATCCGTTACTGGTGGAGATAATTTCTGTTATAATTATACATTAAAATTTGCCTTTTTTACTATAAGCCTGCACCCAAACACCTGGAAAATGCTGTGGGGTGTGGTGTATACCAGAACATATTTCTGTGTTGGCATACTTTAGTTTTTTAAACATCTTATTCAAAAAATAAAAAATAAAAGTCAATTTCTGGAAAATCTGAAATCTGTACATTTTGTCACTAGATGACACTATTTTGAAGGCTAATATCTCACTTTTGCGCGATGATCATGGAACTGAGGTTTATCACTTTTAAAAAGGAGATGATAAAGTTGATATTAGATGCACATTCCTCTTCCAGTTATGAAAATTAAAACAATTAGATCGTCACAAACGTCTTTATGCATCAAATTGGGTAGGTGAAACGGTACTGTATGAAAATGCTAAATTTCATAAACCAATTCAATATTATTCTTTCCCTCCTTATATTTTGTACTTTCCTCTCTAAAATTACATAATGAAGATCAATTTGCAGAATTACTGTGTAAACCTTACTGTTTACATGAGAATCAAAATATATATCCTGATACAACCCTTCACTATAACTTCTTTCTAACAATATATTGTTTCACTTTCTCTGTTTAAATACACATCACAACAAACTGAAAGAGGAATGGGAGAAGACTTTCTCAAGATCATATTTTCATTTTCATTGAGAACTATTAACTCTTATGTGTTACCGTATTCTCATTTCTCACGATGGGATGTGGCTTGGGGTGGTGTGACCCCTAACACCTTGGACAATCACCTTTCCTAAGAAGTGCTTGCTGGAGTTATCACCCCCCCCCCCCCCCCCCCCCCCCACAGTTCACAGTTCAATTCTGTTTACAATTTATAGCATATCAGTCAGGCTAGAAATTTCACCCTTGTAAATATGTGTTTCCCATTCTCACCTGTCCAACACTCTGCAAGGCTTTCAGGTCATTCTCTGACTTGTCATATTTCTTTGTCAATTCCTTGAACTGCTCTCGCACTGAAAGGAAACAGTCATTTAATTCAGACAATTAGTAACAACTCTAAAAAGTGTTAGCTACATTTTAACACCATTTTCTCAAATCGTCCATTTTTCATATATATATTATGGGCCCTAGTGTATAAGTGTACCCAGGGCCACATCCACTTCATATACCTAATGGTCAGCTGAACCATTTACATGCTAATATGGTGTAGCAATGCATACCGGCCATTTGGACAGTTTACTAAATTGCGCTACATCTACTTCCCGTTCAACACTTTGTTAGTTTTTAGGAAGCCTCGCTACTGAAACTGGACTGGAAATAATCTGGTTTTTTCCTACATTTTGTGGCATTCAATACAGCTCTAGTATCATTAAATTGTGTGCCTTTTGTATCACATTTATAACAAACTTTTGTTTGCATTTCCTGGTAAATGGAGGGAGGAATCAGCCAGCAAAAATATACTAGTTGTATAACAAAGTAGGATAGGTGCCGGATAGTGCAGCAAGCACATGTACGCACAACACTAGTATAGATGTGTGACCAGGGCCATGGCAAGAACTTGAGATTGAGTGCAACTTTATCTGTAATTTGTGCAGATTTTTGTGCTTGCAAAACTTGCAAAAAATAAACAGCACTTGTATTTCTTTATTTTACATTATGAACTAATAAATAATATAAATAAATATAAAATAAAGAACATACAATGTTCATTGTTTTGATTATGAATCACTTTGATCAGACAGTTTAGTCAAGCTTTTACCGTAGTGGCCAGAGAACTCGGCTGGGGGGAGAACCTGGCCAGAAAAAGGACAGGGCGGACTTTGAAATTAGATTTGCCGAGAATGCACTGAACGTGTGACTCGAAAACTTATATAAAACGATTTATCTGCATATTGCTCATAAAATATGTGTATCTTGCTGTTCTGTATTCCTCCTGGTTATCCAGAAAATTGCTTGAAAGTCAGTCTTTACAATCCGAAATTCGTTATTTTTAATTTTGTTCACGATAATTTGAGATTTCAATTTTTAGAATCTTGATTCTCGCCTTTGTAGATCTACGCTCGGTAGTTCATTTCGATAGAAACTTACATCAATTGGACCGCAATATCGCGGTGTCACGCTCGATCGAAAATTATCGCTCTACGGCAAAGCGGGTTTCGGCACGGCGCGATTTTATGTACGAAGGCCGAAGGTTCAATTTATCGCAGTGCAGGTGAACTCGGCCACAGCGCACGGCGTGTGTATAGCAAGGGGTTGCAATACCGAACGGGTTGTATTACCGTACATGCAAATTCCAATAGGAAAAACGTTCGAATTTTGAAAGTTGAATTTGAAAGTCGGCATTAACGGAGGATAATAAATGGATGTTTAGCAAACATTTTCCACCATTTCCCGAAGAAAATAAGCGCCCTGAGGCGTTATACGCGCGTTTTGCCGCGCACCAGTGGCAGCGCGCATGTCAATGACATTCCCATGCAAAACATTCACGTTTGGTGCGTCCGGTTAATACAACCCGGTTTGTGCGCTACAAAAAATTCTGCTTTCTTGAAAGGGTGCCGTAAAAGTTCAATTTGCGTAAGTTTGCCGCTTTTTTCTACGAAATAAGTTATCAATTCTTTATCTTGAGAATATATAGATCACTTATTTGTGTTTTATTCATATCTCTGTTCTTCATGTTGATCGATTTCATGGCGTAAAGAAATGGTATCCGGTAATAGGACCCAATACCATACAAGGTCAATGACGCACTGTGCTGTGTGTGACTGGCCACTATACTACAGTATAAACTATTAGTTACAAGTTTTACTTTTACTTTTAGTTTCAAATTCAAAATTACATTTTCATTGTTTTCAATGTCAATCAATGAAGAATGAGTCAATAATTAATCAAATTTTTTTTTTCATGACATAACTAAGTGAAAGTCAAATGGTCAAGTGAAAACTGAAGTGTCAATTCATTATTCATTCATTTTCAGTTCTAGAAATACATTAAACAAATTAAACAAAATTGTTAGTAACCGATCTTTCCTATCTAAATTTTTTTTTTTTTTTTTAAAGCAGCAGCCCGTAGCTAGCTGCTCAGCGAGATGTTGTGCCTTGTCACCCGGGCAAGAGCGGGGAAGATACGAAGGCGATTCACGGCAGCAACAATGACACCGCAGAAATAACATATTTTAACGTGAATTCTACCCGCTATATTACACAATTTAGCGATGGAATTACATCTTAATCTGATATAATAAAAACAATATATCTTAATGGTTGGTAAATACTCACTTTCTTTCAACCGAGCATCCAGCTCCTTATGTTCGAGCAACTTTTTTCGGTAGTCTTGGACCGCTTTTTCCCTTGGATCCGCCATGGTGAGATAACTGTTCCTGTATATTTGTCAACGTAGAGGGCGATACAGCAAAAATAATGACAAAGCACTCAAAAAGTACAAAGGCATGCATGAAATGAAAAAGGGGTTGATCAAAACTGCTTTTTTTTCGGGGGTGGGGGGTGGGGGGGGGGGGGGTGGCTGTAGAAATACTATCAAACATTACATTAGGATTTGGATGGGGGTGCTAGGGTATGGCCACTTTTGGGGGCATATTTTATAGACTTCTAGCTATACACCCTCATTGTTTCCATAATCATACGGGGGGGGGGGGGGGGGGGGCCTGTCCCCCATGACCCATGTACCAACGCCACTGCCCGCCACTGTTCTTTCTCGAGACCTCAACATATTACATCTATTTTATTTTTTCATTCCGCTGAATTGGGTAAAATCCCTCGTTTGAATCCAGTCGAAAATTTGATTTGCTAAAATGTTTGAGATTCTGTGATTTCAGAAAGAAAGAAAAAATAAACAGACAAAACTGTTTTGCTCCAGTTTTAGGGATATTTGTTTCCCATCGCTTTTGAATTTCAAAAATGTCTTGCCCCTAATCATGAATTGAAGCTGTTTGACGTGCATGGATGTGATAAGGGCACATTTTCGCGAGGGGACTGGGTTATTGCCTGAATCAAATAATAATAATCCTCGACATCTATATTCTATATTATTATTGCTGCCCGACAATGATATGATTTTGTCTATTTAGATGGCAAGATTTTGCCCAAATATGACATGTGTCTCGGCCCGAATTATGCTTTTGCCCCAAATGACACTATGGTTTTTGCCCAAATTCGAGGTGCTTTTGGCCTGAATATGCCGGGGGGGGGGGGGGGGGGGGGGGGGGGGGGCTTATCCCCAGTCAGTATACAGGGTGGCCCCAAAAAACCGGAACGGGACACTTCCCGAAATAAAGTACCAACATGTTTATGTCCATCGGTTAGGGTGTCTTTTCCAATGAAAAACGATACCAAGAACAGTACTTTTGGTCGTGTAGTTTTTGTTTTAGGACGCTGCGAGTGAGACCATGTCAGGTACCAATTTGTGTCAATTTTTACCTAGTCGGCGCCAGTTAATATGCACTCCCTGCCCGTTATACCACTGATCGACCATGCCTATTCTCTCGGCACACCGGCTGAGTGCACACTAACAATGGCGTGCGTTATCAACGCTATGAAAGGCGGTACGTGCGATGAATCAAGCACTGTCCTTGTTAAAAATTGACAAAAAGAGAACCTGACATGGTGTCACTCACAGCGCTCTAAAACAAAAACTACACGACCAAATTGACTGTTCGTGGTGTCGTTGTTCATTTGAAAAGACACCCTATCCGATGGACATGATACATTTGTATACTTTATTTTGGGAAGTGCCCCGTTCCGTTTTGTTTGGGCCACCCTGTATAGGGACTGGGGATAAGGCTATAGCCTCGTACACCAGCATGCTGCTGAGGATACTACATATCATATTTATCTGACCTGACATGTCTGCTGAGTGTAAAGAGTTGACACAATACACTGCAATATATTGGCGATCAAATCAATTTCGTTGGTGCTCAAGCCGGTAAAATTCATCTTCACAGTGAATAGCACGTGGAAAGGCAACAAAACTACGTAGCTGGGCAAAGATGGTTTTACAATGTATACACTGGGCCCAAAAAGAAACTTATATTTTTTCACATGATCATATCTTGAAAGTCTGTCCATCAAAATTAACAAAAATGACACACAGGATTACTTAAATACCCTACTCCAATGACATGTCAATATCAAAATGGTTACCTTACTGACAGAACCGAAAAATGCACTGACATGGAACCACTAGCTGTATCACATGTCACAGCCTGGACATTTTGGAAACAGAGTTTAAGGCAGGTGAGGAAGTCCAAACAAATTTAAATTAAGGTGATGTCAGTTACCCAAACACAGGCATCAATAATGGGTGTGTCCAACATGTGATTGGAATCATTCAGTGCATCTGATACGCATGCTGTCCACCAGGTCCCTGATACAGACTTGGGGAGATTGTTCCTCTCTTCCTGTAGAGCTGCTCTAAGTGTATGCATTAACAGGCGGATTGTCCCTTATACCAAGGATGTATGAGCTAACTCATAACTCCTTGCTTATACTGTGACATGTGGTTCCGGAAGTTGTTCCATGTCAGTGCTTTTTGTGGTTGTGTCAGTTGGGCAGCTGCTTGGTTACTGACATGTGTTTAGAGTAGAGTATTTAAGTAATCCTGTGTGTCATTTTGGTTAATTTTGATGCACAGGATTTTAAGATATGATCATGTGAAAAAATATAAGTTTCTTTTTGGGCCCAGTGTATGTACCTATGTGAATTGTGAAGAGTTGGGGCAAATTTTGAAATAGTGCAGATTAAAAATTATTGGTGTAAATGTAGCAGTACTGTTATTTGTTGTTTTTAAGTTAGGCTTATATTTCTGAATCTGACGATGTTATATTATGCCATATCAATTCAATTTTGTCTTACTGACCATTTCAAATTATTGACCAATTCGTTGGGCCAATACGCTTGACCTTTCTTTCCATGACCCTGCTTTATAACGTTCCTTAGCTTTAATATATTGATAATAGTAAAATAATTGTGATTTATTGTACGTTTTGACATTGTTGTAAAATATAGTGGCCCTCTTCTACTTCTTTTATAAGTTTATATATTTTTGTTTTTATATTATAATAGGCATCTCTAGCGGTATTAAGGGTAATATATGTATTTGAGTTTTTAAACATTGTGTTGGCAAAGCTTCGATTAACCCCCACTCACCCCCTTCAACTTGCCAGCTGCGCCCCCATTAGTAATCCTCGACATGCTCACAATCTCTTTAAAAATTCATCGAAATTAATTGACGATTTCATTCGAATGAAATAAGGATTACAATTAATTACAATCATTATGGCGTGTTAACTGAAATGGCAAAATTATTCAAGCATCCTTACTGGGTTCAGTGACTCGCGAGTGGCCTTGCACGGTGTGGCCCCACTTGCCAGTTCCGAGTGTTATATCACCAAGGAGGTTCCCACTGACACCTCCTCGGTACGGTATAACTCGCCGGTAGACAGTCACCCCTTCGTCTCCTGTCACCGCGTCGATTGGAAGTGGCGACTATAGGCCAACACGATTATAAGGATGACAACATCGTGCTTAATGACTTCTCGCTCCAGCGCGACCACCGTGCCGACTCACTAATGATCGTTGCGCTTTATCGACGCCGAGAGCACGGGGAGGCGTGACCAAAGTGACTTGACCAATATCTAGACACCCTCTCCATCCGTCTCTGTTCCTAAGCGGTCAACGCCTCGTGGTGTGGAACGGTCAATTCTTCTCTCTCTTTAAAAAAAGTTTGTTCAAGCTTTTAATAATCTATAATGTTTTTGTTATGTTTTCTTTTCTTTGTGTTGTTCTATTATCCGTCTGCACGTATGATTAGAATAACACGTTTGAACGATATATGTGTTGAAGTATAAGCCTTATTAGATATCGGTGGAATGACTGGACTGGAAAGAGGTCACTTTTTACCTCCATCCATTTAAAGGGACTGTCCGCCTTTTACAAATCGTCTGAACAGTTTCCAGTAGACGGATGAGGATGAATGTAACACACACAAACATTCAGATCGAACAGCCCTGTAATTTGGATTCTACGAATGAAAAACGAATGCGCCCCTCCACCAAACTATATCGGTCAATAAAAGAGTTTAACTGATTAAGCATAATATATTACAACAATATTGTACTTATTCTTGTAAAGGTATTGTGAAGCCGATATTTGTAAAGGTATGACACGGAAAAGGTCTCGAAAATGAAGAGTGTACAATTACATGTAGTCAGTTTTAGCGAGTTTTGGTTATTTTGTTTAGTATTCGCTTACGCCGTTGTTTGATCACAATCTGTGCGTGGTACTCCGTGGAATGCGCCGTGAGCGAAATTTCGCACCGGGTGAATACTCGTATAATGCACAATTAAACGCGCTGTGTCGTTTTATTATTTTGAGAATTTGAGGTCTATAACTCCACGAAAAAGAGATTACAAGCCCTAATTTTTTTCAGGGATGCTGTTAAATGACATTTTCTTCCATATAAGACAATAACCTCGCAACTTATGAAACTATACTACAGACAAATATGAATTCCAAATAATTGAACTAAAATAAAAACAATTACTAATAAGCATAACAAATTAAACAATGCTAGAAAATAAATTTCAACCAACATAATTATAACTGCTTTACATTGATGGTAAAATTACTTATTAACAATTAACAATTACAATAAATAATATATTTCATAACCAAGAATCGTTTCAAGATTTCGTATCGCCAAAATATTTCTATGGTAGTTAGGAAAACAATATGTAAAAATAAGAGGTAACCATTAATCCATGGTTGAGTAAGCACACATTATAGGGATGTAGTAACATTGTCCAAATCCTCAAAATCCAATTGGAATTCTAGCGGTTCCCTCAAACCGTGTTGTATTCGTATTAACAATAGAAGCATGGGACAGGTTTCATTTTTTTCTAATTTCCCTTTCGTTAAAAAGATATTTACGATTGAAGCATTCAGATGTTAAACTATCCACTTTATATTCGTAACCGTGTACAAAGTCAGTGGAATGTGTTAGTGAATATCACTTTGCATTTTTGCTCATTAGTCGGCCATGAAGCGTCTATTTAACTTGAAATTTCCACACAATACCCAGTGGACATATCAGATAACAACAATATACATTGTATCAACCATTTATCACTTTTTGCACAGGTCAGCAAAGTTACTTTAAATATTCGCAAAAGTAATATAGGAATTCTCAGTCAATTTCGTAAGTTGGCCACACGAATTCATTTTGTGTGCATTCAATTTCACCGATTTTGTCACCGCATCTGTATTTTGCAGTTCAAATTCGTTTTTTAGCATTCGAATTCATATAACGATCATTCGAAAACATTTTGTTTGCATTCGATTTCAAACGTGTTTCTATTTCGTAAAATTGTCATTCAATTTAAAGCGAGAAAATTCGTGATTACGTAATACCGCCTTCCGTGAAATCCGTTGGCGAAATTGAATGCAAATAGCGTGTTTTTTAAATTGAATGCTAAAAGTGGTAAATCACTTGACCGAAGAGCTAAATCGTATGAACAAAATGCAATTTTGAACCACAATTGCAAGCCTTCAGCTCAATTTCACGAAATTGAATGACACGCTTATCAAAACGAATGAGAAGCTTACGAAATTGGCCGAGAAAACCTATATTATTATTGCAGTTTATTAAATATTGAGAAATTTCAAATTGCACTGTTTTACAATAGCAATTAATGCATTTAACCACATGTGCCATTAAAAATAAAAATGGATGGACTATCAAACAGCATTGTTTCACAAACCATAATCAATGCAATATGTCACATGTGCTGTTTCACAACAATGTACCTCCATGTGCAAGTTCTTGTGACTTTTTTAAATTGGGCCATTTTGTCTTAAATCTGTGCTCATTCAGCCATGAAGTGAAGAATATCCCTGATTTTCACAACAAATGTACATAACAACTGTACAAATGTTGTGGTAAGATGACATCTTGAAACAATTATCGGATATGAAATTATGAGCAGTTGTTTAGTGGGGGGTAGATACTTTTTGTGTTCGGTTTATATCAAATTGCGGTTGAACGGATGGCTTTAGTCATCGTCGCTTATATTGTATTTCTGTGGAAATAAGAAGAAGTGCGCCATCTATGGGTATAGAGTGACATATGACGGCTCAGGCTCGGGGCCATCTAAATTTTATAATCGCAAATTATTGTCCGAAATTGACCCACCCCCTCTCCCCCCCCCCCCCCCCCCCCCGTACGCACTTTGTATGCATGTGGTCGAATGTAGCGTACGCTACATTGTTTGTACGTACTTTGTAGATTTTGTTTTCTTTGAGTCGAGTTTATTTTCGTCTTCACCTCAAGTGAAAGATTATCATGTATACTTGACTGTGAAATAATTGGCTTTTTTTTTTTAAATAAGTAGTTTGTTCGCATGAAAATCAAGCATCCTTGCGCTTACTATACCATATTCCGGGCAAAAATAAGAAGTTTGTTTGCATTAAATCATCCTTGCGCTTACTAATACTATATACCATCTTTATATAGCCGGGCAAAAACAAGTGTTCTATTTTCAGCTTTTATAAGAAAATATTATAGGTTTTCTCGGCCAATTATGTTCTCGGCCAATTTCGTAAGCTTCTCATTCGTTTTGATAAGCGTGTCATTCAATTTCGCGAAATTGAGCTGAAGGCTTGCAATTGTGGTTCAAAATTGCATTTTGTTCATACGATTTAGCTCTTCGGTCAAGTGATTTACCACTTTTAGCATTCAATTTAAAAAAAACACGCTATTTGCATTCAATTTCGCCAACGGATATCACGGAAGGCGGTATTAATTAAGTAATCACAAATTTCCTCGCTTTAAATAGAAACACGATTAAATCGAATGCAAACAAAATGTTTTCGAATGATCGTTATATGAATTCGAATGCTATACAAAAAATTTGAACTGCAAAATACAGCTGCGGTGACAAAATCGGCGAAATTGAATGCACTCAAAATGAATTCGTGTGGCCAACTTACGAAATTGACCGAGAAATCCTATATTTTCGTTTCATTAAGCAAAAGAATAAGCAGCTTTATTATTGTTGTGCTAAGAACTCACGTGCATGCACAACATAATATACAACTTTTGATGAAAACAATAAGCCCATAAGCTGTATGATAATTATAGAAGTGTCTGCTGCTGGGGTTATGATGGGCTTTTTTAACGTATAATTATATAACATGTGCGATTATAAAAATAGAAAGGGTGGAGTACGGTTTGTAATACTTTAAAGCCGCAGTATATGATGTTTTTTTCTTCTCATTTTATATTGTTTAGCCCCGAATAGCCCGAAACACATTTGAAAACGCTCTTTCTCTATAATGTTGTTTTTTTTAATCAATAAATCCGAGCTCCACTTTCCGCCTGCTTTGTCTTATGATTACACAGGCGTTTCCGTGACCTAAGCGATTACATGATAAAATATTGTTCTATTATATAGAAGTAATAATACATACAACACTTGGTCAGTTGATAATGGTAGTGGTAACCTTGCTCTGTTCGAGTTTTCTCCCTGGATTACGTAACATTTCATAACTAATTGTTCAGGCTCAATGTTAAATGAATTACGATATTTTTTTCTTGATTTACTATCGTTGTTCTACTGACCGTTAAGTAGAGCAAGCTTTGATAAAGTATAGTAGTAGTGATATAAGATTTGTTGGGAGCGTGTCGGGTAGCGAGGCCGGGCGTAATGGAACACTGGGGTCATGATGACTGGTCAGACTGGTCAAGAAGTGACCAGTCACGGACAGCAGACAAGACGAAAAGATGGAGTTAACTGCACACCTCTCCCTTATTGTGCTAAAATCACACCATTCACGCCCTCCATCCCCAACCAGCGACCCTGCCTCAGACCCCCTCCCCATTGTGTGAAATTCACATAATAATTGCTGTTGCCCCCTCTTTCGTAAACATATTGTAGTTGTGGCCGTGAGCCCCGAATTAAGAGCTCAGCGTGAGGTGAAATGACTCGACTTCGAATTGTTCTCCATGTATACAGCATTTGTCACGATTCTCAAACTCAAGCAATAATTATGCCAATCTAAGATGAGGAAGACCCGCGTGCCGGGATAATATTAGAATTGAAGAACGTATTCACTTTGGATAAATTCGTTATTTTCATCGATAGATTATTAGAATATAAAATAAACGTTAATATCTCTCTCTAGATCTTACACATTCATAATGCAACAACTTTATACGCGTTTCATTAAACATAGATATCCTTACCCTTTTTAAAATTTAAAGTTGATGATATTCATTGTATACGCTTTGGTTTAATGTGTTAAATTATCGTTAGTTACAGGGATATTATTTTTTATTTTGTGTGTGTGGGTATTTTGTATTATAATTTTTGTTATTTATTTGTTTATCTATTCTATTGGGTCATTCTGGTATATATTTCTTACACTTGTCTCTTATCTGGTCCCCATGGAAGAACAGCAGTAGGGTATAATGCCCCACAGCTGAATATGGGTTATCCAGCCGTACTTTCATCACTTGTATATTGCTTCTACATGTACGATTTGTAAAATTCTTTTATTGTATAATTATATGAATCTTCATGTTTTGATGCTGACTTTTTTTATACGGAAATAAAAACAAACAACAAACAACAAACAAAATAACGTCTTAATTGTATTACTTTCATCACATGCTCATGATATCATGTAATGCGAAAAGACAATACTGCGCATCATGACTTTTTGTATAATAAGAACTTTGAAGCACAGAAAGTGTAATATTGATGTGAGCAGTATATTAGCAACTTGTTATTACCTTGATTATAATTCCTGCTATACACACGTTGTTAGCTAACGTCATTTTCATAGAATTATGACGCTCAAGCAGAATATTCATATTTCTAATATTGTAAAGATATTTGTGATAGTAAATCTGTTAAAACTTCGATAAAGAGGATGATAACAAGTTGCTAATAATATATACTGCTCACATCAATATTACACTTTCTGTGTTTCAAAGTTCTTATTATACAAAAAGTCATGTGTTTTTTAAAAAATGTATCAGATCGTCATGATAATTTTTGACCGTTCGGTTTTCCCTTTTCATTCAGCCAGACCCATTACATGGCAGGCGGCCTTCATGAGTTCCCGTAACTCTCCTCGCTGATTCCGGCCAACACGGTCAGCATGGTCAAGAGGAAACTTACGCAACTAATTAAATAACGCCTCCCAACTGACCGGACAGACGGCATGGCCGAAGTGATTTATGGCCGTTTACCTGACAAGGTTCAGTTCCCGCCAAAACTCATTTCTAAAAATGCCGGCCGATGCCCTTGACTGCAGGTGGTGGAATTAGAAAGGGAGAAACATTGAGAAAGAGATCGGTAAAGGGATGGAAAAGGTGAGAGATAGAGAGAGAGGAGGAGAGAGACAGAAGGAGAGAGAGAGTGGAATTAAAAAGGACATACCTTATTATTTAAAGAGAAGTATACCCATGTGTTGCACTTTCGTGAACTCGAGGGGTCAATTCACCCGTTAGATGACCACAGTGTTTAAATAATAATGGGTCAGTTTCCTACCTTTGTAATTATACGTAATAGCCGTTTTCTCATTATGTTCTTGTTATTTTGACCGTGACGCGTTTGCATTTTGTGCTAGGTCTCAGGACTTTGACGAGGACATAATCATTACAACCAACCACTGCGGAAGAATGAAAGTAAGAAGCACGACCAGTTTGGAAAATCAGAGGAAAGTACATGCGCCCTCAGTTTGGGATTCTTTTGACCGAATCTGAACTGAAATGTCAAGAGACAGTGCCTGGGAATTACCTGTCGGTCAAACTATAAGAGGCATAATTATAGATCCACAGTGTCAAACCAGGGAAAGGGGAGCTACCACCTGGTCAAACTACAGATCCATTATACACGATTACTTGCTTGTCGGACACACTGCATGGACAAGGTAACACAAGATGGACCCTCGGTCAGTTATCACTCCTGATAGGAACTTGATCAGGTTGGATTATCTTTATTCAAACGAAGATTCTACCACATCATTAATAATACTTCTAGCCCACACCTAACTTTAAAAAAATCCATTACACTTATTACGAAATGTTTTGTTTCAAAAATTTCATTATCTTTGTAATAAGAGCAAAATATAATTATGGCTTCGAGATGATCATTACTTCATCATCATCATTATCATCACCATCACCATCACCATCATCATCATCATCATCATCATCATCATCATCATCATCATCACCATCATCACCATCATCATTATCATCATCATCATCATCATCATCATCATCATCATCATCATCATCATCATCATCATCATTATCATCATCATCATCATCATCATCATCATCATCATCATCATCATCATCATCATCATCATCATCATCATCATCATCATCATCATCATCATCATCATCATCGTCATCATCGTCATCATCGTCATCATCGTCATCATCGTCATCATCGTCATCATCATCATCAAAACATGGTCATAATGGTTTTTATTCATTGTATGGTTCTGCATTTTTGCTCAAAAGCCGGCCAGGGTGCCCCCCCCCCCCCCCCCCCCCCTCCCCACTCCCTCTTCGTCCTGTTAAACTTGGCCCATTCAAGTTTTCACTGTCACGGGGAGAAGAGTAGCTATAAATAGCTCGACGTGTGAATTCTCTAGACCGCTTTCTGGGAAACAAGATGACCAGAGGCTGTACACGGGTCTTTATATATGGAATTCCGTTCGAGGGTCATGATCATGCAGCAGTCAGACCAGACCGTGGCTTTACCCCTTGTATTCAATATTGTATTACCACGTCATTATGTTATGAGTGACAGGACTCGGGAAAGGTTGCGTGTAAGGGGTGATTATTTCCCCCTCTCTCCCTTTTGTACTCGAACTAAATAGCTAGCCAGGTCATATCTCGCCTGAAGAACATCAAGAAAGTGTGCGTGCACTTGCAACTTGGGCAAGGATGGTTTGCATTCGTGTACGTTCTTGGTGACTTCAAGGTAAGACGCAGTATTCGGTCACTGAACCCCGCCAGTCCGAATGTCACGTCTCAGCTGCCCCAGGTCGATCCCAGGTCTGCGGGGTTACGTGAGTAACAGAAGGTCATTACCGCTGGAGGTTCAGTCTAAATATTCAAATTGGCAACGTACTCTTACAAAGGTGTGGACACTCCCCATATGTTTTGTAGATGTACCCACAATTTTGCAATATTATTGTCATTATTATTATTAGTAGTAGTAGTAGTAGTAGTATTACTATTATTATTATTATCATTACTGCTACTATTATTACGGTAAATATTATCATTATGATTAATATTATTAAAATTGCAGTTTTGAAATTCAGTATAGAAGCCGTTTTTGTGACGGTTTTAGTCAGCAAAGTACATTAATTTCACGATGTTAGTGTAATACATTTTTTTTAGAGAAAAATATAAATTTTATAAATAAGATACTGGTTGAATATGAAGTCATTCCGATTCATGGCGGCAAACGCGCTTTTCTTTTGATGCTTTTAATAAAGACCGATAATTATGGGGCTTTATTACTTTTTGGAAAAACAAATCATGATAGTGTAAATAAGTGCATAAAACAAGTGTGCCAGTTTACTAGTATATGCATGCGCACTCTGTCTCTCTCACACTCTTGTTCTTAAATCCCCTATCTCTATTTCTTTTATATTCATCATCTAGAAAACAAGTGGTCAAGGTTGTCTAAAAGTAAATTAGTTTGCTTTATTTGGCCAAAGTAAACCATAGGTTTGTATTTTTTTCAAAGTGCGCGGAATGAGACTGAACATGTAAGATAAGACGTTCAAAAGTTCAAGCACTTTTTCATCGAGGTGATTTCATGGTATAATTCCATGAACAGTGGACATTGTGGACGTTGGACATTGGACGGTGTATTGTCCGACTGAACATGAATCACCCGCGGCAAATCCCCGCCATGCAGTGTCCGTGACTCGAGCCACACCACTGGTCAAGAACGGGACGGAGCATAAAGTTTTATTCGGTGCTCTAGTTTTGAGATCTGTGTCTTGTGTCTGCCACTCTAATTATAATTATGTATTATGATTTTCATTTTCCATGATTTTTATTTCCCCCTTTTAAATCAATAGTATTTAAGAACAAATAACATTGTAACTGACCATGACACATTCTATAAAACGGATATTCATGGCACTCAGCTTTATTTAACGACGATTTCCTTCTTTTGCATGCACATTCAAATTCAGAAGAAAAAAACATTACATAAACTACAAGGGTACTTTTTACATCCAGTTGGTGAAATGTTAAAGTTCACGGTATATAGTATTCAAATGATGCAATAAGACTAATCGCTTTGTAGTCGTACCCTCCGGCTCATTTCCATTCTATATTGGTATTATGAATCTAGGTGTATCGTGGATTATTTGCTACTTGTTACCTCACAAATCTGAATAAACCACTTTGAATGTGCTTAACCAAGATAAATTGAATATTTGGAATGTGGACGTCAAATATAAACACGAATTACAATAAAGGATCTGCAGCGGCCAGAATTATTAAACGGCCGTAGCGACCGTTTATTCAAAAAATCAATATAATCCCAATAAAATATATTTTCAGGTCTTAATCTTCTCAGACTTGCTCTTAAATGGTATTTTCTTTCATATAAGTTGTTGCCTTGCAAAAGGTGAACAGTATTATTTAAACATGTTAAAGGAATCTAGTATAACATTGTCAAAATCCTCATTACTGACTTGGAACTCTAGCGGTTCTCACTTAAATCATTATAGTTATATTACCAATAGAAGTATGGTACAAGTTTATGTTTTCATAATTTCTATTACGTGAAAAAGATATGGTTGATTAATGTGTTCAGATTTATAAATATATAGGGAATAATGTATAACTGCACAAGGTTCATTAATTTCATACATGATCAGTTGACATATCATGGCCTCGTTGCAGAAAGAGATGCAATCCATTGTAAAGTTGCAATTCATTGTAAGTCAGATCATGTGACTAAATGCGCAAATCTGATTGGTTGAATTACGCACATTTTCTGACTTACAATCGATTGTAAGTTGATTGTATATACTCTTCCTGCAACGGGGGCCCAGATAACAGAAATACACATTTTATCAACCATTTGCCAGTTGTTGCACAAAATTACTAGATCCCATTAAATATCGAACACCACCAGAATACGTAGCGTGGGCTTATAGTGATAGGGGAGGGGCTATACTTTATAATTATGTTTTTGTAAAGGAGCATGAATATGATGTTGCTTGTATATAAGCAGTAAGTAGCGGCTTCCATGGTGGTGTAGACTGTTAATAATACGTTGGTTTGCGGTTGCACCATGTAAGAAGGGAGGATTGGGGAGTCATGAGAAGGGCTGTTGGTATTCTAGGATAGTCCTAAAAAGGAATGTGGCAGTCCTGGAAAGGACTGTTGGTATTCTCTCTTGAGCTTGTCGTTCTAATAAGACTCCTGACGACGGACGGTCAACATGTTCAAAACGTCGAGCCCCTCGACTATAATTATACAGACGCTGTAGCGTCCTTTCCATGACTACCACAGTCTTTTTTAGGATTATACTAAAAAGAATACCCACAGTCCTTCTCAGGACTCACCAATCCTCCCTTCTTACATGGTGCAACCACAAACCAACGTATTATACTGAATATTTGATTTCATAATTATTTTTTTTAAAACTGTATTATATTAAATTCTTATGTTACCATAAGCCAATCAACAAGGTATACGATTTTCTGTCACCACACGTCACACAGCAAGGTACACGATATTCTGTTACCATAAGATAATCTGTTACCATAAGCCAAACAGCAAGGTACAAGATAATCTGTTACCATAAGCCAAACAACAGCAAGGTACAATAGAAACTTGAATGCTCCATGTGATTTGGGTTGAGTATGACAAAGTTGATGGATCACTTAAATATCGGATGATGTACTTATTCGAAATTGGAACGGTGTGAATTTATTCCGAAATATAACTAATGTACTCGATTCGAGGGATAGAATATATACATGAAATCACAACATGAACCCAAAGACTATCGACCCGCTTCGTAGCATCCTCACGACTCCCAAGAGGGAGATAAACACGCCGGCCCTTTTGATTACTGCCGAGGCCAGTAATTGTGATGTCATCATGTTGATATGTGATTGTCTAGGTATAGTCACATGCGGCCAAGGTTGACCGCTAGATTAGCCAATTTTGTCTTTATTTTGTTTACAGGCTTACTTTTCAGGATCAGACAAAGAATATTTTTACGGAATTTACGACTTGTATTGAAGATATAGAGCCCTCAACTCTTCCTGAACCTCTTGGGACATTACTGGACATGCTGGACAAGTAGGGCAGTCGCCACGTAGCGGTCAATATGTCTTGACCAAGGTGAAAATGATAACCATGATAACATTGTCTATTACGAGAGTTTATTATGGCTGTGAAGGGTGGACACATTTCTTCTGGAGAATGCTGCCAACATTACAACAGACAAGTGCATGATTCCGATGTTCTGTCATGACGTCATGACGAAAATACGAATGCTGATTAAACATTGAAGAAAAACAAATGAAAGGAGTAAAATGAATGAGTATAAACAGAAAAGTTTGTTATATAACACCCTTTTTGCTGTATTTCTGAAGCCAATTACATACATAAAACGGAATAAACCAATTTCACCTCAACGCAATGGAATATTAATTGATATAAAGAAAAGAAAACTCATAACATGCATGCATGGATACGAAGATCTTGAGGGAGGGCGCAATAGCATGGTGTACAATCCCATATATTGTGTAGATATATCAGAACAAAAAATTTTGGGTGTAAAAACAAAAAAGAAACAACAAAATTATCAAAAACAAAAGTAAAACTCGATGACAAAGAAAGTATATTCGCACCACCAGTCTCCTCCTAGTAAAGAACATCCCTAAAATATCGGTCGGCATCAGTAGTAGACCTGTGACCCCACATATCATTGCCCTGATTTCAAGTAACCTTGCTATTGTATAATCGTAAACAAGTTCATGTATGTGTCCGGTATTTAGATATTATAGATATAAAAGTTCAATTATTTATCGTTCAGATCCGCTGACACGATCCGGTCGAAACGAACAAAGTGACAGTTGACAAAGATGCCGGAAAGAAAATAAAGAAATACAAGATTACGAGTTCTCAAAGCTATTGGCTAAGAATTTAATGGTTAATGCGAATTTGACCTGATACAGGAATAATAGCAATATTTGTAAAGCGCGACGTACACAGTAAACAACAAACAAGTTATGTAGGTCAGATGGCATCAAAGGGTAAACAGAACTGTATAACATTGTCGCAACTCAACTGACCAATGCAACTGACTGTGGCTTGACCGTTCTGATTTGACCGCCTTGGCGTCCATCCAATACCGAAAACAAACACAAGAAAATCACGTTTTCTCATAGTGCGGCGCATTATGTATTGCAACATTTAACTTTAAATCATTTAACTGATTTTGACCAACTAATTACATCTTTAAAAATATGCATGAATGTACTATTAGTCGGCTGTTTAAAACGTGTCATTTGTTGTTGCTGAAAATGTAGTATTTTGACAATAATGTTATTACGCACTATATCCCTATGGTATATCTGAAATTGTGCTGTTTGAGATATAGCAGATAATTATAGGAACAATTATAGGATACAAACACATAAACTAACTAACGAACTTATAACGAATTCACTACTGATTAGCCACCTAATTGATACATTTCTAACCAACAAACAATCTAACTAACCAACTAACTAACTAACTAACTAACTAACTTACTAACTAACTAACTAACTAACTAACTAACTAACTAACTAACTAACTAACTAACTAACTAACTTACTAACTAAATAACTAACTAACTAACTAACTAAATAACTAAATTACTTACTAACTAACTAAATAACTAACTTGCTAACTAACTAACTAGCTAACTAACTGACTTACTAACTAACCAACTAACAAATAAACTAACGGACCATCTTACTTTCTAACTACCTTACTATATGCCTAATGTATAAACTATATTAATCGATGACTAATTATCTAACTAACAAACTAAGATGGTGGGTCTAATAATATATTTAATACCAGTAGTCTAAAAAGAACTTTTATTTCATTTACACATTTCCGATGAACACACAATAACTTTTATGTGTTCAAAGTCACCCTTGCGGTATTCTTTAGATGTCTCATGATGAAGATAATGAGTCATTTTGTATTTCATTACAATTTGCACTAAAAGCATTTTCACCTTTTCCCCCTTTTACTTAAATTGCTTGTATTATTTATTGTGAGATATTAAAGATATAAATATTCATCCATATAAATGAAGGTGAAACTTCGTTATGAGAATTAGTTCAAAATATGGTTCAAAGTAATCACAAACGTGTCTATTTAAGTATATTGCTATCTACCAAGGCCAGTGAAGTGCAACTTCATCGGATGAACATGTACGCTACTACAAGTTGTATTTTTATGTGAAACCGGATCGGTGTGTTTACAAAAATAGCCCTGCAAAATATGAATTATGAAATACCCGCAACAATAACATCAAAAGTGGCGCCGGTGTGTATATATTCCCAATGCATAATAGTTTAATTGCTTACATAAAGAGGCATATCAAATGATTTCATATTTCAAAACGCATGCGCACACAATGCACACATCTTTATGCAGTCACGAATTCACACGCATTAATGATTACTGCAGTCATCAGGGCTTTTGTGTTTTTTCTTTAAATTACTGGTAGAAAGTATCCTTATATACAATTTTTATAAAAATCAGCAATGTACTTTTTCAATTTGAAATACGAATACCTAACCCTATACACTATTGGCCTTGGATATGAAAATTATATATGTATGTGTGTATTCCATTATGATATTTTAGATAATAATAACTTGTTAAACTATACATCTGCGTAGCAGTTTTCACAATCACGTTGTGTTATAACGTGATTCATTAAAGTTTTATCTTACAATTTTGTCAGTTGTCTAATAAAGAGGATGGCCCATTTACCATGTTAACCGAGTTAAAAGACAAAACAATACCATGACTACCGCGTAGCAGCCCCTTTACATGTATCTTAGGTAAAATTTCTTCAAACATTGGGAAACAGAAAATAGGGTTTACCTGCGGGATTGAAACCCGAGACCTCCGGATTGCTAAACTAGTGCTCTACCAACTGAGCTAACAAAAAAAAAGCCCCTGTGCTGGTTGTTGGTCGCTGAAACCCTTTTCAATGCTCGTGATGATCAGAAGCTATACCTGACACGAAAACGTACGAACTGTCAAGTTTAGTATAATTTCATTACAATTCGTATTATCATGATCTTTTGGGAAGGTCTGAAACTGATTTGTTATTCGACTCAAGACTGCTGCATTTATTCTGTAGTATGTTATGAATTTATCCTCTTTTTTTAATTTTTTAGTATGCACGAGTATTGTGCTTCTCTACCCGACGCTACGTTATCATCGGCTGCATGTGATAGCAGCAGCAGCATGTCAGTCATGGCAACGGCGGCGCCGCTTCTTTCCCTCGACCTAACGGCCGTCCGTGCCTTCAGCCATGCTACCCGAATGTCTTATATGACTAATGATTTAAAACAATTATACTATTTTGTTTGTATAATATGCAGCACTAAATAAGTTACCCTTCCTGAGAAATAGTAATTAAAGTTTCGGGGACGTACAATGATAATCTTCAGATTGGCTTTCTAGCTAAGACGGTAAACCACCGGTCTAGCAATCCGGAGGTCTCGAATTCGAATCCCAGAGAAACCCCATTTTCTTTGTTCATTTTCATTTGTGTAATATATTATCTGGTCAGTTTCCCTTTGTTTGAAATAATTTGAAATGTAATCTAACGAACCAGTAACAAAATCCACTAGTTTAGTATATAATTGATTTTGATAACTACATTTAGTTACCAATGTTATCTTTTACTAAGATGGTGGATTGTGTTACTAATTCCTTTTGTAGTATACTAGTAGTTGATCTTTTCTTTATATTATGTATTATTTGTATGATGTATTTTGTTTATTTATTTCATCATCTTTTGTAAAGAGCATAGAGAGTCACCGTTATTCGCTATATAAGTATATAATATTATTATTATTATTATCATTATTATTAACATAATCATGCCAGCAAAGGGCCTACGAAGCGGGGCGGGGGGGGGGGGGGGGTAAGGGTCTTCAACCCCTTCCCTATAAGAGTTTTGAAAACAGACATATTTCGGGAAAATCACGGTGACCCCATTTTGTTTTCAGGCAAAATACCCTCATATTTGTTTTGAGGAACACCACATTTTGTGGTCAAATTCAGCTAATATTCAATTTTCAAAGCACAATTATTTCATTTTAGTTGCAGACAGACAGGAAAGTTTTTATTCGGGCAAGAAACATCATGCCAAGCCCCTTGAAAAGTAATTGACCGTACCCTTACCAGCGCATGACACTAGAACTGCATAGGCTGCATTGAACTTGGTAACACTCGAAGGTTATTAATCAGCGCTCATCAAGGCGGTGTAAGAAGAAAACGAATAAGTATGTACAGTAATTACTATACAATGGTCGTAGAAAAAGAAGACTTACAATAATCATACTGCGGTAATTTTCATGATTATAAGATGTATTAACTTGATTGCAATCGAAGAAGAAGGAATGGACTCCTTCTCGACCTAATGAGAGATGATGCCTTCTTTAAATCCACACTTACCGGTGCATCTCCTGTTGCACGCTGTGCGGCTAACGACATTTGTAAGTCTTCAGGTGATATCATTAATGCAATCCTGATATTAATAGCGATATATATTTCGTATTCCATTGATAATTGAACAATATGAGTGTCTCATCAAATGCCAGTATTCTCAGTATATCATATAAGGCTTCTGATGCTACATAATTTGTACTACTTTCAATGACTTTACTAGTATTGCATAGCCTAATTATAATAAGTGCATACTTTGCTCGAAAAAATTCCATCACGATTTCACCTTTAACAAAGCAACACATTTCTTTACCATTACGTTGCCCCCAAAATGACATACTTTGTGAGAAAATTTTGTGTTATGTTTTTCCCGAATAATGTGGCATTATAGGGACACTTTGGCCAAATTTTGGCCAAAATTTGGCTAAATTATACACATTAGGCCAAAATTTTACCAAATTTTGGCCAAAATTTAATTTTTTTTATTTGGCCAAATTTAATTTGGCGAATATTTGGCCATAATTTGGCCAAAGTGTCCCTATAATGCCACCATAATAGGTGCCTTTTTGCCCGTTTTGTTTTCAAAACTCTGTGCGTGTGTGTGTTGGTGTGTGTGTGTGTGTGGGTGGGTGTGTGTGTGTGTGTGTGTGTGTGTGTGTGTGTGTGTGTGTGTGTGTGTGTGTGGGTGTGTGTGTGTGTGTGTGTGTGTGTGTGTGTGTGTGTGTGTGTGTGCGTGTGTGTGTTGGTGTGTGTGTGTGTGTGTGTGTGTGTGTGTGTGTGTGTGTGTGTGTGTGTGTGTGTGTGTGTGTGTGTGTATGTGTGTGCGTATGTGTGCGCTTGCGCGTGTGTATATGTGTGTGTCTGTGTTATCATAGAAGATGATATAATGACATGACTGTATACCATTACCAAAGCGAGCAAGTGAGAGAGTAGGAGAGTAGGAGGGGACGGGTGAGGGGTGGGAGATAGGTACGGTAGGGAGGGTAGTGAGTGAAAAAGAGTACCTGTAAGAAGGGAACCTGTGGCGTACCTAGGATTTTTTTCAAGGGGGTGGGGGGGGGGTGTTATTTTGTCAGCCAAATTTCTGTGGCCAAGACCATTGGTTGAGAGTCGTGTAAGCGGGGGGGGGGGGGGGGGGGGGGGGGGTGTTCATAGAAAATGTACAAAGCCGAGTCCAAGTAAACTTTGAGGCCGAGACCGAGATCATTGGACAAGTGGTAAGGGGGGGGGGGGGGGGGTACCCCCAAAACAGTATTTTTTTTGTTCAAAGGGGGGGGGGGGGTTCGTACGCCTATGGAGGGAACTATACGGGAGGCGAAAGAATAGAAGCTGTGATCAACAATTATGTCATAAATTAGGATATACAGAAAATCATAATTATCACATGCATTTAATTTATATTCATCATTTATTTAATCATATGCAAACAATAAATTGACAAAAATAACATTAAAAAACACAAAACAAATTTCGACATAACTAACACAACTGCGTGAGAGAATCGATGTTGTCTGGAATAATTCTCTACTATTTGCCTTCATTAAACATGTAATTTGAATCCTAGGTACAATATATAACATTTTACATGGTTTTCTGTCATGATCATGACACGCAGAATAATACAATAATGTACTCTGAGGCTTGAGCGTGCTGGACATCAGTCTATAAATCTCGAATCCATCTAAATGCAACAGCTTGAGCCCAGTTCCAGGAATCGTGTGCACGCTCCCTGGACATCTGATATCATTATCATTACATTTCCATCAGGTTTTGATAGAGCAATTTTGGTGAGAGAGAAAATGCGGTTGGTTATGCCCGATAAATCATAACAATTATTATAATAGTCTAGATATAGACGTCGTTGACAGCGTCATACACAATGCGCCAAGGCTGCCCCAGATGCAAATAAAACCGAATGACCCCCTAGAATTAGAAAAGAAAGGAATATGAATTCTCGTCGAATGCCGATCACATATTGATTCCAAGTTCAATCTCTGACGGGTGTCAACCCAATGTTATACCACCTATTAACAGTTATTACAGGATGCCCAAAACAAGCCACATAATAAGAAATATGCCAAGTGGGGAGTGTATATTATAAAGATATGAAGCGAAGAAAAAGAGCTAACGTTCGGGGAGAAAATTGAGAAATCCTTCCCGCGGGCCGGGTCTGGACAGATTTAGTATAGAGGGGGGAGAAACCGCGAGCGAAACACGTATCGGGCGGTCAAGGTCCGGGGCTGGAGTGGACTGGACATTGGAATGACATGTGTCCGAGCTAGTAACATTGGCTGGTCACTCAATGCCTGATGATGAGGTCAGATCGGGTCACTCTCTGGCGACACATCCATACGTATTATGATGATCCCTCTGATAATAGTTAGCCCAATATGCTCGACAATGATTTGGCTTTGCACTGTTCTGTTTTATAATTATAATTATACGGTATGCAATGAAGTGCAAACGTTTGTATTTGTATTATCAAAAAACTTGTAATATAAGTAATAATATGTGTTATAAAGAATCTCTGTTTTAGGTATACGGTATTGAAGATTTTGAAGCAAAAGATAGCTGAAAATATACACTTGTGTTGGCTGTATGATTATGTTTAAGTCTATGGGGAGTTCAGAATCTCGAAAGGAAGGGGAAGATATAAGAACGTTTGATTCATTGAAAATAAACCCCAACACTCGGACATCCAAATATGATATGGTGAAACATATAAAAGAAATTGAAAACCACTTATTCTGTCAACAAGCTGTATAATTGCGTGTGTCACAGCTGCCTCTGTTAAAGCCTGCTTACGTCGGATGCAGAAAAACCAATTATCACCAGATTCCAACTATAATCGCAAGTATAGTCACATAAGACACGCAAATTTAATTATTCCATCAGATTTATGTTATTCGTTTCTTCAGCGCCAGATGAATAATGCATTTATTTCGCAACGAGCGATACATCTATAAGTCGTAAGAAGTGAGCTGTACAGTTTTAGATGTTAATATGATACTTGGCTCGGTACTCGTGGATTAAGAAAGAGATCTCAGCGTAAGTTGTTTACCCAACTTTGCGTGATGCCACAGAATCTTAAGGGATTTAGCTTCTCTGAACGGAATAAAGGAAAATTATTTTCTGTCCTGATTTTCTCGGATTTATAACATATTTTAAATATGCAGTTTACATCCCTTTGTAATAGTGATATAAGTTAACGAAAACCAAACTCATGTACATCAACAAGTAAAAAGTTATTGAAATAGTTGTATGAATTTTTGCGGAAGCAATATAGTTCAAGCAGAAACATTGTTGATACCTTGAAGTTGAACGCCTTGTCGAACGTGATTTTCATGACATTTCGTCGTGCACATTTCAAAGATGGCTGCCTCTAATTTGTATATTTTATGAATATTATTGACTTTCAGTGGCTATTAAGCAATAAGTTCAGGGTATCGTTTTTTATAATGGTTCAAGTATTGGCTTCAAATATATTTCAGCTTGGTTGCCACATTGGCAACATATGGAAATGTATATCATTAGCATAATTAAGGTTATTTACCTAATTTGCATATTCCCAGATATTGAGTCAAATCGTATATTGTAAAATAACGAGTAATATCACTTTTCCCAGCTTTTTGGGGAAACAAATTTATTATTGATGATTTTTTACTGTAAGAAACCATCTAAAGTGTGATTCAAGTATTCTAGTTGCTTATTCCAGTTATTAATATGATCATCTCAATATTATATAACAAAAAGAATGAACACATGCATCCCAGCTTGAGCGTCCATCTTGGATTATAGAAGGTTGCCATGGTGATATATGGACTTAAGTATCAGAAATTGATTTGTTGCCCCGAAAACCTTGGAAAAGTGGTATTACTCATAAGTTTTACCTTTCGGGTTCACAATCATACGATTTTACCCAATTTCTGGGAATATGAAATTAGGTAAATATATTATAATCTAATTATGCTAATTACATGCATTGCCAAATGTTGCCAAGGTGACAACCAAGCTGAAATTTCTTTAATGTATATTTAGAACAATATACTCTGTACTTATTCCTCATTAATGGGTGTAGCCACTGAACGTCAATAATATTTTCAAAATATGCACATTAGGGGCAGCCATCTTGGCTTTGAATGTGTTTCTCATATGGCACATGCAAATGAGCACCGGAAAAGGATTCCTTACCCCATTATATGTGTTTTCATCACATGTGTACTATTCCTAGATAGAAAACTGACCTCTGACCTTATTTCAGAAATGTGCAAATTAGCTAATTATCTTTATAATCCTAATTCAAACAATATTACTCAATGTTACCAAGGTGGCAACAACGTTACATTTTCTATTACAAAACACATTAAGAACATGAAATAACAAAACAAACATTGGACTTATGAACGTCTCCAGGTCTAATACACAACATAAAGGACCGTCTACATACAAGACTATTTTGGTATTGTCTAGTTAGTGCACATCGTATAAAATCAGCCTACAGTTCCATGAATATCATAGATACAGCTAAAAGTAGTAGTCAGCGTAGTACGTTGACTTCTACCATGTCTACCAGGATGAGTTACCGTGGAATTGTCCTGGGCTCATATTCATAAAAGCCCGCTAGCTAAGTTCCTTGCTAAGTCTATTTTGGAAGACGTGGCTAAGAATTACACACAATTAAGATCTGTTAGTTGCTAATTTGGGTTAACTTAATGGGTACCTAGAGCTTACCCAGCTGACCCTAGTTGAGAACTAGGAAAATTGTTGTGTTGCTCAATAAACTGCACATTATTTGAAATACACTTAGCAAGGAACTAAGCTAGCGGGGTTTTATGAATATGGGGACTGTGATTATACGTTTTGATATTATATATCAATTTGTATGTTATCAACTGCATGGTATAAATTTTAACCACATTTCGTTCCAGACTCATTTAACTTATAATAACCTGTCCCTTATGGCATGCATGCTACATTATAATAATTATGTTTGTAACTGATTGTGATATTTGCCCACTCAGCGTCTCATGCGGGCGTATGGCAAGCCGTTTTAACATTTATTCCTATTTCTTGATATCAAGAATTCAATTCTTGATATCAAGAATTCATTTCTTGATATCAAGAATTCAATTCTTGATATCAAGAATTACCATTGCTTTACAACAGAAAATCATTTCTTGATATCAATAATTCATTTCTTGATATCAAGAAATCAATTCTTGATATCAAGAATTCATTTCTTGATATCAAGAAATCAATTCTTGATATCAAGAATTGAATTCTTGATATCAAGAAATGAATTCTTCATATCAAGAAGTCGAATTCTTGATATCAAGAATTGAATTCTTGATATCAAGAAATAGAAATAAATGTTAAAACGGCTTGCCATACGGGCGTAAAGGCATATTTTTTCCTGTGATTTTTTCTATCCAGGGGGTTGATGTATGTTGCCCTATATTATAACCAATTTGCTTTTGTTTGTTTTTTACCCGAACGACAAGGAAAATAAAATAGCTGTCTGAATATGAGATTACTGTCCATGATTTTGACCGTTTATTAGTATTTATTTTAGTATCGAGTACTGCTCTTCCAAGGGGCTCGGTACAGAAAAAAAAACACGTCCAGCAGTTTAGAGATAAGAACAGAGGTAAATAAAAAATAATAGAAAAACAAACAAACAACAACATACATATAACATAAATTAGAGGTAAAAACAGAGTTAAATACAACAACAACAAAAATATATATACATAATTATGTACCAGTTCGAAAGAAATATCACTATACAAATTGTTTATAAAAATATATATTAAAACTTTAAAAAATAATTTACCCAAATATTGTATGATTTTGCCTTAATATGATATGATTTTGCCCGAATATAATGACATGCTTTTGTCCGAATATGACATGCTTTTGCTCGAATTTGGGATGTTTTTGGGGCGAATTTCGCCGTTTTCAAAACTGTTGGGGGCTGCAGCTCTCCTAGCCCCCTAACCCGCTTCGTACAGTCATATGGTTCATAGTTTGGTTTATGTTTATAGATTGCTGTGAGTTTTCGTATTGAGGAGGTGGGGAATTAACCTCAATTATTGGCAAATGTCAAGGCGATGTCGATCTATTGGGTTAAAACAATTTAAAAACTATAAACTCCATTCGACCCAATCTGCATGAACAATCACTTGATGAGTCCATATGGCAGAAATACTGTTAGATTGTATTAAATTGTACATTGGATGTTAAAGGGATAGTTGAGTTTTGGTAGAGAGGGTGCTAGACTACTTTTTTTGTTTGTGAGGTAATGAAAAACTGAGTGTAAAATTTGAAAGAGCATAATATTTAAATAATAAAATCATCTTTGTTTTGATCAAAATCGGTTCAGAGACGGCTAAAATATCCATAAATATAACAATTTGTAATAAAGCTGGGGCCCCAGGTTTATTAGAGAATTTTGAACCAGCCATTAAAAATTCAAAAAAATGCTTCCTCTTTTCCAAAAGTTACAAAATAGGTATTTAAATAGTTGTTGGTTATTTCTCTATCTAATCACTATTTCAACAAAACATCACATGCACAATATTTTATTCAAAATGGTTGAAACCGATGAGTGTTTAGAGTTATAACTAAATTAGTTTGTAATGTAATGATGCAGGTTTTGGTTACTAAAATTCAGTTTCACCAAAACTGTACTCTCCTTACCAGAACTCAATTATCCCTTTAATTTACGTTGGTTTCAATTTAGACTATTGCATATAAATGTGTTTACAAACGCCATAATTTATTTAATTAGTCAATTTACACATTGTATGACTGTTCATTATTTTATTGTTATCTTTGTTTTATTAATATTATATGCGTCTAACTAATTTTTATGTTTTGTATGCAAAACAAAGATTTTTTTTAAGACCAATAAATGCCCTGTGGAGGGTGGAAATATATAAATTATGTATAACAATCACTGTGGCTTTCGAACCAAGTTTAGCGAATCCTTTTACCATGTTTCTCGCAGAAAGAATACATTTCGAGAAAAAAAAATTTTTAAATGATTTGTTACATCAACCAAGTATCATTCAAGTTGTGTGAAAAAGAATAAGTCAAATATATATTTCTATATATATATATATATCCCGTCTCTCTCATTCTATATCTCTCTCTTTATATCTTTCTACCTTTATCTCTTTACTTCACCTCTCCCTTTCTCTCGTTGTGAATAAAAGGCAATATTTTAATGGGTTTATTGTTTCATTTCATAAGTGATGAGCTGCGTCAATCATGACTGAAATTCAATAAACGACAATTGAATGACATTGATATCTCCCCTTTCCGGGCAAGGGTTGGTCTTCATGTCCTATATTGTTATGATTGATATATGAAATGGGAGTAAGACAAGGTGTAAATGATAACGGAAATATGGCTTTGTAACCTGTCACAGAGAGTTTGGTGTGGTGTGCATAAACCCCTCCACGCAGACGATTGCTCACTCGATCGGAAGAGGATTACATATACTTTCCCGCGCTTTTATCCCGCCTTTTCGTTTGAACGATTATACACGCCCTGGCCTAGCATACGTTATTCTTACTATTGTTGCCACACACGTTGTTTCTTTAACTACTTGATTCTGACTCTCTTGAATACAATTTAAATTTAGTAATTTAAGTAAAGTCATGTTATTTTTGTTGGTTCTATTTTTTTTTTGGTTTTAAGTAGTGATAATAATGCCTTTTATGAAGATGATGATTGTTATAATATTATAGTGTGAATATAGTTATACATTTTGCTATCAAAATTCTGAGCTGGTTATAATTATCTTCATACCTATCGTCATCATTACTGTCAATATCATAAAGTTTTGGCTGCATGTATGTCAATATCTTCCAGTAGATCTCTCTCTATCATCGCTTGGACATTCACCGTGTTAGTCATCACATGGTCCGTCTAGCCCTGGTCCGCTACATATACCTGAAATAATCACTGCTGACTGACAAAGTCTACAGGGGGCGTTTCACAAAGATCCTTAGTTAGCCTTAACTCAAGTTGGACTTAAACATATATGGAAAGCCATTTGTAGCCTTGGAATAAAATATATTCAAAAGCAAAAATGCAAGTTACGTTTCATAAATTTTACATCAAGAACATGAAATCCCTTTGATAAAAAGAAAATATCAATGATTTGAAACAATATTTTATGCCTTTTAAAATAAATAAAATAAAATTGTTTCAAAGAAACTAACGGCTTTCCATAATAGTTAGGTTTCAATTTAGAGTTAAGTTCAACTTAGGATCTTTGTACAAACACCCCCGCCTGCCCAGGTCAAATCAACCTGGCACTGAACATTCTGAAGCCTGGTGGAGGGGTGGAAGCGTCTGACAATAATATAAATGGTATCGATTATTGTTTCCATGGAGGAAGATGAGTTCACGGTGTATTATTGTTAGAGTTGTTAATTGTTGGTCGGTCGATTGATCGATCGATCGATCGAATGATTGATTGATTGATTGATTGATTGATTGATTGATTGATTGATTGATTGATTGATTGATTGATTGATTGATTGATTGATTGATTGATTGATTGATTGATTGATTGATTGATTGATTGATTGATGGATGGATGGATGGATGGATGGATGGATGGATGGATGGATGGATGGATTGATTCATTCATTCATTCATCCATTCATCGTTGAGTAAATAATTGATCGATCGATTTAATTGATTGACTGATATATATTTGTATTAATTTGTTTAGTTGGTTCGTTATGCATTCCGTTATGTATTCAATTATAATAATATTACATTATTTATTTTCTTATAGGTCATGAAATAAAGCGGCAGCGTGGGCAAAACCAGTCGCCAGGGCTCGTATCAATTGACGTCAAGATTAGACTGTCATACAAAATGAGAGAACTAAACGATGACATGTCTTGTCTACGGTTCACGCGTAGGTCAGTTCGCCTTACCTGTTTCCCAGTCACACTTACCCGTAAAGCCTTCCATTCAGAACCACATATACTGGAATTGTTGTGGAATGCTATGAAACAAGTCTATTTGGTGGCGTCATCGTGGCTTATACGTGGCGATACATCACAATACGTGGCAGAAATATATTTCGTGCCATTTGCGGGAAGGCAGAGCTGATTTCAATAACCATGTCGTAGCAGAATTTCGAACATTTTGACATTTTTGCTCTGTTGTGACAACCCACTGCTGCCATTTATTGGCACTTATCGCCACGTATTGCCACGGGATAGCCACGAAAGTCCCATCGCATATAGCCCGTTTAATTGCATTCCACAAAAATGCCAATACGTGGTTTTACGGGATGGTTTTGCGGGTATGTGTGACTGGGCCAACCTGGGACATTGGCTGCTGGGCACACCTTGTGAGATAATCCTCCACAGACGAAAAACGATAACAAATAATAACACATGCTTTGATTAATTCAGAAGAGGGTTTGTAATGAACAGACAACATATAATTTAAGTGAATCAACAACTTGATTATGTTCGCAGCAACTACGAGTGGAATGAAAGGTTGGATAAAGGGCGGTGGTTTCCAGCGCGGCATTTTGGGTGCAACAATAAATTTGATTTCCTCACTTAGATTATCATTTTAAGTTATAACGGGATCGTTATTCATTGAAGTTTTCATCACGTTATTGTCAGTTTGACTATTTGTTGCGTTAGACGAAATATCTGATTCATGGGCTCAGTCAATTTAGAATCACCGCGTTTCGCCTAAAAAAATATCACGTATTGTTTTTGTTTTTTGTGATAATTGAAATCGAGAAACAAGACAATGACCGTTGCGGATGCAGTTTTGGTTAATCGACTAACGATGGAAAATTTTAATCTCGCTACGGGCATTCAAAATATATTTTTTATCGGGAATTGCAATTATTTGATTTTTACTCCAAAGTAAAATTTAGTAGAAGAAGCCTTATTTTAGAAAAGTAAAAGAAAAGAATTTCTAAAAATCAAAGAGATGTAATATTTCCAGCTTCTCAATGTAAACATTGTCACAATTTAGATACACGAATAAGTCACAATTATGATCATCCACAATTTGTAAATTCCTATAACACAAGTTATAAAAAATACTTTACTTATCAATATATGTGTTTCCTTTATTCGTATTATAATTCTCATTCTTCCTGCAAAAGAGTAGCAACATGGGAAACAAGTGGATTTTGATATTTTAAATATGCAAAACGTATTTAAAAAGGACCAACAGGCAAAGAACAACAAACAGGTTTATGTTTTGGTACCGTTCTGTGATATTGAAAAGATGCCCACCACTTTGCAAAGGGTTGTGTAATTCATAAACAATACAATTGATTACCACCACTTACGGAACCAACATGGCCTCATGGTTCCGTGTGCGCCAATTATATCCACGCTTGGAGACAATAGAATCACGGACGATGCGTTCGTCCTAGACAAAAGGAAGTCTTTGTCTGCAGACCCATGGAAAAACATACTTTAGTATGGTGATGCGTTTTCCAATCATATAATTTTTCTTGAAACATATTGTTCTTAGCTTGTTGGTGGAATGGACTACTAAAAATGTTAGCTTTAATTTATAATATTATTTTTGGGTGGCGGTTACCCTTTAAATTAAACAGTTTACCACTATTCTGATGTGCACACTAATACAGACATGCATGTGGTTCTGGTCAAAGTGAATTTTAGTAACTAAAACTTGCACCATATCATTACAGACTAATAGTTATAACTCAACCATATGCCCTAAAGGTTGAAAAACTTACAAACGACTTAGGCAGAAGGCTGTTATCATTCAAAAAGCAGCTGCTAAAACACAAGAGGGTGCCCTCTAAAAACAAATGGTTCAACTATTTATTATTAACAAAATTGTACTTGTGAGAGATCATCAACAACTATTTTCAAACCTCTTTGGTAAATTTTCGAAACGGTTTAAGCATTTTATCAATATTTGTCTTAAATCCTCGAATAAAACTTTATGTGGGTCCCACATTTTTTCCAATCTGATATCTTTATTGATATTTCAGCTGTTTCTGAAGCAAATAACGTTTGTTTTATAATTAAAATCACGTGCTCTTCCAAATATTACACTGAGTTTTTCATTACCTCACAAATTAATGATTTCTTGAAGCGCCCTCTAAACCAAAACTGTACTATTACTTTAAAAGTTGCCGCGCATCCAGGGATCCATGCAGGGCAGCGCAACTCTCTAGCGTTCGCAATTTACAGAGTGCACTGCGTGCGAATCGAATAACATGGCGCCTTCCTATCTCATCCTTGAAAGGCGCCATTTGATGACGCGACGACCCACCCGCTTTAATGGTAGTTCGGTGCCATCTTGCAAACGCCTAGCGCACGGTGCGAAATTCACACTGGCTCAGTGATACAAACTAGCCTAGTTCAAAATGGCGTACCGCGATGCAGCGTCCAAACGCATGCCACCCTTGGAATAAATGCCATTTACGAGGTGTGTACCCTCATTATCGGATAACATGTCATCATTATTTGTCAGTCAGTTACAGAAATGAAACTGATAAGCCATTATATTCCCATTAGAACGATACAAAATCGAAAGTAATACAGACATTGACCTATATAATACAATGTCCTCTGCATTTCGCAACACAGTATAATAAAATCTTCTCGTAATTGTGTGTGGCGCCACATAACTTGAACGCGTAATTTAAGGACAGGGTATTAAACTGGATGGTCTTCTAATATTTCCTTGTACTTGGGGACTTTCTTACGTAGATGTTTGTCAATAACGACACCATATAATTTTAGAGTCGTGTTTTGAACTAGTTATATAGTTGCCCGGTCAATGACATAAGCGGTGTTACAACAAGTTTAATAGGATGACATGATGTGCTATGTATCATCATGATATGATGCAAAGGGACCGCCTCCATTCTACCAGCAACACCGCTCGTGATCCATCTACACGATCCGAACAGTTGATACAGTTTAGTCCTATTAATTTGAAGAGTTCAGTTCCAAAAAGCAGTAAATCCATTTCCATGGATATTGAGTTAGAGTGATTTTCAACTTTGTTCAATCCATGCAAATACCGCTAGTAGCTTTCGCATTTCGCTTGTACCTAAAGTTGCCTAGCTTAGCCGTAACACAGAAGAATAAAATGGGTTTTGATTTGTCAAATGCATGTCTCCCAGATTATACAGATAAGATATGTTTGATTGAATAAAAAACACCCCGGATATCTTTTTTTGTTTGTGATAAACAAAAAAGAATCATTATCATCTTACTTTAATGTTTTACTTGTTTACAAGTTAAAGGGGTAGTTCAGTTTTGGTAGAGAGGGTGCTGCACAACACAATTTGTTTGTGAGGTAATGAAAAACTGATTGTCGAATTTGAAAGAATATGCAATTTTAATGGCAGAATAAACTGCATTTGGTCAAATCGGTTCAGAAACGGCTGAAATATCAATAATTGTATCCAATCGGAATAAATCTGGGGCCCAGATTTATTCCAGATTTATTCGATGATTAATATTTGTTTTTTTGAATTAAAAAAATGCTGCCACTTTTTCAAAAACTTTCAAAAGAGGTTTTTAAATAGTTGTTGATGATCTTTCTATTTAATCATCATTTCAACAAAACATCACAATGCATAATTTTGTATAAAAAATGGTTTTAACCAATGCATTTTTAGAGAGCGCCCTCATGTGTTTTAATGGCTCTTTTTAAATGATAACAGGCTTTTTACTTAGTCATTAGTAATTTTCTATAGATTTCGAGCATGGTGGAGTTATAGCTATTAGTTTATAATGTTATTGTGCATGTTTTGGTTACTAAGGCTCAGCCTTACCAAAACTGTACTACCACTTTAAACAGAGATCTTGTCTATACAACTATCATACACCATCCTGATGAATCTAACAACGATATTGGATTGGTATATGCTTTTGTAGTCTCAAATTCCATTTGTTTAAACTTCGGAAAGTATTAAAATTGATTACTTTTAACGTATAAGTTCATGTTCCCTTTCTAAATAAAGCTATTTAGCTTACAGTAAATCCAAACTTCAATACTTATTTATAACGAAATTAGAAACAAAATGTGGAGAATTCCATTCATAATTTATAATACCCATTGAAGCACAACTTCATACAAATATTCACCCGCATTTCTCAAAATTGAATACAGTGGAGTTCTGCTCTTCATGCATACAAGAACCTCATTTTTCATGACAAGCACTCATATCAATCAACCAATTGTCAATCATTAATTTGTTATTATTTAGGCGTTAATGGGGTTATTTAATAATGTATTTCGATATAAGCAATAAGCATTCTTTCTACCGCGATGTTCGTGTAAAGTTGTCCAGAAATACGACCCTCATTCGCGGTTCCACCTCCTCTCTATACAGGGTGGCCCAAAAAACTGGAACGGGGCACTTCCCAAAACTAAGTAACAAAATGATTATGTCCATCGGATAAGGTGTCTTTTCCAATGAAAGACGATACCAAGATTAGTAATTTTGGTCGTGTAGTTTTTGTTTTAGGGCGCTTTGAGTGACACCGTGTCAGGTTCCCTTTTTTGTCAATTTTTACCAAGTCGGTGCGTGATAAATCGCACTTACTGCCCGTCATTGAAATTGAAATTGAAATTGAAATGGTTTTATTGAAAATAATATCATTCGCAGCCACATGGCTGAATTGCAGATACTTTACAAAGACAATACATAATTAAAATAACTTAACTTCAACTTCAAAACAAGGAGCTCCTTAAGTAAACAATTAAATATTGAACTTAATAAACATGGTACGATTGAACAAAAAGAAAAACAGTATTACAAGGACAATAAACATTTAACACAGAGATAAAAAGTAAGATCGCTAAGATTAAGTTTTAAATTGCAATAAAATATGTTTAAGTAGCCCATCATACATTTTAATTATAACCCAGTCTCCAATTTAACTAACATATCAATCATTTTGTTTTACTTATATAAATATCATATTCTATATTCTATACCTCATCAAAATTATTCATAATAAAAGAATGTAATTTTGGCAATTATAATTTATATGAGAGTAAATCTATTATTATATAGATCCAATAATTATTTGTTCAGTGCGTTATACATGTGTATTATTATTCATCATAAAAAATTAATATTCATCATGAGGGGAGCAATTTGGGCAATTATTTATATTTAAAAAAATATACAAAATACTATAATATGAAACCTATAATAATCAATTCTACGAGTTATATAAACTAGAGCACATACAATATAATAAAAATGATGCGTAACGAGTTAAAAATACAAAATTGCTTGTTTACACATGTATCATATATCAATTTTAACAAAGTGAAAATAATGAATGTGGTGTCAAAAGAAATGTGTGTCTTGGGAGATGATGATTGCATGACAGTGATGGTGATGACGGTGATGATAATGATGGTGATCATGATGCTGAAGATGAGATTGATGAGATTGATGAGCATGGTGTTGATGGTGACGACGATGGTTGTGAAAATGATAACATTGTTGGGGATGACTTTGGTGGTGATGATGGTGATAATGACATGGATGATGGGGTAAATGCCAATTAGCGAAAATGATGGTGATTGCACTTGTCTAAACACAGTAGTGATAAAACATATTGCACAATAGTTTTGGATCAAAATACTATAATGTAATCACTGATTAATCATAATAATGAAACATGCGATAGTACATGTAGGAGAAGACAATAGTACTATAAGTTTCCTTCCTCAAAATTACTGACATTAAAATAAGCTTGAAGAAGGTGATAGAGTACAGACAGCCTGCCGGAAAACTTGAGAACAATTAAATTACGTTAATTTGTGAGTGGGCTATTTTGGTGCCTGGATGTGCGGGAACGAGGTATAGTATAAGTTTGTTTTTGTCTAGTTTGATGGGTATGCAGTTTCTGAGGGGGGAGGAGGTGGTGCAGTTTACTAGAGGGAATAAGTATGGATTTGGCAAATGAAATACAAAGTTGTTCTCTTCTTTCTTCCAATGTTTGTAAGTTGCACATCCGTCTTGCTTCGTCGTACGTGGTGTACAGTGTTCCCAGGATTATTCTGAGAGCGCGTTTTTGGATACGTTCTAGGGCACTTCGCTGTTGCTTCGTGATCCCGCCGGTCCACACTGGGGCAGCATACTCTAGAACGGGGCGTAGAATGGTGGTGAATATCGTGATAAGATCTTTCACTGGTAGGTTGAAATGTTTCAGGCGTCTCAGGATGTAGATGCGGGAGTTGGCCTTCTTGATCATCGCGTTGACGTGGGCATCCCATTTCAGGTCACATTGTATGAATACACCCAATAATTTGATCAATTGTTGTTGTTCTAGGAGCTGGTCGTTTAACTGGAGGACGGTAGGGTTAAATGTCAATCAACGAGCAATACGCGCGCTATTGTTAGTGTGCATTCAGCAGTGTGCCGAGAGAATGGGCATAGTTGCTCGATGATATGACGGGCAGGAAGTGCGATTTATCAGGCAGTGACTTGGTAAAAAATGGCAAAAATGGGAACCTGACATGGTCTCACTTAAGACGTCCTACAACAAAAACTACTCGTCCAAAATGACTGTTCTTGGTATCGTTTTTCATTTGAAAGGACACTCTATCCGGTGGACACAATCATGTTGTTACTATATTTTGGGAAGTTCCCCGTTCCGGTTTTTGGGGGCCACCCTGTATAGTAATTCCTTGTCACTGAAGTCATTGAAATGTCTGTATTTGTAATTATTGTACATTATTAGCCATTATGTGTATCACTAATAAGGAAACATTTTTAAAGCGTTGTATAAACATTGCTATTATTATATCTGGGTGCATGGGTACCGACATCAAACCGACATGTATTATTATAATACACCCGCGGAGCATATACAGTGACGCAGATAGTATTTTTTCAGTGGGGGCACCGGGCCGGGGGCCCTCGATTTTCAAGAGGGGATATAGGTTTTCGCCTGACAAGCAAAGACAAAATCCTCACCCGTTTAGATGGCCTAAAATCATCACACTTTTCCCCTTAAAATGAAAGTTGACCATCACCCTATTACATGATCTTGGCCTAAACTGATTATATTTCCCATCAAAAGTACTTGTTTTGGGCCGATATCTGTTGTACATATTTTCCCCCTGGAAGTATACATTTTTCATTGGGGGGGGGGGGGGGGGGGGGGGGCACCTGGGGGCACTGAAAATGTGTGGGCCCTTCATAGCTACGCCGCTGGAGCATACAACGTACCATCTCCCAAATGGCGCATCAGTCTAGTTAGGCAACTATTACTGCTTCGATCACACCAGGTTCTCATGTTTTTTTAGCAGCATAATCAAAATACCTTGGTGAGGACACTCGTTTCACGGGTGGGAATCGAACCCACGACCCTCGCATTGAAAGACAATGTCAACACACCCTGACGCTCTCACATAAAAATAAAATCATGATACATCACATCAGTACTATGAAAAAAACATATGTACAGGATCTAGTCACTTTGTGCTAACATGTGCTAAAAGTGATAAATGGTTGATAAAATGTGTACTGTTGTAATTTCGTTATAATGTCACCTAAGAAATGTGTTGAAATTTCGGTTACAGTCCGTTATTCCGAAGGTTCGTTATTCCGAAGGTTCAGTTATTCCGAAGGTTCGTTATTCCGAAGGTTCGTTATTCCGAAGGTTCGTTATTCCGAAGGTTCGTTATTCCGAAGGTTCGTTATTCCGACGGTTCGTTATTCCGAAGGTTCGTTATTCCGAAGGTTCGTTGATCCGAAAATAAAATCGGGTTCGTTATTCCGAAGGTTCGTTATTCCGAAGGTTCGTTATTCCGAAGGTTCGTTATTCCGAAGGTTCGTTATTCCGAAGGTTCGTTTATCCGAAAATAAAATCGGGTTCGTTATTCCGAAAATTAAATCGGGCTTGTTATAATACTATAGTTTGTGTTTTGTTTATTTAATTTACAGCCTGCATTAAGCATACCCCTCCCCCTTTCCCTCCCTTGGCCAGACCAATCAAACATTTAAGTTTATTTTATCTCTTTATATGAAATTATAGCATTATAACAAACCCAAATTCATTTTCGGATTAACGAACCCAATTTCATTTTAGGAATAGCGAACCTTCGGAATAACGAACCCTCGGAATAACGGACCTTCGGAATAACGAACCTTCGGAATAACGAACCCGATTTCATTTTAGGAATAGCGAACCTTCGGAATAACGAACCTTCGGAATAACGAACCTTCGGAATAACGAACCTTCGGAATAATGCAACAAATGTTCGGATTAACGAACACTCAGGTATAGGAAATGTGCGTGTTCGGAATAGCGAACCTTCGGAATAACGAACCTTCGGAATAACGAACCGCACCCGAAATTTCAAGTGCGATGGATGTTATATGACAGAGTATATACAGTGTGAGTCAAAATAAACGAAACCGGACTTTAATAGCTTATAAATCCACAATTCTTAACATATATAATTATGTTGACATTGGTATCATATTAAGAAATAGGCTTTAAAATGACATATCATACATTTTGATCGCTTTACGCTTCACCGAACGCGACATTATTATCCAAAGTAATGCAAAAACTACCCGTGTCCAAGTTTGCCGTTGTCTTGTTACATCATGAATGGATGCGTCTGTTTACCGTTTTTTCAAAAGAACATTTCAAAAATATCCTTTGGTGAATCAAAACAAAATACCAGCTGGTTGCCAGTGTTTTCATGTTTATCAATGTGGAAGGGGATCCCCCCCCCCCACCCTCCTCCCATCAGCAACCCCACTGTTTGGAGGCAGGGGGCCCTGAATAGGACATGTAGGACGAATTTATCCTTGCAAATCAAACAACAGATGCAACCATTCACAAAACAAACTGCAACTTGACACGGGTAGTTTTTGCATGACTTTGGATAATTAGGTCGCGTTCGGTGTAGCGTGAAGTGATAAGAGTGTATGATATATCATTTTAAACGCAATTTCCCAAGCTTTAACATGTTACCAATATCAACATATACATGTTTGGAATTGTGGATTTATAAGCTATTGAAATTCCGGTTTCGTTTATTTTACTCACACTGTAATGAGCGAAATTGCAAAGTGATATTCGCAAACTCATTGCACTGACTTTGTACATAACTATCCAGTAGATAGTATAAATAAAACAGACATTTGGAACACTGAAACCCGTTCCATGCATGTATGTTAGAACCGCTAGAGTTATGTCATGAGATGATGTTGGGCCATTGTCGGAAAATGACGTTATGCCAATATATCACAAAAATGACGTCGTGACGATGTTGGGCTGGCGGACATTTTAACCTCGAGCCAACGGCGATATGCCGACATCCGGCAACCAACTTCCGACATCGGCCCGACGTCAGGTGGCTAGCTGGGTAAGGGCAATGAAACCCAAGCAAAATGTTGCTTTCATACTCTTGAGGAGATTAAGAGGAATAATCTCTGAAAGTTAGAGCATAATCGGGAAAGAAACAAGAAAACTACGGCTCTTTGAAGATGTCCATTTATTCCTATGGGGAACTCAAATTGACAACGCACTCTGATAAGTGTGTGGACAACTCCCCATATGTTTTGTACACAAAAGTTCCCATTTTTACAGTTTTCTTCATAGTCACATTTTTCATTCCCCCAACTCATGATATGTTATGTATAAAAGCATTCTACAAAACATATGTTGAACTCGAACGAAGGGTAAACATAAATTTTGAGAAAATTGAACAAAATTGAAATTTTGTGTACAAGTCCACAACTTTGCCAGATTGCGTTGCCAATTCGAGTCACTTGTAGAAATAAATGGCTCTTTTCAAAGAGCCATAGTTTTCTTATTTCTTGACCGATTGTGCTCAGATTTTCAGGGGCTATTCATGATATTTAGTGTCTTATAGTGCATACAACAATTCGTCTGGATTTCATTGTCCTTTAACGTCGAACGACATTAAACAAACATTATAATAATTTCTTACTGATTGAAGACACAATTGTGGCAAAATAACAATAATTGTATTCACTAAGACGACAGTAGCACTTTTTAGAAAACTCAATGAAATAACCGGACTGTTGCAATGATCCATTGTATGTTATTTGTATAAACATTTATTCTTTTTTCACATGGTCACAAAGAATGGAAATAATTTTACAAGATCTTAGAAGCATAATTAGATAAAGAAACTTTAAATATTAAACACGTTACTCATTATTTACTGAATATATCATAATACTAATTTAAACTTTGTCTAACTACAATATACAGTGTTTATTATATTGGTGTCCATGAAAGCTGATGCATAGCATTTTTGCAAGCAACATTATGCATTTTAAAACAATAAATTATTGTATTTAATAAGTATACCCGACGCGAATAGTATACAAATGATGCGCAGGTATGAGTGGGTCGGTAGGAATTGTTTGCACAAGGTAACTATGGAACTGTTAAACCCACGAGGCGAAGCCGAGTGGGTTTAGACTAGTTTCCATAGTTACCGCGTGCAAACAATTCCACCGACCCACAAAATAAACTTGCGCATCATCTGTTTTATAGAATGGGCATTGTTACGCCCCCCAAAAAGTCAAAAAATTAAAAATTAGAAAAATTACCGGATGCATGAAATAATTTTACCGGACGCATGACATTTTTTACCGGACGCATGATTTTTTTACCGGACGCATGCAATTTTTTACCGGACGCATGAAATTTTTACCGGGCGCATGAAATTTTTACCGGACGCATGATTTTTTTACCGGACGCATGACTTTTCATGCATCCAGTACAATTAATTGTCTGCACAAATTTTGCTCTCAACCAATCAGATTGCAGGGATTTATCAACCCATTCTATAATACGCATAGTTCAACAGTATACAAAACTCTGCGCGATCGATATTTTGTGAAAGTATTTTGTTATGAAATTATACAAATCTGCTGGCATTTTGAGGTAAAACAGGATCCTTCAAAAAACAAAACAAACAAAAAAAGCACCGCCGCCATACTCAATTGATGACATTTCTTTGTAAAAAAAAACACAACACATTATGTAAAACTTATAGAAACCCCTGAACAAAACTGCAAACCATAATTTGGAGATTTTCAGGTAATTTGAAGTAATAATTCATTTCATCCGAGAGAAGGTTATTCAATTTCCGTCGCCATTATCGACACAAACACTCTAAAAAGCTAATTGATTTTGTTAAATGTGATTTTCTCCGACAATTTGAATAGGTTTCTTGCCAATTTTCGAGGGATAACATTTTCCAAACCTTCGATGACGATCGAGTCTCACGGAGAAATCTCTTCTACTTTTTGTCTTGTGGCTGACTTATTCAGGTGAAGGAGATAGATAATTATAGTAATAATTTTATTTTCTATTCCACATGATCCCTTTTCCGCTTACTAATTAGTTTGGTTCTTCTCCCTCGTCTAGACAAAAATGCAATTCTCGATAGAATTGATGGATGATTTATTTGTAAATATCAATTACTGGAGGATGCAGAATGGTTCCGTTAAAATGCTTATTTCGATGAAGATTTCACGGAGAACATAATATACGACATATTATGTTTTTCTCATTGCATGACTAAAATCCCTCGATTACGTGGGATTGCAGACTGATGCCATTTCCCTGTCTACCTTCTCGCTCTCTTTCCTCCCGCCGATTTAGGAGAACGAGAAGAAATTGAAATTGGACTTTACTTAGACTCGATCGTGTTCATTACGTATACATGAAATCTTGATACGATGCGCGGGTTAAGCTGTATTTTCATGAATATTCATCTTGTCAGTTGATCCCTAGCTCTCTATATACGTTGGTTGTATGCGACTTCTCTATTCCGATGCTGGAGTTAGTTTATTTTCTTTTTGCAATCTTATTTCATTTCCCCTAACCACCTCGGGCGATCCATGACAAGAACGATTACCGACTACTCAATTCCATCTCCGCCATCTTATACAACCTTTTGAAAACACAATTCCATTTACTTTTTAACCATTTATTTTTTGTCTATCATCCCCAGCTAATCAGGCTTTGGAGATGGATCTCTGTGGAAAATTATGAACTGCAAGATGAGCGTATGTGTGTGTGTGTGTGTGTGTGTGTGTGTGTGTGTGTGTGTGTAGGAGTTTGTTTGTTTGTCTTTGTTGGTTAGTTATTTTGTTTGTTTGTGTGTGTGTGCGATTGTTTGTTTGTTTGTTTGTTTTTTGTTTGAATATGTTGTTTGATGCTTATTTTGTGAACACAAATTGTATCTCCTTGTCTTAGCATAATATCTAAATAATATATTGCATTTATATTCGTGTTCGTATGTTTTTTAATGATTAATTTGATACTCTTCCATATTGCATTCCGTTCAGGGGTGGTGCGCAACATTAGTAGTATCAGCAGCAGCAGCAGCAGCAGCAGCAGCAGCAGCAGCAGCAGCAGCAGTAGTAGCAGTAGCAGTCACTGGCGTACTGGTGTGGGGGGGGGGGGGGGGGCTTGGGGTGCTTGCCCCCCCCCCCCCGATTTTTTTTTTTTTAATCATGGCTTTTATCTAATTCAATAACAGTGATTGAAAAAAAGAGTATTTCTTTAGACAAGAAAACTCAAATTTCCTTCCCAAGTATGCACCAGATTGCATAATTTCAAGTAAAACATTGCAAAAGCACCTTTACCGTGCACAGGCGGACACCCACCTACCATCACACCCTCCCATCACCCTTCCCCCTCTCGGTTATTGTTTCGCTCCCTCGAGAATCGGTCTTGTATACACGTCTGGAATACAATGTTCATGTTGTTTTGTCATAAAATAATGCTTTTGATGCACTGTTTGAACTGAATATGTCACTTTGCGAATATTATTTTGGGGGTGCATTTTTTTTGTCTTCATGAATCAATCATAACCTCTTCTGGTAGGTAGAATCATGACGATGATGACGCACTAACGCGCAGTATAGTACATGTCGTCAAGTCAGAATTTCCTTTCTAGGTATGTCTCAGATTGCACAGTTTCAAGTCCAAACATGCAAAAGCTCCCTTTTGGAAGGGGGGACACCCCCCTCCCACACCCTCCCCCCGCTCAGTCGCTTCGCTCCTTCGGGCTTGGTCGCTTCGCTCCCTTACAATATCCGGTGGTGATGCGGATTTGGTTTAGCCCCCCCAAAAGTTTTTGCTCATTACGCCACTGGTAGCAGTAGCAGTAGCAGTAGCAGTAGCAGTAGCAGTAGCAGTAGCAGTAGCAGTAGCAGTAGCAGTAGCAGTATCAGTAGCAGTAGTAGTAGTAGTAGTAGTATATACGTATATAGTAGCAGCAGCAGATGCAGCGATCAGGTATATAATCCAGGACTAACATAAATATGAATTGAGATGTCACGAACTTGTTTCAGAAAACCATTTTTTCTGTAGTAATTTGTGTAAAATTTAATCTTGATTCATTTTTTTTTTCCAGCTAGTGCTAGTTATAAAATCGAGCGCCGAAACAAGGCCTTCAGTTATTAATTACTATATCAGATCAGAGTGTTACGTACTGATAACGTACAATGAAATACTTATGAAAGAAGTTATGTTCATTATGAAATCGTGATGTGAAACCATTGAACAAATGTCTACAAGGTATAATGTAAACGTATGAGTTTGAAGAGGAGAGGCCTGGTAAAATTTCTAAGTAATCGGCAAATATTTTATAATGAGCAATGAATATTACCGTTCATATACTTTAAAGAACTCGAAAGTATAATGATTAATTAGTTCGATTTTCATCTTTCAAAGGTTCACTCTGCTTATGACGGTCACAGATGATGACTATCACATGTCATTGACTTACACTTTAACTTATTCTTATTCTTGAAATGTATAGGGAGTAGCCCGATTTCAACATTGCCGAATATGAAATAGTAATAAAAAACATAAAACATAAGCAGGATAAAACATACTGCCGTATTATATACGGCCCTTTCTGGGTTTTTTTAAAGGGACATTTTAAAGGGATTGTACAGTTTTTGGTTTGGAGGGCGCTTAAAAGTTTATTCTGTGAGATAATGAAAGACTATAAGTATTAAATTTGAAAGGGTCATGAACAATTTTTTGTCAAAATCGGTTTAGAAACAGCTGAAATATTCAAAAATGTATCCGATTGGAGAAAAACTGTTGAACATTCGCTCTTTTTACGCTCTTTTTTATTCATTTTTGTTTTTGTTGATTTGTTTATCCCGTCAATTCTTTTTTGAGGGTCAAATTTTTTGGGGCACATGAAAGAGGATACATGTTATGAGAAAATACTTAGTGTTTACCTCTGTTAAAGGTTCTGTATTCTATTTATATCTGAGATCGAAACGCTTGCCCCCCCCCCCCCCCCAAAAAAAAAAATTTTTAATTATAATCATGGCTTTTATCTAATTCAATAACAGTGATTGAAAAAAAGAGTATTTCTTTAGACAAGAAAACTCAGATTTTACTTCGTGTCAAGTCAAATTTCCTTCCCAAGTATGCACCAGATTGCATAATTTCAAGTAAAACATTGCAAAAGCACCTTTACCGTGCACAGGCGGACACCCGCCTACCATCACACCCTCCCATCGCCCTTCCCCCTCTCGGTTATTGTTTCGCTCCCTCGGGAATCGGTCTTGTATACACGTCTGGAATACAATGTTCATGTTGTTTTGTCATAAAATAATGCTTTTGATGCACTGTTTGAACTGAATATGTCACTTTGCGAATATTATTTTGGGGGTGCATTTTGTCTTCATGAATCAATCATAACCTCTTCTGGTAGGTAGAATCATGACGATGATGACGCACTAACGCGCAGTATAGTACATGTCGTCAAGTCAGAATTTCTTTTCTAGGTATGTCTCAGATTGCACAGTTTCAAGTCCAAACATGCAAAAGCTCCCTTTTGGAAGGGGGGACACCCCCCTCCCACACCCTCCCCCCGCTCAGTCGCTTCGCTCCTTCGGGCTTGGTCGCTTCGCTCCCTTACAATATCCGGTGGTGATGCGGATTTGGTTTAGCCCCCCCAAAAGTTTTTGCTCATTACGCCACTGGTAGCAGTAGCAGTAGCAGTAGCAGTAGCAGTAGCAGTAGCAGTAGCAGTAGCAGTAGCAGTAGCAGTAGCAGTAGCAGTAGCAGTATCAGTATCAGTAGCAGTAGTAGTAGTAGTAGTAGTATATACGTATATAGTAGCAGCAGCAGATGCAGCGATCAGGTATATAATCCAGGACTAACATAAATATGAATTGAGATGTCACGAACTTGTTTCAGAAAACCATTTTTTCTGTAGTAATTTGTGTAAAATTTAATCTTGATTCATTTTTTTTTTCCAGCTAGTGCTAGTTATAAAATCGAGCGCCGAAACAAGGCCTTCAGTTATTAATTACTATATCAGATCAGAGTGTTACGTACTGATAACGTACAATGAAATACTTATGAAAGAAGTTATGTTCATTATGAAATCGTGATGTGAAACCATTGAACAAATGTCTACAAGGTATAATGTAAACGTATGAGTTTGAAGAGGAGAGGCCTGGTAAAATTTCTAAGTAATCGGCAAATATTTTATAATGAGCAATGAATATTACCGTTCATATACTTTAAAGAACTCGAAAGTATAATGATTAATTAGTTCGATTTTCATCTTTCAAAGGTTCACTCTGCTTATGACGGTCACAGATGATGACTATCACATGTCATTGACTTACACTTTAACTTATTCTTATTCTTGAAATGTATAGGGAGTAGCCCGATTTCAACATTTGCCGAATATGAAATAGTAATAAAAAACATAAAACATAAACAGGATAAAACATACTGCCGTATTATATACGGCCCTTTCTGGGTTTTTTTAAAGGGACATTTTAAAGGGATTGTACAGTTTTTGGTTTGGAGGGCGCTTAAAAGTTTATTCTGTGAGATAATGAAAGACTATTAGTATTAAATTTGAAAGGGTCATAAACAATTTTTTGTCAAAATCGGTTTAGAAACAGCTGAAATATTCAAAAATGTATCCGATTGGAGAAAAACTGTTGAACATTCGCTCTTTTTACGCTCTTTTTTATTCATTTTTGTTTTTGTTGATTTGTTTATCCCGTCAATTCTTTTTTGAGGGTCAAATTTGTTGGGGCACATGAAAGAGGATACATGTTATGAGAAAATACTTAGTGTTTACCTCTGTTAAAGGTTCTGTATTCTATTTATATCTGAGATCGAAACGCTTGCTCCCCCCCCCCCCCAAAAAAAAAAAAATTTAATTATAATCATGGCTTTTATCTAATTCAATAACAGTGATTGAAAAAAAGAGTATTTCTTTAGACAAGAAAACTCAGATTTTACTTCGTGTCAAGTCAAATTTCCTTCCCAAGTATGCACCAGATTGCATAATTTCAAGTAAAACATTGCAAAAGCACCTTTACCGTGCACAGGCGGACACCCGCCTACCATCACACCCTCCCATCGCCCTTCCCCCTCTCGGTTATTGTTTCGCTCCCTCGGGAATCGGTCTTGTATACACGTCTGGAATACAATGTTCATGTTGTTTTGTCATAAAATAATGCTTTTGATGCACTGTTTGAACTGAATATGTCACTTTGCGAATATTATTTTGGGGGTGCATTTTGTCTTCATGAATCAATCATAACCTCTTCTGGTAGGTAGAATCATGACGATGATGACGCACTAACGCGCAGTATAGTACATGTCGTCAAGTCAGAATTTCCTTTCTAGGTATGTCCCAGATTGCACAGTTTCAAGTCCAAAAATGCAAAAGCTCCCTACCGTGGAAGGGGGACAGCCCCCTCCCACACCCTCCCCCCGCTCAGTCGCTTCGCTCCTTCGGGCTTGGTCGCTTCGCTCCCTCACAATATCCGGTGGTGATGCGGATTTGGTTTAGCCCCCAAAAAAGTTTTTGCTCATTACGCCACTGGTAGCAGTAGCAGTAGTAGTATATAGTAGTAGTAGTAGTAGTAGTAGTAGTAGTAGTAGTAGTAGTAGTAGTAGTAGTAGTAGTAGTAGTAGTAGTAGTAGTAGTAGTAGTAGTAGTAGTAGTAGTAGTAGTACCCAGCTAGCCACCTGACGTCGGGCCGATGTCGGAATTTGGTTGCCGGATGTCGGCATATCGCCGTTGGCTCGAGGTTAAAATGTCCGCCAGCCCAACATCGTCACGACGTCATTTTTGTGATATATTGGCATAACGTCATTTTCCGACAATGGCCCAACATCATCTCATGACATGATGTTGGGCCATTGTCGGAAAATGACGTTATGCCAATATATCACAAAAATGACGTCGTGACGATGTTGGGCTGGCGGACATTTTAACCTCGAGCCAACGGCGATATGCCGACATCCGGCAACCAAATTCCGACATCGGCCCGACGTCAGGTGGCTAGCTGGGTAGTAGTAGTAGTAGTAGTAGTAGTAGTAGTAGTAGTAGTAGTAGTAGTAGTAGTAGTAGTAGTAGTAGTAGTAGTAGTAGTAGTAGTAGTAGTAGTAGTAGTAGTAGTAGTAGTAGTAGTAGTAGTAGTAGTAGTAGTAGTAGTAGTAGTAGTAGTAGTAGTAGTAGTAGTAGTAGTAGTAGTAGTAGTAGTAGTAGTAGTAGTAGTAGTAGTAGTAGTAGTAGTAGTAGTAGTAGTAGTAGTAGTAGTAGTAGTAGTAGTAGTAGTAGTAGTAGTAGTAGTAGTAGTAGTAGTAGTAGTAGTAGTAGTAGTAGTAGTAGTAGTAGTAGTAGTAGTAGTAGTAGTAGTAGTAGTAGTAGTAGTATTAGTAGTAGTAGTAGTAGTAGTAGTATATACGTATATACGTATATAGTAGCAGCAGCAGATGCAGCGATCAGGTATAATCCAGGACTAACATAAATATGAATTGAGATGTCACGAACTTGTTTCAGAAAACCATTTTTCTGTAGTAATTTGCGTAAATCTTGATTCATTTTTTTTTTCCAGCTAGTGCTAGTTATAAAATCGAGCGCCGAAACCCTTCAGTTATTAATTACTATATCAGATCAGAGTGTAACGTACTGATAACGTACAATGAAATACTTATGAAAGAAGTTATGTTCATTATGAAATCGTGATGTGAAACCATTGAACAAATTTCTACAAGGTATAATGTAAACGTATGAGTTTGAAGAAGAGAGGCCTGGTAAAATTTCTGTAATCGGCAAATATTTTATAATGAGCAATGAATATTACCTTTCATATACTTTAAAGAACTCGAAAGTATAATGATTAATTAGTTCGATTTTCATCTTCCAAAGGTTCACTCTGCTTATGACGGTCACAGATGATGACTATCACATGTCATTGACTTACACTTTAACTTATTCTTATTCTTGAAATGTATAGGGAGTAGCCCGATTTCAACATTTGCCGAATATGAAATAGTAATAAAAAACATAAAACATAAACAGGATAAAACATACTGCCGTATTATATACGGCCCTCTCTGGGTTTTTTTAAAGGGACATTTTAAAGGGATTGTACAGTTTTTGGTTTGGAGGGCGCTTAAAAGTTTATTCTGTGAGACAATGAAAGACTATTAGTATTAAATTTGAAAGGGTCAGAAACAATTTTTTGTCAAAATCGGTTTAGAAACAGCTGAAATATTCAAAAATGTATCCGATTGGAGAAAAACTGTTGAACATTCGCTCTTTTTACGCTCTTTTTTATTCATTTTTGTTTTTGTTGATTTGTTTATCCCGTCAATTCTTTTTTGAGGGTCAAATTTTTTGGGGCACATGAAAGAGGATACATGTTATGAGAAAATACTTAGTGTTTACCTCTGTTAAAGGTTCTGTATTCTATTTATATCTGAGATCGAAACTCGGGACCTTAACTGACTCTCAAAATATAATATGTTTTTGCTCAAGGATGACAATACCAAAAGAAGGAATTCATATTTCCTAATTACATATACGAAACAGGTTTAATGAAGCTCCACATTTAATCACTTAACAAAAACATAATATTGTATGCCTTCAGCCGATGCACTGGATGGAACACCAAACTGCACCTGTGCGTGTTCCGCGGCTCCCCGTATCCTTCAGGCGACTGTACGACAGCTTGGAACCCGAGGCACAGTGATGCTCTCCTGCCTCCTCTAGCAATCAACCTATTTCTCACATCCTTTTCTCCCTAACTCTCCTCTCGATGTGCGCGCACGAGCAAAACTGTGTAATGTCCACCCGTGGTCAGGGCTCCAGCCTTGACCCGATCAGGTCAATACGCGCTTGACCACTGGGCAAAGAGGGGGGAAACGCTGGTGATGATGATGATAATGATGAGGATGGTCACTCGCTTTGCTCGCTAAATAATGATTGTCTATTGCGGTTACGGAGTACGTGAATTATAACGGGGCGTGCGCATTAAAATCTGGCGGCGCTAGGCGGGCGATTGCGCCGCAGTTGCGTGTTCGTATACAGTATATATCGCCGCTCACCCCCGTCGATCGGGCCGTGATCCGGGGTAATCAGTCCCCCAGTTTGGGGAGTGTCCGTCTTGGAAGCGATGCTTTTTTGCTACTATACGATAATAATAGTCAATATCAGCAGCATCCTCAACAAAACAATAACACCAACAACAACTTTACAACGCGAGGATGACTGTAAATAGAGACATAATTATTTTTCTGCAATTAAGTTTAATGAGTAAGTTTTTCATGAAATCGGTATGTAACTGCGATGATCGGCCCCGCCCAAAATACTGTATACAAAACAGCATTTACTATGTTGACTTGTTTATTTGAATGATGATTGATTAATATCACAGGTCTATAGGTTCTATGTATTTTATTCATTTTAAGACCTGATCCGTGATCCTTTACAAAATCAAATAGTTTCATTCTCAGTTTACAAGTTTAATTTACATCCAATAAAATAATAATAAAATAAATAAAATAATTATACACAAAAACATCAATTACATCAGATTCTGATAATCGAGATAAATGTAATGGACCTGCGGTGCTCGTTATAATTATACAGTAAAACAATATAATTTTGTACTTGAAAGTGGATGCGCGGCATTCGAATTCATTAATTTTTGTCTAGCCGAGTATTTGATTTTAACTTTTGAAATGAATATATTTCTATATTTCACAAATTATACATTTTTTTGAACAAGTAAATATACAACCAAACAATATATTCATGAAAAAAATGCAATATAATATACACAGAAGACTGATAAACAATATGTATTACATAATCAATCAATAATTATGTAACAAACGTGAAATACGGGGAGAAGCAAAGATTGTGAAATATTTGGTAACAGGGGGTAATTGTGCCTTATCAAAATTGGAAAGAAAAGCAAAATATTCTACTATATACTAAAAAATAATGTAGACAAGAAAGTATGATATATACAAAGAAAAAATAAATGAAAAAGACAAAAGGAGACGAGCTGCCATGCCAAATTTTAAATGTATTTCAGACTGTCATTTTCTTTACGTGATAACATTATCCCTACCCATTCATTGATTTTATTCACGTTATTGTTGTTGCTGTTATTGTACTTATCTCATCTCATCTTCCATATATTGTAGTTTGTATTAGTTTATTTGACTGTTATACTTTATGTATATTGTTGTAAATTCTTATTGGATGTGAAATAAAATGAACTGAAAACTGAACTGAACCCAGATACACCTTTCAAAATGCAGATCCTGGGCAAGTGTACGTCTCTAGACGCACTACATCAAGTAAAACATACATGGGACTCTGTATGCATGCATGCTGACTACAGGAATAATAATTATGATTATTCGAACAATGCATTTTATTTGCATTTCCCCCTTAGGGTTCGTGTATTTCAACATGTTCAACTCTCTCCCTCTGCTTAAATGATAAAGTAGTTTTTTACAAGGATATAATGGACATGAAGAATACATTTTACAAATTGGGGGTCGAAACAGGGCTGCAGTATATTAACCCACTAGACACTATGTTCGACATAATTACTGAGCTGTAATTAAACTATTTTTGTTATTTTATAATGTAAACAAAAAGTTTTCTTTTCTGGGCGGTTATTTGTGTAGTCTTGACTAGTAAATTAAGTGTTGCTGTTTTTTCTTCAAGATTACAAAAGATTTGCAAGAGACCAGTTTATCGGCTGAGAAAGACACTCTTTTCTGTACTTCGAAGATAATTAAGTATGAAATCCGTGTAGAAACTAAATAAATGTATTTCGTATTTGATTCAAATTAAAAAAAATAGACATAATCATCATGTGAGAATTTCACATCTCATAAAGCCGAAGCTCCGACTATATCTTGGAAGGCAGGCGGGATAGTCCAGTCTTCCCGGACCAAATTATTGTAGGACAAAATCTCTCAGCACACGACAGTTGACGACACCAGAGGGGCCGTCCCGAGGCAGTTCCGGGGTCACCTGTGATCGTGAGCTAGCAGCGGAACAAACCATAGCCGCTCCGGGGTCGCTTGTTAGCGCACGGTGAGTGGCGTGTCATCCTTTGTAACGCGCTCCAAGTTCGGAATGCTTGCGTGGTCTAGCTCAAGTTCGCTGAATGCATGGTCGCGGTGTGTTTACACGAGCAGCTCCGTTAGGTAACTACACCTGCCGCGTCACTCACTCTCATTTCATGACATTGGAGAAGCTATAATGAGAAGGGGGACATTGGCGTATAGGAGTAAGGGGGGGGGGGGTCTGCATCCCCCTCCCCCGGAGTTTGTAAAGCTAAATGACAGTATTGGGAAACGCCCCACACACAAACAATGAAATGTACGCTCTTATTACCAACCATGTGAAAGAATATATTTTTACTAATATCAGATTATACAAAATTGGCCAGGAAACCACCTACTAATTGATATAATTATTTGTAAAATAAAAAATGATCAATAAATTGACCGATATTGCCGACGGTTGTATTTTGAAATGTTCGTCCGCACATTATTATGCAAAGCACACGCAAACCCCGCTGCGCGTGGCAGAATGGCTAGCCGCAAGATCTGCAAGATTCACGGCCGGCTAAGTTCAGGCGAGCATGGTAGGTACAGTCAAACCTGTCATAGCGGCCACCTGTCTATAGCAGCCAACCTGCCTATAGCAGCCAACCTGCCTATAGTGGCCACCAAACATGATACCCTGCAGAGAAAAAGATTGTTATGGAACCTGTCTACAGTGGCAAATTTTCTTGTCTCTCTTAGGTGGTCACTATACAGAGGTTTGACTGCATGTACTGCATTACTGTTAATGGTGAAAATACTTCAATAATCAAACTGCCCGATAAAGCGTTGTGAACAATGTTTTTTTACCCGAATGGCAAATGGGTTATTTTCAACAAAATACTTTTTACGTAAACATGTAATAACAAATTTTAAAAAATGAGTAGACGTAAGATAAAATGAAACAAAAAGCTTGAATTTGTATGCATTATTAAGAATTTGATTATTGAAATGCTTTTCTGATATGAAATTATAAAACACATACCACAATCAATCAAGATAAATTATTACGATTATGACTCAAACTATTTTCAATGACAGCTATGCAAAAGAAAAATAGAACACACACTGTCGTTAATACGTCATATTGTAACTGTACACAGAACGTTCAAAATGACTGAATGAAACCTTTTTACATTCTTAAAGTGATCCATTAACTTTGTCAAATTCAACCGAACCACTTGGGGCTTTCACACTTGTGACTTGTTCCTTGTTGTTTGGCTTATGATAACAGAAGAATTAAATGGGTTTTTATTGTTAAAAATGTCACCCTAGGACCCTATGGAGATATTACAGGTTTCATTGAAAAGCATTCTCGAGCGCTTTTCGATTGTAGTCAACAATGGTCAAAAGGATCCGAATTCGGATAATTCGAACGATCGGGGATAAAAATCTGTCATCAATTTTTATTTTTTACTAAGCAGTTATTGTTTGTATTAATGAAAATATCAGATATCATTCTAAATAATGTTATATTGATAATGATACTGGTATACGATTGAAGTGTCCAATGTACCACTTTTGGAGAAAAAAATCTTCCAAGTTTAATGGATGACTTTAAAACCAGCTCCTTTGTAAACAATCAGGACAAGGTAACATAATACCGTAATTCTCTGTGTATACAGGCTGGGCTATCAAGAGGTCAAACTTGCTGCATCAAGCGTGTACACACGCAGATTATGATATTTCTATGGATTATGACAATGATTCCGTTCGTCACAAATGGAATTAAAATTGCTTCATCAGAAACGGAACAATAAATGCGCATTGACAAGAGACAAATCCAAAGACACGCGAAACGTACGAAAATAAGACAAAGTAGAGTCTTGCGGCGAGAATTGGATAAATACTGAGCGAGGAACTCCCTCAAGTCAAGGCCGACCCTTCAAGCAAGGCGCCGGGGGAATTTACCTTGGTTCAAAGTTGGGTTCAAGCTTGTCTCGCTATAATAAGGGTCTTGCTAAAAATGTAAGCTGGCTACACTCACACGTGATATTCTGTCTGACTAATCAATGTGAAACATGATGTGAAGCTGCTATAATCTTACGAGAGCAAGCTTTCTGTATTGTTCTTTCCCTCATTCTCTTACGTATATAGCAGTGGCGTAGCGCCGAGGGGGGGGGGGGGGGTGGGGGGGGGGGGGGGGCTCGGTGAGAACGTGCCCCCAATCATTTGACCCCCCCCCCCCCCCCAAACAAAAATATATATATATTTATATATACATACGGGTAACACCAAATAATTAACCCATTAGCATTGTGATGAGGTAACTGTTATATGATAATACTCGTTATATTATATGATGCAGTTATATAACTGTTGGAACTAAAGTAATTATGACACATTAACATCCGTTGCAATCGGTATATAACGTTATGTAACTCAAATACTAAAATAATGAGTAGCTGCATTTCTTTTTAATAAGCAACACACTTGAAATCACTGCAGAAGGATAATAATGGATAATAAAGAACAATGTAATAATGTTTGACTCACACATCTCGAGACGACCCCAACATGCCCAAACCACTATCAAATTATTACCCAACTTGACCAGTCAGTTGAAGATATTATTTGTCTGTCTGTTTAAAGTCCTGTTCTAACCATCAATGGAAACTATATTGTATGTCCGTGGCGAATAGCGTGTTCGGACTCATTGGGGAGGGGGCACGCATTTATCCACTTAAAAAGATAAAATCAAATTTATGTGTGAGTTGCATGCATGAATGTGATATTTTCTCGTAAGCAACCTCTAAACAAATACGTACATTAACTTCGATTGTAAAACTTATATGAACGAAATGATTTGGTTTGTATGTACAGTATGTACATGTATAATAATGTTGTCACGTGTGTGTGTGGTTTTTTTTTTTTTTTTGGGGGGGGGGGGGGGGGGGCGGGGGGCGGTGGATGTTATCGGGGATGGGGATGGGGTATATCAACAAGAGATTTAACCAGAATAGGGTCCTGGACAGTACAAAAACTAATCACACCTACGTAATCTCAATATATCAGAAAAACACGTAAATGGTTTATCCATCTAGAATAGTTATTCTAGAACTAGAGAGGAATGATTAATTTAAAGATTCAATTCTCTAATGTTATCTGTATTTTATGAATTTAAATTGTAACTTCAATTATTTTTTATTTTATATATGTAAATAATGATCAACCTGATTGTGTTTTTATAATTTCAGAAGAGATATCTTGAACAGAGAGAAAAGCGGGGTATACATAAACCTGGTATCATCTCCCCCGCCACCTACAGCCACCTATGATATGTTAACATTATCCTTTCTAGAATTTATTCTTCTTCGCGAAACGAAACGAAACTCGGGGATTAAGACGAGAAAATTAATCTAAAATGTCAGCGTTCTCTTTCCTAACACCACCCACTTGTCATGCTTGTGCGGAACAGCAATATACCATACTACTAGTAGCTCAACGCCACGATCATGTTAATTCTGAGCAAACAGTATTCGGAAAAACGAACATGCTGAACAAAAGAACAAACTGTCAACTAAACATAATGTTTCTGTAGAAGAATCATCTCAGTAATTTCTTTTTATCCTTATACTTATGTGGAACGTACGCTTACTTTTTTATATTTTTTTTTTTTGGGGGGGGGGGGAGTTTCTATTTGTTAATATATTTGTATTCCAAACGTAAAGAAAATGAATTAAAAGTAGCACAGAAAAGTGGGGCCCCCGGGATTCGAAACCAAGAACTCTAGATTGCTAGACCGGTGCTCTTACCAACTGAGCTAGAAAGCTCCTATGTTAGTTAGTTGGTCCCGAAGCCCAAGATTCTTTACTCATTTTCGCTGATACATTTTGAAAGAAAAAAGAAAACAAGGCGTTTGCTGAATATGTTGTGAAGGATACCAAGCTTTCTCTTAATTTAGAATGGTTAAATTACTCTTCAAGTAAGATGAATTCATATAAATCAAAGAGATCGAATTTGAAAAGGAATCTTAGAAGAATAGAATAATATATAAAATATTAATTTGAGGCACTTACGGAAATTCGTGAGCATTGTATATGTGTTTTATCACTGCTATACACCTGCCCAAACAGTACACTGTCCTTTTCAGAATGAATACCTTTCAGTAATAATTGAATAGAGGTGGTTTCAAAGGGCAGTCTCCGTGATTAATTGAAGCTTATTTACCATATTTGCACCAAATTATATTCGTCAAGTGACGGAATACAAGTAACGATAATGGAATGCATGACGGCAGCGTTTTTCGTTTAATATGACGTATTTATTTGCACAATTAGGAGGATTTCTTGTTGTAAGACGCCTTGTACTTTTCGTGAGGGTATGTCCTAATTAGAGCCCAGAGTTACCAGACATTCTTTTCCGAGCCCTCGTCCCCATTTCTTCACTGCAAAGCTAAGAGATGTCCATTATACGACGAAATATGTCTTTGCACTCTTGGGAAGATGATTGCTAAGAATGCCGCTATGAAGAATAAGAAGAGGAGAAGACAGGGAGAAGGGAAGATGAAAAGCGTCCGGGGATGTGGCGGGCGGGGATGTGGCGGGCGGGGATGCGGCAGGGATAGACGAACAGTGATGCAAACGGCTGCACGGGAGGTCCTCCCATCTTGGATGCAATACAACGCGTGAACTAACCGCCCCTTGTTTGTCATCATGTTGTTTACCGCCAAGCTCGGTCGTAATGAGTCTAACAAGATCTAATGGCCCCGGTCTTCGTCTTCCCTCAAATCAAAACTTGCCTGTTTTCGGACGATGCGTTAAGATAATTGTCGTATTAAGGAACGCACTTCTTCGATTGTTTCGCCCCATCGGATGATTTCCGTTGTCGGGTGATCACAAAGACATGAAGATGATCGTACTCATCAAGAGATATGGAGAGGGGAATTTCGAGAAACTGGTTAAGGAGAGCGGAACACTTTCTGTCCAATCTTAGATATTGTTGTTTCCTTTTCCTACTTTGATTCGTTCTCATGTTATGCATCTTCTACGAACAATCATCGCAATTAGCTCCTCGGATGTCACGAAAGGAAATTAAAATACGAATCTTAAATTCAAACTATGAACAAAGTACAATTTGATTCAATTCATTATTGTGTGCATACATTTCAAAAGAATTGTGCACTTTGCAATGAAGAGTAGATACATAATTAGGCTAAAATTGACGAATCAATTTCGACTAATTTACGAAGTGAGCACAAACATCTTCCGATACACCTTGCTATTTTCTCATTATAGCTTACTTTATTCCACCGCGGTAACTTGCTGTATAATAGCATTATCCAAATAACGTTCTCCTGCAAGTCCGTTAACAATTAAAACAAAACATTATTACCATGGTTACTGGTTACATGAAGCGAAGTATACAAAATAAATAACAATATAAAAAGGAATACCCTGAATAATTAAAGAAAGACAATTAATCGTTGAACACATTATTGATTATATTTGTAATTTTTATTTGACTGTTCGCGAAGTCCTTCTTCACGGTTGCAATTACCACGTGCAGATAAATTGTCGGTAAAATGTTAATTATTGTTATTATTATTATAATAATTATTGGTTTTATTATGATTATTATAAGTAGTAGTAGTAGTAGTAGTAGTAGTAGTAGTAGTAGTAGTAGTAGTCACCCTTCCCCCTCTCGGTTATTGTTTCACTCCCTCGGGAATCGGTCTTGTATACACGTCTGGAATACAATGTTCATGTTGTTTTGTCATAAAATAATGCTTTTGATGCACTGTTTGAACTGAATATGTCACTTTGCGAATATTATTTTGGGGTGCATTTTGTTTGTCTTCATGAATCAATCATAACCTCTTCTGGTAGGTAGAATCATGACGATGACGCACTAACGCGCAGTATAGTACATGTCGTCAAGTCAGAATTTCCTTTCTAGGTATGTCCCAGATTGCACAGTTTCAAGTCCAAAAATGCAAAAGCTCCCTACCGTGGAAGGGGGACACCCCCTCCCACACCCTCCCCCCGCTCAGTCGCTTCGCTCCTTCGGGCTTGGTCGCTTCGCTCCCTCACAGTATCCGGTGGTGATGCGGATTTGGTTTAGCCCCAAAAAAAGTTTTTGCTCATTACGCCACTGGTAGCAGTAGCAGTAGTAGTATATAGTAGTAGTAGTAGTAGTAGTAGTAGTAGTAGTAGTAGTAGTAGTAGTAGTAGTAGTAGTAGTAGTAGTAGTAGTAGTAGTAGTAGTAGTAGTAGTAGTAGTAGTAGTAGTAGTAGTAGTAGTAGTAGTAGTAGTAGTAGTAGTAGTAGTAGTAGTAGTAGTAGTAGTAGTAGTAGTAGTAGTAGTAGTAGTAGTAGTAGTAGTAGTAGTAGTAGTAGTAGTAGTAGTAGTAGTAGTAGTAGTAGTAGTAGTAGTAGTAGTAGTAGTAGTAGTAGTAGTAGTAGTAGTAGTAGTAGTAGTAGTAGTAGTAGTAGTAGTAGTAGTAGTAGTAGTAGTAGTAGTATAGGTTTTCCCATCCATTTTCAAACTATTGTCAATCAAATTCAAACATTGCTAACTTCAATTTCGTCACGAGAAGTCAGGAAACTGCAATTGCTACATTCGATTTAGTCATTTACCATTCGAATTGATCAATGGTCATACAAATTCAAAATTTGCTCATTCGAATTCGTCATTTTGCAATGGAATTCGTCCCGTCTGGTCATAAAACGCACAATGTGAAGTTCGAATTCGTCATTGGTCATTCGATTTCAAGACTTAGTCGTTCAAATTCGTCACGTAGTGTGGTTGCCCTGGTACATTCCTATTGTAGCTCATACAATTAATTTCAAAATGAATAACTTCAATAATAAGTGTTTCTAAAACCATCAACTGATCACAAAACAATTAATTTCGATATTGCAATTCAAAAAACGATAATTGTCCAAAAGTCTGATTGATTGATTGATTCATATACAATAAATTTGTGTTGTGAGACACATTAACATATCAATTGTTATTCCTATTAAAAAACCGTTCAATAT
>JBAMJV010002297.1:0-70516 GCA_037951105.1 Echinarachnius parma | reverse complement strand
GTATGGAAAGCCGTTAGTTTCTTTGAAAACAAATTGTAAAAGTCCTTTCAAAAGGCATAAAATGTTGTTTCAAATCATTCATATTTTTTCTATTATCAAGGAGTTTTCATGTTCTTGATGCAACATTTATGAAAAGTCTAAAATTCTTGCTTTGCTGCTTTTTAATATATTTTATTCCAAGGCTACAAATGGCTTTCCATAATAGTTAAGTCCAACTAAGCGTTAAGTTCAGCTTAGAATCTTTGTGAAACACCCCCATGCAGGGATAATAATAAGCGCTATAGGAGGCCGTTCTGCATTAGGCGCTATACAAATACGATCTGTTATTATTATCATTATTATTATTATCTGATATAAAATATTGTAACCACGACACCTGTAATTAAAAGTTGTTATTGTATCCACGATACGTTGTTGTCCAATAACCTTCATTGATGATTTAAATGGATATTACAGTGTTGGATGAGAGGGCACTTCAAACAAAAAAGTGTGTGAGGTAAAGACAAAATAAGTGTAAGTAATATTTGAAAAAGTACGCGATTTATTTAAGACAAAATCAACTTTGGATCCATAATATGTAGTCCTATATTTTATTAGATAATTATACAAATTAATAATAAAGCATATACACCCTTTTGACAATTTATCAAAATCGCCCTTTTATATATTTTTGTTTAAAATCAGAATTTCACAAGAATGCGAGCACATGGAGAGAATGAATTCTTGTTCAGATGTCCTTACTTAGTTAACTCTCACATAGAATCAAATCCACGCGAAAACTCTTTACAACTAAGTTTTCAGAAAGAAACAATTATCACGTATATAACTTTAAACATACATCGCCATTGGTTCAATTTCAATCATTTATATTGTATCATAATTATTATTATACATATTGTGTGCATGTGTTTGTTTGTTTGGTTGGTTGGTTGGTTGATTCCGTTTATTTCTGCGTTTTCAAAATAATACATACACATATAATTTGTACATAAAAGTTATACAAAAACGGACTATATATCAAGAGGGAAATATTTAATATATTTTTGTTCATCATCATCACATCATCATCCGCATCATCATCTGCATCATCATCATCACATCATCATCCGCATCATCATCATCACATCATCATCCGCATCATCACCATCATCATTATCGTTATCATCATCATCATCCTCATCATCCTCAGCATCATCATCATCATCATCATCCTCATCATCCACAATCATCATTATCATTATCATCATCATCATCCTCCTCATCCTCAGCATCATCAGCATCATCATCATCATCATCCTCATCCTCATCATCCTCATCCTCCTCATCATCCACAATTCATTTCATCCTCATACTCATTTGCACCACCATCATGATCATCATGATCATGATCATTCTCATCATCATCATCTTCACCATATTCACCTCCACCCTCACCATTGCACTAATGGTAATGCTCTATCACGTATTTAGGGCACGTTGCGTGATCACGTCTTTAGTTTTTTGTAGAAGGATAAAGAAGGCGGTGTGTTAAACATACTTGAACATATAATTATGTATTGTACCTTGATAATTATTTGTCATTTTTGTATCGAATGCATAACGTCTGCGGACGTAAATTTCGTAAATAGTCACGCCACATATAGTCTCCATTAATGGGTCGTTTACTGGTATGTACGTCAACGTCCTTTCAACCCAATACTTTGCAATGTTCATTTTACATTTTTGTGTTTAGAGGACGTATATATACGTAAACGCCCAAAAGTGATCACGTTCGCACTGTGACGTAATATTGGATTGAGTATAACGTATTATATCCCTCATAAGATCGTTTTACCATTGTATTTGACAAATGATAGTTTTGGACAACACGCGCAATCCCCGCGCAATCATGTGACCGGGCTGTTAGCAAAAAATTAACACTAAAAGTTCGTTACGCGTTCGTCCCATAGATCATGTGTTTAAGCAAAATGCACACGCGATCAAATTTGTGCAGTACTCTATGGCGCACACGTTCTAGTCACGTGATTGACATTACTGGTAAAAACTAACACCCTGGGAAGAAGAACGCCAAGACAGCCAATAAGCACATCCGTGGGAGCGCTAGCACGCATTCATCGCGTATGTGCGCAACTGCCAGCGCGTTGGTGCGCACTCAGTTGTGCGTCTTTGTGATTGTGTGCGCAAAATAACAATGACTTTAAGCGTATTAGATGCGCCGTGGTTCTGGAGGCTCATACTGGCTTCATTAATGTCGATTGATTTTTATATCAAAATTTACAAGCGATTTTATGAAATATTCAGAGATTATCACTTATTTTGCTATAAGCTGAACACAATCACTGATATTGATGAGTGATATAAAACAACTAACGAATGTGCTTGATTGTGATAGGCAATCTATTACCTCGGTGGGCTCAAAATGACTATTACCCTCAGCTACGCTTCGGGTAATAATCATTTTGAGCCCACCTCGGTAATAGATTTGACTATCACAAGAAGCCCATTCGTTAGTTGTATACTATTAATTGTAATTGCATGCATAAACGGCAGTTTTCTTGCCGAGGCCAGTTCAATAAGTATAATTATATAGTAATAATGTACTCTTAAAGGGATCTAGTAACATTGTCGAATCCACACAAAGTACTTGGTTCTTACGTACCTCATTGTATTTGTATTACCAATAGAAGTATGGAACATATTTCGGTTTTCCAAATTTCTCTTTTGTTTTAAAGATATGCATAATTCAAGTGGTAACTGTCTACAAAGTCAGTACAATAAGTTAACAAAAATCAATTTCCTTTTTTGCTCTTTACTCGGTCATTTGACATTCATTTACTATGGAATTTTCACACATCAATCAGTGGATATATCAGATTACTGAAACATTTTTATCAACCCTTCTTCAGTTCTTACACATGCCAACAAAGTTACTAGATTTCTTTAAAGCATACATGCATGTCAATTGCGATTAAATTCACCCCGATAAAAAGTTGTCGATTCCAGTAAAAACGACTACATGTAGACCTTAACCTTTAAAGGGGACCAGGCAAAGAACAACACATTATTATAAGATTTGGCACCGTTTTGTGATACCAAATCGATACCCAACATTTTGCAAAGGGTTGTGTAATTCATAAACAATGCAATTAATTACCACCACTTACGGAACCATTATTATTTCCTGGTTCTGTTCGCGCCAAACATTTGCGAGTGCGCCAATACTATTCACGCGTACGTTTGGAGACGATAGAATCTTGGACGATTCGTTCGCTCTGGACAAAGGTAGTCTTCGTACATGCAGACCCATAATTATATACATGTTGTAGTATGGTGATGCGTTTTCCAATTATTTTTTTCTTTTCTGGAAATATATTTTTTGAACTTTTTGATGGAATGGACTACTAAAGATGTTACCTTTCATTTATATTTTTGGGTGGTGGTACCCTTTAAGTTTTGAGTTAAAGGGATAGAACAGTAATTTATGGTAAAACTGAATTTTAGTAACCAAAACTTGCACAATATCTTCAGTTGTAATAGTTATAACTCCACCATGCCCAAAAGGAATAGAAACACTTAAAAACGGCTAAGTTAGAAGGCTGTTATAATTCAAACAACAGCCGTTACAACACAAGAGGGCGTAATCTATCAATATATTGGTTTCGACCATTTGTTATTTAAAAAAATTGTGAATGTGATGTTTTGTTCAAATAATGATTCGATAGAGAGATTATCAACAGCTATTTGAAAACCTGTTTGGTATATAAATATTTGTTCTTATATTATCGAATAAAGGTGGCCCCCATGCACATGTATTCCAATCGGATGATATTTCAGCTGTTTCGAAACCGATGTTGGTTAAATGAATTTGTTAAATCTTTAAAACCACGTATTCTTCCAAATATTACACTTAGTTTTTCATTACCTCACAAATTAATTATTTCTTGAAGCGACCTCTAAACCAAACCCTACTGTCCCTTTAAATACCAACTAATATGATTTTTTTTGTTCCATTTGTTACTAAAGCTTTGCTTATTTAGGCATTCATACCATAATTTGAAAAGTGACAAATGAAAGAAACAAAATAGACTTATTATATTGCGTATCTTTTCTTAATGTGATACAAACAAATTGTAGTCTTTATTTCACATTGCACATGCGTGGAAATAAGCCCACATGTAAATAATTAACTAGACAAGGTTACATGGGATGTATCATTGAAATTCTGTTGGCGTTTGACATGATAACGGACAGTACAAAATATAAGATTTTCAGCTTTATTTGAATACAACAAAAAAGGTGATATGTTTTGAATATTTTTTTGTGTAAAAAACAATGACTATAGTTAACAATTCATCTTCTTTTAAGGAGTTTGTTTCAATCCCATAGTTCTTATAATTTTTATCTTGTTTTGACGAGGAATCGATATTTTGCTAAATCACTTTATGAATCGAGCATACGTTCGTTTTGAACCAATCAGCACCGAGTTATATGACTCATATAATATAATATGAGACTAACGCTTGATCTGCTCAATAATGCAAGGTTTGTGCAACAGGATGCGGACCGTCTCACCTAGCTGTCTGTATTATGGAATGTCTGCCTTGCATTTGGCGGGAACTGGCATATCAGCGGTGTCACATTGGCTTTGTGCCTCAGACGATGTTCTATGTTTGCCTGATGCATTTATTGGTGTCATAGACCTTTAATGTCAATATTGGTGCTTTTAATGGCCTAATGTGTCCGATTCGGCTAAGTGTATACGTCATAAATAATAATAATAATAATATAATATATTCGATTTATATAGCGCCTAATATAAAATTATCTCTAGGCGCTTTACAACATTATACAGAATAAACCATTTTATTGGTGTCAAAATTGATAAGTCAGTAACGTTACGTTATATTGTATCAGTGGTTATTTCTCAATCGGTAGTTATTCCGCAATCGATGGTTATGTCGCATGCCCACGCCCAGGCTCCAGTCCCGACACCGCGTCTCAACCAGCTGTCCTATCAGCTATTATAGAATGGGTTGATAATCCCTGCAATCTGATTGGTTGAGAGCAAAATTTGTGCAGACAATTAATTGTACTGGATGCATGAAAAGTCATGCGTCCGGTAAAAAAGTCATGCGTCCGGTAAAAATGTCATGCGTCCGGTAAAAATTTCATGCTTCCGGTAAAAAATGTCATGCGTCGGTAAAAAAATCATGCGTCCGGTAAAAAATTTCATGCGTCCGGTAAAAAATTTCATGCGTCCGGTAAAATTATTTCATGCATCCGGTAATTTTTCTAATTTTTAATTTGTTGACTTTTTGGGGGGCGTAACAATGCCCATTCTATAAAACAGATGATGCGCAAGTTTATTTCGTGGGTCGGTGGAATTGTTTGCACGCGGTAACTATGGAAACTAGTCTAAACCCACTCGGCTTCGCCTCGTGGGTTTAACAGTTCCATAGTTACCTTGTGCAAACAATTCCTACCGACCCACTCATACCTGCGCATCATTTGTATACTGTCTGCATCGCGCTGCTTCTGTGTCAATATCGGCAAAAATGTTCTCGGGTGTTTTCTGCTTGCTTGGAGTCCCGATGAATAAGCGGGAACGCGGTCCGGGCGAGCTAGGACCGGGGCCAAGAGAGTTTATGCTCTCTTGGGGCGAAGAGTGTTGAGGGCGAAGATGACGAGGTAGATAAGAGGGAAGAAGATGAGGAGGAGGTTGGGCTGGTATGGAATGTCTCTGAGACTGAACTGCATCTAAGGAGAGAAAGGGAAAGAGGTCAAAAGATTGTTTAGCTCATTTTGTTTTAATGTTCCGATGATACATTTAGACACGTTTGAAAGTTGAACGTTCCCAATAAATAAGTTTTCACATTTCGATAAGCTATATTATATCCCTTCTATGAATATTCATGAGTATTCTAGAAACGTGATTGGTCAATTGGGGCTCTCACAATAAAGATTATTTCCACTATAAATCTGAAATCGGGGAATATTGTTTCATTATATCCCTCATAAGACTGTTCTAGCCATGTGATTGGTCGAAACGCCGTCACGTGTTCAAGTATAATTTCTCCCATCAAATCCCAATCTCATATAGTACTTTTGTACAGTTCTTTTTTTGTCGAGGGCAACGAACTTTTGGGCGCCGCACGAGAGTTATAGTAAATTGCTGCTTCACACAGTACGCGCATAGAGCGTGTGTTAAAAAGTAGTAAGTAAGGCATCAGCGAATTCATTTTTTAAAAGTATTTTTTAGTATCTTGTATGCCGGTTTGCCCTACATATTGGATTGTTGGAATTTGATCAATTTTGAGTGAGCAGTCAACACGTCATGCTGGGGAAGTGTTGCAATATTGCCATTGGTATGGTTAGTATCTATTTATCAGTTTGATAAGCCTTAACTTTAAGCCAGCCGGCCCAACCTATCAAATACTAATGACGTTTTATAAAATAATACCGCTTAATAATATTAAGCAGAATGAATGGGACAGAGTCAGGGTCATAGTCATGATTGGCATTGTAATTATTATATTCGATTAACTTACATAACAGCTGTCTGCATATTATGTAGCTAGTAGAATCCGGTAGCTGCGCTGCATGGATCGAGTTCGTCAACAATTCATGCGATCGTGTGTTTGATGATGTCGATGGGTCTCAAAGTCAAATCTCGATCTCGATCTAGCCGCGGCTCGCGCGCGTCGTCGCGTGCATGTACGCGATATGCATGCAATGTGTGATCAGCTTGTAATGCTATTATTAGCCTACAAATATTTCGTATTGAGTACTGTTTGCGCAGACACGCGCCTACGCGGTTAAGTGACCAATCATATTGTGCGGATTGAAACAAATACGCGTAATGCGCCTTCATTGCACACCTTGTTACGCACGGGAATATCCATATATGGGATCGATGGCCGGTCGATGATGAGCTGAGAGATATAAAACAAATAACCAAATCTCCTTGCTCGGGTGATGGAGGCAAACTATACGCGCCTCGGTGATCTGCGAAGGTACCATCATGCCTCGGCTATCGCCTCGGCATGATAGTACCTTCGCAGATCACCTCGGCGCGTATAGTTTTGCCATCACCCTCCCAGTCGATGGTTATTTGCTTACTATCTTTGCCGATAGCAGGAAAATAACGTTATAGATCATATTGCCCATAGAGATGCGTGTAATAATAGCTTCTCTGCGAGCGGAGGTCTTGTTTTAGCTTGCGAAAGATGCTCGACGAGATTTCCCAAAGAGTAATTTAAAACGAAATACAGAATATTTTCACCCGTGAATATCAACAAGTTCCAACAAATATTCTAGAGATGCATTTCATGTATAACATGGCGGTTTTCGAAGTAAACAATTTCGAAAATGGTGCACATTCTCCATCGTTGTCCTTCCATGGTCGTGACAGTAAATCAGTTCATTTTCATTTCATGTATGTAATGTACGAATCGGATATTTTCCCATTCAATTACATGCACACGTGTGTATGTAAAGTGGGTTGATTATTCACTTTGATGCGCGCGTTTTGCATTTGTGTGCGCATTAATTGTTAATGCGCGTAACCATGAATGGAAAGATAGCGCAATACGCGCTCTGTGCCAGGACTATTGCGCTAAGGGGGCCAGTGTCACAAACAGAACATAGTGCAGTGATGGTTCTATGATCAATGGTTTGTTTTCCTTTTGTTTTCCTTAATACTTAAGTTTAATTGAAATCATTTATTTGTGCGATGATTATAATCATGCGAAGGATATAGAGCAAACAGAAGGGATATAAAACAAATATACCAACCTTTTAGTTCGAAAGTATAGTGGAAATTATATATCTTCGGAGGGACTGGCATAGTTACTATTTTTGTCCTCGGGGCTTCGCCCCTCGGAAAAAATAGTTCTATGCCAGTCCCTCCTCAGATATATAATTCCACTATACTTTCTCACAGCTTGGTATATTTGTATAATATTTCTTAAATTTATTATGCTAAAAAGGGTATATTTTAAAACATGCATAAATTATGTAGGATGAAACATACAAAATAATGTAGGATGAAACATACAAAATAATTCATACAAAATAAAGTTACAAAAGAGTATAATATTTCACGATATTATCACTTGACAAACCAACGATTTCAATTTATTTCATTATAAATTCTTGTAAATATTATTTACAACAAAATAATAATAATGCCAACACATGATAATGTAACTTGAATACAATTTTAATAGCAATATAACGGTGAATAGAAAGATAAGTTTAATGATTTAAACAATCAACTATATAGGCGAAAATAGATAATTATCTGCGTTACAGTTGATCGGGAAGTCGAGAGACAAAAATCAAGTAATATTTATAGTCTTAAGCACTCCGCACACAGAGCCGACTCGACCCCATCCGACTAGTTTTCAGTCAGGATAGAGGCGGTTTTGCGCAGTCACATCCAATTTAACATGACTTGTTAAATCGGTCTCGAATTATCGCCGACTGGCTCCAGACAGGAAAAACAGCAGTCCTGAGGCAAGGTATACTGTGCTGAACCGACTAAAAACCAGTCGGATAGGGTCGAGCCGGCTCTGTGAGCGGAGGGCTTTAAATGGATAATATTCTTTCAAACTCACCCTAAATCTTCCCCTGGTCACTGTCATCTTCCTAGGTGGTGCCGGTGGAGTGGGAAGAGGATGTGGGTGTGGCAAACATAGTGAAGAGGATGGAAGCGATGAGACCTCGTTAAGGTGATCCAGAGGTTGAGACTCGGTCTCCGCATTCGCCGCGGCTGCCGAACGGAAGACAGACCTCTTCTGAAAAGTGAACAATTAAACGTGTCATAATAAGACCAACTGAAGAACATTCTAAAGTAGAGAGATATATTGATATATATATAGATTATATAGATGATAATGACAAATACCAACGAATTGGCTCCGCTAGGGTAACACTCCGGCAAGAGTTAGCCCATAAAGTCACAATTAGTAAATGACCAAGTAAGTATTCAACAAAAAACAGGTTAGTTAATCCACACTCGTCATCAGCAGCCAGGGTGTGGTTGACAATAACAAGTATAGAAGAACATTTGTTTCTGAAGCAGATGTAAGCGAATTTACATCTGCTCCTGGCCGAAATTTAACTATACAGTAGATAGATAGATAGATAGATAGATAGATAGATAGATAGATAGATAGATAGATAGATAGATAGATAGATAGATAGATAGATAGATAGATAGATAGATAGATAGATAGATAGATAGATAGATAGATAGATAGATAGATAGATAGATAGATAGATAGATAGATATAGATAGATAGATAGATAGATAGATAGATAGATAGATAGATAGATAGATAGATAGATAGATAGATTGATTGATAGATAGATCAATTATTAGATATATTTCTATATACATCAATACATAATAGTTTGAAAGTAGCAAATAACTGGACCTACTCGCTTCGCTCGGGCCATGATATACCGATCAACAAGTTCATCGTCTATCTCCTCCCTGGAGCGATACCCCGTGCCGTATGGGAAGTATTTATTCACCATCGCTTCCCAAGGGTCTTCCTTATCGCTCTCCTCCTCCTCCTCCTCTTTCGTGGAATCATCACACTGGACCTCATTCTGGACATCGTAATCCTCATAATCGACGTGGTAATCACTATCGACTTCGTATTCGGCATCATTGATATCGTATTCATCATTCTCGACATCATCGAAGTTCATCTTGTCTGTAGAGGTGATGAAATATATGGGCGTATGTGTACAATGAGTAAAGCGTACAGACATGTTATTTAATTTTTTTTACCTAATGAAGTTTGTTTTAGATATTTATAATACGCGTTCTCCAAAAAGAAAGCCCTAGTACTTGCCGGTCTAGTCCTAGTATATATTTGATACCAACTAATTAGTAAATAAGAATTTCATTCATTATTCATGACTATATTGCTTCGTTATAAAATACAAATTTCAATCGCAGTACATGAAGAGTTTTGACATAAAATGTCATTTACAAATGATTTAGTTATCGTTAATATTCTTATGCATAAGTTTGAATATACGAAATTTGGAACGGATTAAAATTAAAATATGTGACGCGCATCATCAACCAGACTGTCATCGAATACTAACCGTCATCATGTTGGCATGTGTAACCCGTATCATTGATGACGTCATCAGTACAGGTAATATCAATCTCCCCCGCGGATGGGATGACGGTGTTAGCGTGAACCTTCGCCTCGTCATTGGATAGGATGACAGTCTCGACGTTGGATATGATGACGTCGTCTGCGAGGACCTCTGTTTTGTCTGGGTATGTTATGATGACGGTGTGTTCTTCGTTGGAGTCATTGACTTCCTCTTTGTTTGAGGCGAAGTCTTCCTCGTTGCTTATAGAGGCGATGTCTTCCTCGATGTTATCGGTGATATCATCCTCGATGTTGGAAGCGATGTCATCATCGTAGTTAGGACCGAAATGGCGGAGCCGGAGCTCGTTTAGAGGGCGGAGGATCTCCGCCACATATGCGTTGGCCCAATCTTCGTAATCGATTCCGTCATCCTCGAACTCAACATCGTCTATATAGGTGATAATGGATAGGGGTGCAAGCGTTCAATATCTTAAAAATAAGATTGAGGCGAAGTCTTCCTCGTTGCTTATAGAGGCGATGTCTTCCTCGATGTTATCGGTGATATCATCTTATTTTAGAAGCTGTTTTTTTCTACAGAAACAAACATTGAATAATTGTGACTTGATAATACAATGTTAATGGGACTCATGGATAAACCTAGTGGTTTGAGGGATTTCTGCTTATGATAGATAAAGACATGATTAGAATAAGAGCATAAAGAAGCTCACTTGAGTAGCTTTTTGTTTGTATTTCTTATTTTGCCAATTGCCATTTAAACGGGTAGTTCAGTTTTGTTAGAGAGGGCGCTGCACAACACAATTTTTTCGTGAGGTAATGAAAAACTGAGTGGGGGTAGAGAGGGCCACGCGTTATTTGTTTATTATTTGTATTCTTGATTTTCCCTTGTATGTTATTGAATTTATTATTGAGGTCACAGTGTGATTTCCACCATGCCAACGCAAGTTTGATATTGTATACTTTAATACTTTAAGAATATTACAATTATAACAATTATTTTGTAGCAGTATCATACTTACCCTCATCACTGAGACCTGTGTCACCCTTCCCATTGTATGTGACGTCATCATCCGTGATGGGTGTTGTGCGGTGGTTTGTGGCGTCATCATCTGTGATAGATGTTGTGCGGTGGTCTGTGACGTCATCATCTGTGATAGATGTTGTGCGGTGGTCTGTGACGTCGCCATCTGCGATGGATGTTGTGCGGTGGTCTGTGACGTCACCATCTGTGATGGATGTTGTGCGGTGGTCTGTGACGTCATCATCTGCGATGGATGTTGTGCGGTAGTCTGTGACGTCGCCATCTGCGATGGATGTTGTGCGGTGGTCTGTGACGTCGCCATCTGCGATGGATGTTGTGCGGTGGTCTGTGACGTCACCATCTGTGATGGATGTTGTGCGGTGGTCTGTGACACCATCATCTGCGATGGATGTTGTGCGGTGGTCTGTGGCGTCATCATTTGCGATGGGTGTTTGGCGGTGGTCTGTGACGTCATCATCTGCGATGGATGTTGTGTGGTGGTCTTTGACGTCATCATCTGTGATAGATGTTGTGCGGTTGTCTGTGACGTCGCCATCTGCGATGGATGTTGTGCGGTGGTCTGTGACGTCATCATCTGTGATAGATGTTGTGCGGTGGTCTGTGGCGTCATCATCTGTGATGGGTGTTTTGCGATGGTCTGTGACGTCATCATCTGCGATGGATGTTGTGCGGTGGTATGTGGCGTCATCATTTGCGATGGGTGTTTGGCGGTGGTCTGTGACGTCATCATCTGCGATGGATGTTGTGCGGTGGTCTTTGACGTCATCATCTGTGATAGATGTTGTGCGGTTGTCTGTGACGTCGCCATCTGCGATGGATGTTGTGCGGTAGTCTGTGACGTCACCATCTGTGATGGATGTTGTGCGGTGGTCTGTGGCGTCATCATCTGTGATGGGTGTTGTGCGATGGTCTGTGACGTCATCATCTGCGATGGATGTTGTGCGGTGGTATGTGGCGTCATCATCTGTGATGGGTGTTTGGCGCTGGTCTGTGATGACATCATCCATGGTGGGCGTCGGCTGCAGGTCTGTGACGTCATCATCTGGGATGGTTGTTAGGCGAAGGTCTGTGACGTCATCTTGCAGGGTGGTTGCTGCAATAGGAGGATGTCTATCTTTGGACATGACGTCACCCTCCTTGTCTAGCTCCTCCGCCCGTTGTCCCTCCTCCTCATCGGCAGCAGAAGCATCACCACCATCATCCACCAACTCTCCCTTCTCAAGAATTGCTTCATTCTCATCATCACTGATCTACACATTGTGACAATAAGCGTAGTGAAAATGAAAGCGAAGAATGATGAGAATAGAAGTATTAACATGAATAATAATTGATGATTTATGATTTCCCGGTTATTAAATTGTTTTCATGTTGATGAAATAATGTTGATTTACAGTCCACAAGCTTTGCTTTCGAGTGGATCTCTCTACAACTTATTAAGTAATACATTGTTAAGGAATAATATTTCTATTGATTCAACAATGGTACATGTACTTAGGATTACAAGCCAAGCAAACAATAAGGTACATACTACTAAGCTAACCTCATCCATGATGAGGGAAACCTCCTTCTCCTCCTTCTCCTCCTCCTGTTCCTCCTCCTTCTCCTCCTCCTGTTCCTCCTCCTCCTCCTCCTCCTCCTCCTCCTCCTCCTCCTCCTCCTCCTCCTCCTCCTCCTCCTCCTCCTCCTCCGTCCTCCTCCTCCTCCTCCTCCTCCTCCTCCTCCTCCCAACATTGAGAAAATAATTTTTGCTTTGCGTAGCACATATTTCTATCCCGACATAACAGTTTGTGTACGCCATGTTTGTTTATGTTATGATTTTTTGTGACTGTTTATTTAGACCATTCTATATTTCTATATAACCTTTTATATGAATACAGGCGAGAAAAAAATCAAACTGTATGGGTAGCAGGAAAGAAACAAATATTACCAACAGTGTTGATAAATCATGATATGTACCTCGACGTCGCCGATGTCATGATTGCCGACATCCACTTCGACATCGCAGATATTGACTTCAGCCTCCTCAAGATTGCAGACATCGGTGTTGAAGGTGTCAGCAACCTCGGTATTGATGGCAGATGATGGAATATCGGTAACGTCATCAAGCACGGCGCTAGATGTCTGAATTATGATGGGAACCCAGAGCTCGGCGTCAGCGACTCTGGGCTTGAAGTCGACAACCCCGCGCTTGATGCCAGCAGCTCCGCGCTTAATGGCATCAACTCCGCATTTGATGTCGGCAATAGCGCACTTGATGTTGGCAACTTCGCCGCATCCTTGCTTGACGTCGACAACTTTACCCTCGAAGTCTGCGATTGCGCGCTTGATTTCGGCACCACCGCGCTTGATGTCGGCAACCGAGCGCTTGATGTCGGCAACCCTGGGCTTGGTGATCGCAACTTCGGAATTGATGTCGGCACCTCTGGGCTTGATTTTGGCAAACCTGTGCTTGTTGTCCGCAACTCCGGGCTTCACGTCGGCGATAGATGGTCGAAGAATCACTGCTGGGAAGCTCCGATCTTCGAGCTTTGCCTTGGTACATTTAATAGGTAATAATAGTGCAATCAATTTGTTTAATATTTGCATCAATTGATCCTTTTCAATATTCAGGGGGTGTTTTGACAAAGATCCTAATTTGAACTTAAATTTTAAGTTGGACTTAAAACTGTAGAAAGCCATTATTACATTTTGTTTAAAAGCATCGATATTTTCTGTTATCAAGGAGATTAAATATTTCTGGTAAAACATTCATTGAAAGTCTCTAATAATTATGTGCATTATTGCTCTTGAATAATTTGTTTCATTCCAATGCTACAAATGGTTTCCATAACTTTAAGTCCAACTTAAAATCGTTGTGAAACACCCCCCGGGTATTTAGCTATGTTATGTTTCATTATGGAAATTGTCAGGGTATGTGATTAGAATATAACTGTGACGTAAATAGTGTGAAAGCCTTAGCACGATACTTGAAGTATAAAAATGCAGTTTTGACCCTTGGAACAGTTGAAGTGCTCGGGACCGAGCCCTAAAGCTAGCCCTTTACCCAGTGTAACACACTTTTTGAGTAGGCTCAGTGGTGTAGCTTCGGGGAGCATGGGAGGGGGGGGGGGGGGGGGGGCGGGCTCCAACAATGGTTTGACGTTTCAAACAAAATATAAAGGAAAAATCTGGTTAAAAACCAAGAAATACAAAGAGTGTGCCCCCCCCCCCCCCAAAAAAAAAAAATAAATAAAATAAAATAAAATAATAATAACAATAATACAACAATTTAAAACAAATAAAGATTAAAAATAATAAATAAACATACAAATAAAAAAAAATAAAAATAGACCGACCACGCTTCGCCGTCGTGTAGGAAAGAGAATTTAGAATTCTCGGACAGGAAAAAGGGTTTTTACCAAAGACTTATCATTCTATAGTCTTTGGTTTTTACCTCGTTTGTAATATGGTAATTGTGTATACCTTTCGAGCATGGTGGAGTTATAAATATTAGTTTGTACCGTAATCACGTTATATCACTAACTATCACTTTAAATTGTAAATTTGTTTAAAGTGTAAGCAGTTTTTTTTTTCAACGGCTGGTTCAAAATAATCGAATTATTGTGGGATCCCACAATAATAACAAATTTGACACTCTTTCAAATTTGACACAAATTTGAAACAAATTAATTATTGAAGCTCCCTCTATACCAAACCCTTTAACCCTTTAACGGGCTTGTTTTTGTCATTCATCTTCCTGTCGTCTTGTATTCTTCCTGTATTCTTTCTCCCAAATATTTCATTTTCATTTTCTTCCCCCTTTTCCCTTTTCTTTTATTCTTTCCCTTCAATCTTTCTTGCTTCCTGCGTGTTTTGTCAGCCCTCCCCCCTTTCTTTCTCCATGTATTCTCTCATTCTCTTTTTGATTGTCTTTTCTGTCTTTTTATTCGCCTTTTTTAATATCGTCCATCCTTCATTTATTTCACGCTCTCGTTTTATCAGTTCTTACCTTGCGATTCTTCTTCCCATTTTTAGGGCGGCGACGCTTTTTGCCGCGGCCCTTCAAACCACCGAACATCCGACTGGGTTTAGAGTATACACAACCCATGATTTTCAGAATAGTAGCTTTAAAAAGCACTTTGTAATCAACTTAGAAGAAAAACAGAAGATTCGCTCTGCGTTTTCAAAGATCAGTAGATCAAGTGAAGTGAATCGCAATATAAGCTTTGTCGATTCACATTGAACATAGCAACCTGCTGCATAGGTTGACAACCGCGTAACACGTGACTACACGTCATAATGCAATGCGCGCAATAAGGCAATAATTAATTTAGAACAACTCTAATAACCCGGTGTGGTGCTAAATCCGTGACCTGCGAAATCCGTACCAAGTAGCAAATGCGCATGCGCTTAGACATTTGGAGGTGTGTCTTGCGAAAATCGTGACCATTATTACGCCGCAATTTCATGCTAATAACAAATTGACACATGTTTTATCAAATTTTTAAATGGCGTGAATGGATTTTCTTAATCCACCGTCGGGTTTTGACAACACTTTGTGCTGCAAGGAGCCTCAAGGAGGGATTTTGCATGCTTTATTACAAATGGCATGAATGGGAACGAATTTCGCAGGCAATTTTCCGTCAGGTGCGCATGCGCATTTGCGACTGCGTACGGATTTCGCAGTGCGTACGGATTTAGCGTGACACCGGCCCCCTTTTACAGGCCACCATTATGTGAAAAACCCCAATATATTTATACTTTTGCATGTTAATTTTTACCATTTTTTTTTTTAGAAGTTACACAATACGGTGTTGGTGTGTGTTTGTGTTTTTGTTTGTCGTTGTTGTGCGTGTGTTCATGTGTATATGTGTGTGTATGCGTGTTTGTTTGTGTGTGTGTGTGTGTGTGTGTGTGTGTGTGTGTGTGTGTGTGTGTGTGTGTGTGTGTGTGTGTGTGTGTGTGTGTGTGTGTGTGTGTGTGTGTGTGTGTGTGTGTGTGTGTGTGTGGGTGTGTGGGTGTGTGTGTGTGTGTGTGTGTGTGTGTGTGTGTCTGTAAGCACCCCCAACCGAGGACATACCCTAACCCTAACCCTATCCAACCACGGACACATTTCCAACCGTGGACCGTCCTCGTTTACTTAACTAGTGCAAAGGATTGCTAATTCATATGCCATTCATATGCGCGCGCATCAAAAATCCGGAAAAATTAACGTGCACCCCGTAATTCCACCGTATATTGTTGTGTTTATAGCAGACTGTGCATTGACGTGGCAGTGCATGGGTACCCGAAATGGGGGGGGGGGGGGGGGGGGGCTTTGCCCACGGGCCGAGAACCCCCCCCCCCCCCCCCGACCCCCTCGCTACGCCTATAGCTACACCAATGTATAGGGAGATAAAATATTGACCTTCATACATGCACTCGAAATAAAGGAAGCCATATGGAAACATGATAAAATTCAAGGGTACACCTGTAGTTCTCCAGAGTACGGAAGATAATACTTTCGCGGTCCAGAGTCTAGAGTCTGAGCGCGATTAATTAGCACGTATGCACTCACAAACAGCACATCCAGGCCCACACATCGCATCACACATACAGTATAGCATGCACCAGAAATAGAACCATCGCTGCGCTGAGTTGCGATTGTGACTATTAGAGACTGATCATAGTTTTAAAACTAAATAATCTTACCCGCCAATTTTGTCAGTTTTGTCATCGTATAACGATTTCGTTGTTAAACTTGTAGTCATCTGGAACATCATGGCGACCGAGACTGAAATTGAAAGGATGAGGGATAGTATCTTTGGGATCGCGTTATTCTTCATTGTATCGGTAGTGATGATATTGGCAGTTCAATCATTTATCTGGGTAGTCAAGTTCATTTGGTCATGTATCATACATGATGATGGTAATGGGGCTCGGCAAGGTAAGTTTAATAAGGCAAATGTATACATTAACCGCGAGCATGTGGCTTAGCGGCTATAGTGTACGCCTCATGCACGGGAGGTCCCGGGTTCGAACCCAGACCGGGTCACATACCAAAGACTTTTAAAATGGTACCTTCTGCCTTCTAGCCAGGCGCTCGGCATTTATAGAATGGGGAAGGGAAAGTTAATCACACGAGTTACCAGAGGACTGGCCCTCTTCTGTAGCTTTCGCTACATTTAGTAGCCGCCGCGGATTTTACCACACAAGCCCTTTTTAGATACTTATTCAACAATATTGATCAATTATAAATGTTTTCTGTAACTTCCCAAAACTGTTATTCATCTTTAACTGCGTACATCGATTTGCCATAAGCATAGTGCGTGAGCTGCTTATGATGGGGGCCATAAAGGGAGCAATTAAAAAAAAAAGACAAAAGATAAACAAACAAGATTGAGCTAGGAGGTGAGGCTTGGCCCTCGGGCCCGACCCCGCCCCCTCCCCCCTCCCCCTCCATTGCTACGCCTAGCTTTGCCACTGTATAGGGAGATATGTTATTATTTGTTTTGTTTTACTTGGGTTGCGGTTTAGGAGATTTTAAAGGGATCGAATAAAATTGTCCAAATCCACAAAACTTACTTTGGAACTTTAGTGATTCCCTGAGAATGTCTCTAATATCTTGTTATTTTCGTATTACCAATAGAAGCATGGAACATGTCTCGGTTTTTCAAATTTCTGTTTCGATATAAAGATTTTTACGATTGAAGTGTTCAGATTCTTGATTATCCACTGGAAAGTTATAACTGTACAAAGTTAGTGCAGCGAGTTAGCGAATGTCACTTTGCATTTATATTGCATGTCAACAGAAGTATATCGATATACTCCCCCGCTCATTTCATAATATTGTGCCACTTTGAGGTACAAATAATCTTCTGTGCATCATTCTTTATTTTATTGCATGCTATTGTTTTAATTTACTTTCCTTCCATTTTTGTTTTAATATACAGATAGTTCAGAATTTCGTTCGCCAAGCCAGTATCGCCATTTTGTTGTCAAGTACAACTGGAAAAGTGGAACAAGGTATATATGGGCAACTCCAGCGTCACGGACATTACAAATCAGAGAATTTTTATGACTTTCCAATGCCACTACTAATTCATACCTCTAACTAATGTCTAACTTTTATTTTGATTACAAAACAATATCCTAGTTAAGTATGCAAAAAAAGTTTCAGAACATTTATCCAATTCGTTACTGAGTAATTCTGCGAAATGTGCGCCGTCACGGACATTACATCTTTTGGACATGACTTTTTGCATCCATATACATCTTTGCAAAAGTCTGTGAGTTCTTAGACCTCATAAAGGTGATTTAGGTATTTAATTATAGACAAGGCAATGATGAATTGAATCCAAGTTGTTTTGGGGGAAACGGGCCAGGCATATGTGATCTAGACAACAAAACGTTGCGTCACGGACATTACATTTTTCAGCGTCACGGACATTACACTTTTGTCCACTTTTTCTAAACTCAGAAATAACCCGCAAAAAATGCTCCATTGTGCATGACACTTTTTTAATTGTACATTTGATATGTAATCAAACAGTTTTGAGAACAAAAATTATATTTCAATTTTGTTTTCAATTAGCAAAAAATTATTTTAAAATATTAAAAAGTTTTTCCAAAATTATTGTAAAATTTGAAATTTTCAACAGAATGTGCAGTAAACCAAATGTTCAACTATTAAAACAAATATTATACATTTTTAATGAGGTACAATGCTGTTTTGTGCCAAAAAATTGTAAAATCTAAAAAAAGTTGTGTACATCATGGGGCATAACACATGGAAAATCATGGACTAAGAGTATAATTTTTGCAAATTGATCATACTATATGAGATTTAACCATCTCTTTCTCCTCCCAGTAAGTTATAGTCAAGTCTTTATTGATTATTGAGACATGCCATGTTCAAATTAAGCAAGGAATTTAGTTTTATAAATAGTTCAGAGTACTGACTCAAAGTTCACTATCTGATTAACGATACAATTTATTAAAATTTGAACCAGGAATGTAGTAGTCCCCCTGTTACTTGGGATTATCTTATTTCTTGGCTAAAGTAAGACATTTACATAAGAAAATAATGCTTGATATTTTTTGCTCTGCTTTTTTATACTTTTCACTGTGTATGTAATGTCCGTGACGCAGCCGTGATGTAATGTCCGTGACGCCATTCTGGACAAGCCATCAAATATGTTAGTAAATGCTCTTGATATACTTTATGATATAACACTCTAGCTTTGCAAATGAATTTTGAATTAAATTGAATTATGACTTCTGCTTCTACAAAAACTTTTATATCTAAAACGTCACGGACATTACACATCAATGTTGTAAGAATCAAGATTTTATCCAATAACAGTTTTCAAAAAGTAAAGATTTTTACACAATTTCCTTTTCTATGAATGTTAAAACAAAGCATAAACAAGACATTAGAAGTATAATTATTGTTCTGAAGTGATCCATATTTTTAACTTTTATTTCATAAACAACGGATGCAAATTTCATCATTTTTGGGGGTAATACATACACAATTTTTGTCCCAAACTTCAATGGCCAAAAAAAAAAATATTCTGCATTGAATTTCAAACTTTTTCCCTTTCGTCATCAAAATATGTCCTTCCTCATTACTATCCAGTAGTTAACAGGCTGTCCCATGAGTTTCATTTTTCCATCCTTGGGTGGACATTTTTCGTGGAATTGCCCATATATTTAATTTGTTTTCATTATGATGATCAGGGAAAATGTAATTCGAAGTTGACAATAAGGCTTGCATCAGTATGGCCATCAGGGTGCTTTTGCAATAAACATGTGCGTTTAAATACAGGGGGTGTTTCACAAAGATTCAAAGTTGAAGTTGGATTAACAATTATGGATAGCCATTTGTTAGCCTTGAAATAAAAACACATTCAAAAGCAAAACTATACAAGTATTTGAAACTTCCACCTACAATTTATATCAATTATGGCAGGACTCTTAACCGTTTCATAACAAACGCTATGACCTTTTCAAAGACCCGTTCAACCAAAAAAATTACAAAGGATCTAACAGCATTAATAATAAGTTCAACTTTGCATCGAAACACCCTCAAGTTCGTTTTTTATCATATGTTTTTCATTGTTGTAGAAGGGACGAGTTACCGAAATATAATTGATATATTAAATATGCCTCCCACGCCCCCCCCCCCCCCCCCGTAGCTATACGCCACTGATTATAAGGGAAATTACCCCTTAATTTAGGGGGAAAAGGCAATGGAAGAAATGGAGCTTCATTGTTCTCTTTCATTAATAAAAACAAAACTCATGCAGAGAACTTGACCTCCACACACTCGAAAAAGAGGAAGCCATATGGAACTTAGAGCGGGCTCTCCAAAGTGAGGAGGAGAGGGCACACGTTCATTTGATGTCATAACTGGATGGGGGGAAGCACAGCCCGCCCTCTGGGCCCAGACTCAAGCCCGCAGTGAAACAGTACTTGGAAGATAACTCCATTCAGTAAGTAAACCATACTAACAAACAAAATGTGTGGACAATATAAACGTTATAATAAACCTCCCCCCCCCCCCCCCCCAAAAAAAAAAAAAAAAAAAAAACAGTTTTGCGAGTCAAGTTTGAGCGTCCCAATTAAACTAAAAACAATATTATCTGTCTTTTTATTCATTTTGGTCAAATACACATGTAGTTAACCTAAAGAGGGTCTCAAACGTTTAAAAACAATGGCGTTTGAATGTTTGGACTCATTGTGCCGCAAGTACCATTATTATCTCACAAAAATATTAAATCAAATACACTTACACACACATATACGCAAACACACACGCACACACACGTACACAATCGCCAAACACATACACACCACATGCATATATTATGCACATCATACAAAGAGATAATATACCGTATTATGAGAAATCTTACATAACTCATTTACCCCCAATGAAAAAAATCAAAACCGGTTTTGAATGACATATCTGTAATCTGAATGAATCGAGGTATTGCGATGTTTCTTGGGGAATGCGTACTCAAATTGCTAAATCACTTGACCAAAGAGCTAAATCGAGTGAAGGAATGCATTTTTTTAAAATTACAATTTCAAGCCTTCAGCTTAATTTAGAAAATTTGAATAAACCAATTATCAATACAATGACAATTCGTACGCAATTGGCCCAGAAGACCTAGATATCAAAATTAATGATATGACGTTTGATGACCATCATTAATCACACTCGAGTCTACATATTGTTTATATAACGTAATGTGTTATTGAAAATGTGGAAAAATATCAAATAAATAAAATTATTCACTAGTGAAAATGAGGCTAGATGTACTACACGCATTTCTCAACTTGCATATTACGTGTACACGTGTATGTTACCGGAACAGTGAGAATGAGTATTTTACTAAAGAAAAAATATGGTAAACTTTTCTTCAAAACATTATTATTCACTCATTTTCTTTGTATTTTTCTTATGTCTTTATTCAAGGTACGAAATGGCGAATGAAGGTCGCTTCACAGTCTATCTGCCACGTCAGGCTTAGCGATTCAGTTATGAACCCAGTCAATAAGAAATCCAGTAAATGTAAATGATGATAATAGTTCACCACTTTTTTGAGAGAGGGGGGGGGGGGTAATTTTATTTTATTTTAAAATCATTTAATGAGAACTAAACTTACTAAAGTCCATTTGATGTAATACAAAGCAACAACAAATTAGCCTGTAAAGCTCTGACAAGCACTTTAAAGGGGCCTAGTAACATCGTAAATATCCTCAAAACTTACTTGGAACTCATGCGCTTCTCACTTCTCGCATACCTCAGTGTATTTGGATAGAAACAGCTTTCGGTTTTCCAATTCATTTTCCATTATGAAGATATGTATGATTGAAATGTATAATCATCTACTGGATCGTTGTTACTGTGTACAAAGTCAGTGCAAATATTAAGCGAATATCACTTTGCATGTTCGCTCATTATTTTGTCACATGACATTCATTTAATATGCCTAGGTCACAAATGATCCAGGCGCCGTACGATTTTTGTACCTACGGCGGATTTTCTACGATTTCGTGGAGTTAGGATATCGTACGATGTCTGCGATATCTTTGTGTAGCGGTCACATATTTGCGGGGGACCATACAATGATTTTGGGAGTTCAAGCGAAAATTAAATCGCACTGCTCACGTACTTACAATCTGAGCGCTCGTACAGACGCCTTACGGACCCGTACGGAAATCGCAAGATACTCTTACGATATTGTGCGATTTGAGTGGCCCCAAATTCAGTCGCAAAATCGTACGATATTCGGGAAAATGCTACGGTGTTCTGTGCTGGGCCCGTGTAGTGCTCTTGCGGTGCCCATGCGATGTTATCTACGACGTGTCTACGGGCTTACGGCAAGTTAAAAATCGTATGATGCATTTTTTTTAAACTCCGCGTTAAACAATTTGTTGACGTCGTACGGCGAGGGAAAATGCAACGGCGACCGCACGATAGCCACGGCACCCTTGCGGGCGCCGCAATATTTATTCCCGCAAGATTTCACCTAAAAGTGGCATCGTACGGGCGCCGTAGCCCAAATCAGAGCATTTGTGACCCAAGCATTACCATGGAATGTTCACATATCACTCATCCAGTGGACATATCGGATCACAGAAATACACATTTCTTTACCATTAGCCAGTTTTTACCATTTGCCAGTTTTTACACATGTCAACAAAGTTACTAGATCCCTAATTTTATTGATCACCATCTCCAAACGCTTTACAATAATAGATAGTTGCATTTGAATATCGCGGGCTAAAAGTGTGTATGTATTGATAATAATTTACATTCTTATTGCGTATTTATATACGTCATTAGATTGATTGGTTAGAAAAAAAAAATACAAAAATTATATATAATGCACGGAAATAATTATACACGCTCCTTAATATGAAATTATGATGCTTTATTGCTCTTGACGAATCTTATTCATTATTAATGTGCAATTTTAAAACTCACTCTTTAATGATTTGTGCTTGTAAAGAAATTATATTTGAAATGACATTTACCTGCACTGGTGTGAATAGTCATTAATTCATTTTTACTTATTGTACACAGAATATAAGTTATAATGCTTAATTATAGAAACCTTCGTTAATGTAATGCAATGAATTTTTTTTCAATATACGTAGACATATGAAATGACAATTATTGGTATTGAGTATTATATATATTTTCAATAATTGTAATATAATTGTCGTGATGTACAACATCTTTGTCTTGGGGTACGTTAGAACCCCCTTTTTAACTAGTTGCACTTTTTAATATTTGAATTTAATACGGTATGTGTTTTTTTTAATGATGTATATACATATATACTTTAAATTTCGCAATTATGGTTCGTGATTGTAAGTATGACATTGTTTTTTTTTCTATTGTACTTTAATGTTTAAGCACGTGCAATTCAGATTGTTATCTACCATACGTGTTAAAAATATAAGAAAACATGAATAAATAGATGAATAAATAAATAAATTGAAAACCCTAGCTACCACTTTGTGAAAATTACTAGCTTTTAGTTTGTGTTTTTTGTCAAAACCATAATTATGTTGCTGTTGACAATTATTTCTATAAATTTAAAGTCATTGTCTGATGGCAAAAATACAACCTGATATATGAGTTAATATGTGGAATTTTCTTTATATTATACCGTATCTATAAATGATTCATTGTCTTTGTACTCCTGTTCATATATATCTTATATTCTTTTGAAAAAAGGTTGGAATTAAAATTGATAGATCAATCAAATCAATTAGAAGTACAAGTTATAGGAAAACATAACATATATTTTAAAATATCATTGACGCATTTTCTTTTAATTACGTTTTCACATCTTTCCAGGCGATTACCTGTATTTTCTAGGTTAGGTTTCTATGAGGTTATTCAAAACCTGATAGAATTATATAGAGATAAAGTTAATATCCTATCTTACTGAAATATATATAGCGCCACCTATGTAGATTGGTCGTAGAATTGTGGTTAATTTCGTATTTTAAGTACTCTCACTGGAGCACTTTCTATTTGAGAACCCAGCAGTGTTGTATCCGAGTCCACCTAATCCGAGTCCGAGTCCGAGTCCAGACCATCCGAGTCCGAGTCCGAGTCCGAGTCCGAGTCCGAGTCCGAGTCCGAGTCCGAGTCCGAGTCCAACTCTTTTTTTTTTTTTAATTTTACATTTATTCCTTTTCTTTACCAAAGGCAATTGATCTATCACTCAATCAAGTGATTAAAAGGAATCACTTCATACAGACAAACATGCAGTCAAACATTGACCGGCCTCGAGCTGGATTCGGCCCGAGTCATCGAGTCCGCGACCTTCGAGTCCGAGGCCGAGGCCGGCAATGCCATCCTCGAGACCGGCCTCGGGCCGAGGCCGGCCTCGAGTCATCCAACACTGGAACCCAGTATATCTTCTTCTGGTGATACTGCTCAGGAGCAGGTCCTTATACACCATCACACTTCTCTGCTCATGGTTCTTCTTTTGAAGTCTCCATCATAATGGGCCATTCTTAACAGAGTCCAACATCATGACGCGTTTCCTTCCTCTTGATCTCTTCCCTCTTATTATTCATTCTAGTATACCAGTCTGAGCAAACTATTGTTGTCTAATGTTGTGTGCCACCCATTTCCTCTTTCTGTTCTGGATGATTCCAATCTGCTTCCGCTCTTCTCCAACTCTCTCTAACACCCTTTAATTGATGATTATATCTGTCCATTTGATCTTCAGAATGCGTTTCCAGTATAATCATATAACAATGACTTTTAATTTAAAAAAATAAGAAAATGCAGCTTTCAGGTTGGGAAGACCGAAGGTGGGGCGTGTGTGTGGGGGGGGGGGGGGGGGGGGGGGGGACAGTGCCGAATGTGAACATTATAGATATCTCACCCTCCACCACATGCAAATACATTACAATAATAAACATTAAAAAAAAATACACTCGTATAACAGAGGAAGACACTTGTCAGGAAATAATGCACAAGGATGAACAAAGAAAATATAAGAAGATATCCAATTTTAATTATCATGATACGTTACGCTTTTATAAATATATCAATCGTTGCAATAATTAGTGTACAAAACAAGAGTTACCATATATCGTATAAGTTTATGTATATATATTCGTTGATAAATATGTTGAAATATGTACATAAATGAATTTCAGGGTTCTCCAAAAATTGCTTGCCCGACAAGACATACATTGGTAGCCCAAATTCGGAACATTATAGAGTTTTAAAAGGCATAATTTGCAGTAAACATTTTCATATAAATAACATAAAAGGTATTTCTAGCCAGAATATCTGATTTTGCTAAATTACGTTGGTCGCTTTAACGGTAGCTGTATCGTTAGCATTCAGCAGAAAACAAAACAGAAAGAAGCGTATGTACATACATGTACACATCAGAAACATTGTATGAACATAAAATCATATTAAAAATGTATCATTAGATGCATTGTTGAAGAACAACACAATGTACATATTGTATAATCAGTAAAGTCGCGAAATCAATATAGAACTTGAAGGATGTGTTGGGTCACAAAAGGCACAGTGAAAATGAAAAAGGGCGAGCAATTTGACTAAGAACAGCAAAACGTTATCGCAATCATTTGACTATCAAACATATACCATGTATATCCCTGATAGGGTGTGCAAGAACTATTGATGAAAGTATAATAAATGATGTAGGTCAACAACATTAAAACATAGAAAAAGTTATCACCCATTTAGGTGATCTGATCATCTGAACCATAATCATGAGACCCTGCTGAATTTGTATACTTCCACAACATGGGGGAACTAAACAGGCCTAATGTTCCGTGATTCGTTAGCCCCAGTTAGAAATGTATGACTAGATAACTGTTTTCTTTGATAAATCTGAGTTACGTCTGAATTATGATCAATAGTAATATCATGTCCTGGATGATCCAGGACGCAATATTATTGGTGACCGATTAAACTATGACTGCAATGTCAAGACTCAAGATACATCTGTCTAGGGCCCCGTTGCAGAAAGAGGTACAATCGAATGTAAGTTACGATTAATTGTAAGTCCGATCACGTGTTCTACATGCGGAAATCTGATTGGTTGAAACTCGCAAATTTTCTGACTGACGATCAATTGTAACCTTACAATCGATTATATCTCTTTCTGCAATGGGGCCTAGATGTCTGTTCAGGGGGATTAGCATTGATAATGCAGACAAAGGGCTAGTATTAATTTCAACTCTTGAGAGAAACATGAAGGAATCAACCGGAGTGCGTTAGGCGTCTTTTTTCTGTCGAAAGATACACCTACCCGTCGCTGTTCTAGTCATGGACATGGATAAATCGTTCTGTGTTTTTTCTCGACCCATAATCAGCCGCAGAAAATTAGCGTATCCATGTACGTAATTCAGGCACACATTTAAATTTTAAACCAATGAGGAACCCAACGTTACCGGTGTCGCTTTTCTTTGGATTCTAGGCGCAGCGGCCGTCGCTGTGCCGGTGACGGACATCAGGAGATCGCTTCTCTTGGCGCGGCACGTTATCAGCCGCAAGAAGTGCACATATCCGCGTCTGAATTGCGCGTTCGTCGCGCCGTAGATCACGCAGTTGATGCTGCTGTTGGTGTGCGCCAGCGTGTACGCCATGATGTACAGCTTCCGGTCCGCAAGCACGCGGTGATCGATGAGCACGGTGAGCGAGTACGGAGTCCACATGACGAGGTAGGCGATGACGATAACAAGCACGGAACGCGCCAGACGGATGTCGGCGGCTCGCGTCTTGAAACTTTTGGGGCCTTGGTTTTTTCTGCTCCCCTGACCACTACCGGACTTCTCGCGTATCGAGTCGATGGCCATGGCAGCCTTCCGTACAAAGCGGAAGATACCGATGTAACTGTAGGCAATGATGAGGAGGGGAGCAGCGAAGACCGTCATGGCAAAGAAGATGGCGTAAGAGTAGACGAAAGACATCCCGCCTGTGCACGACATGATCTGAAGAAATATGATAAACAAGAGGAAATTACTTGATTATATAGTTCATTGGTTGTGGTTTGAAATGTCTGTACTATGAAAAAAATGGTTATGACCTGCACTAAAATCAATGATTTTGATTTTATTTTTGATTTTATTTTATTTTATTTCCACAATTCATTTAAAAAACAACAACAAAGTAGAACAATTGGCATAGTATAAAGAATGACTATAGTAAACAATCATAAGACACGCAAACAACAAAATTAATAAATGGAGGAATCAAAAAAAGTTTTGAAAAAAACTTATAAGATTGATCCCTAAAAGCAACCTGAACCTAGACACCCAGTCTGGTCGCGACTAACACAGAACAACAACAACAACAAAACGTATACTAATCTAAGACTATATAAACAATACAAATTATACACTAAAAAAAGAGCACATACACATAACCTGTCGAAATGCTATTATACATACAAGAGTTTACAGAGACTTCAATAAATAATTTTTAAGTTTGAATTTAAATGTATTAAGAGATTTGCTTTCTTTAAATTCAGCTGGTAAAGAGTTCCATAACATTGGTCCAGTATAAACAATATTCATTCTAGAAAATAATGAGCGGCCATAGTTAGAGCGATAGTCAAATTTAGACCTTGTATTATATGAGTGAACATCAATATTTTGACTAAAAAGTGCATTAAAATTGACAGGTAGCATTTTATTATGGTATGAGTACATGAAGATACCCAAATTATATTTATACAATTCAAAAATAGGTAGTATTTTACATTTCAAAAACAGAGGCCTAGTATGTGATAAAAATGAAGATTGTGTAATGATTCTAATAACTCTTTTTTGTAATTTATATATTCTATCTAATAAATATTTATTGCAAGAACCCCAATTTATATTACAATAATTCAAATATGGGAGTATCAATGAATTATATAACAATATTAATACATGTTCAGGGAGAAAATTTTTCATTCTATTCATAACACCAATATTTCTAGAGATTATAGACAAGATAGTATTAACATGATTCTTCCATTTCAAATCTTCATCAATTGTGACACCAAGAAACTTAATTGAATTTACTCTATCTATTTCAATATCATTAATTTTTATATTAATCACAACATTTGAATTGCTACCAAAAATCATAAAATGAGTTTTCTGTATATTTAAAGCAAGTTTATTACTTAAAAACCAATTATGAACCTTTTTTAATTCCGAATTCATTATAGTTTCCAAACATTCTAAAGACCTATGTTTACAAAAAGCACTAGTATCATCAGCGAACATTATGAACTGCAATAAATTAGAAGAACATTTAAGATCATTTACATAAATAAAAAATAAAATAGGACCCAAAATCGAACCCTGTGGTACACCACACGTGATTGGTAATATTTCAGATTGTTCAAAATTAAAAACAGTATATTGATATCTTTCATTCATATAACTTTTAAAAAACATGAGAGGCAAGCCTCGAATACCATAATAATATAATTTCTTAAAAAGTATTTCATGATCTATGCTATCGAAAGCTTTTCGTAAATCTAAGAACAAACCAATCATAATTTCCTTGTGTTCAATTGCTTCATTTAAATTTATCAAAAAGTCAGTTACTGCATGAACGGTAGAGTAATTTTCCCGAAACCCAAATTGTTTATCATAAAAAACTTGATTTCTTTTTAAAAACGCTAATAATCTATTATTTATACATTTCTCTAAAATTTTACTGAAGCATGTAAGTAATGATATCGGTCGATAATTATTAAAACTGTCTTTTGATCCACTTTTAAATATGGGTATTACTTTTGATAATTTACATTGAGTAGGGAAAATTCCCTTTTCAAAACAAAGATTAAAAATTGTACACAAAGGCTCACATAAAATATAAATACTTTTCTTAATTACATCATTATCAAATGAATCATGTCCTGGTGCTTTGCCATTTTTAAATAATAAAACAATATCAATTATTTCCTTACATGTAATTGGTGTTAAACATAATGAGTTAGGAAACCATTCATTTAAATAAGATGAGAATGGTGGCGTATCGCTATTGATATTCTGGGCAAGGTTTTGGCCGACCTCAACAAAAAAATTATTAAATCCATCTGCAATTTCATTATTATCTTTTAATATCTTATCACCATCTATACATGTTTGCTTCTTATCAATTGAACATTTTTTCTTTCCATTCAAAATATTATTTATTGTCTTCTATGTTGCTTTCATGTTCCCCTTAAATGTATAAAATTTCTGAGCAAAATAATTCCTTTTAGCTTTTTTAATAGCTTTTACATATTTATTTTTAAATGATTTATAAATTCTTTTACGATAATCAGAGGGATGTTTTAAACATTTTCTATACAAACAATTTTTTTTACTTGACATTTTCTTTAAGTCAGATGTAAACCAATTTTCATTGCTTTGCTTAATTACACACTCTTCAAGAGGAAAGCAAGATTCATAAAGTAATGAAACTTTCTCAATAAAATAATCATAAATTACATTTGGATCAGACAGGGAGCTAATATAATAATTAAAATTCAATTCATATAATTTACAAATAATTGTATTTACATTCAAATGATGATGTTGATTGATTGATTGATTGATTGATTGATTGATTGATTGATTGATTGATTGATTGATTGACTGATTTGTTGACTGGCTGGTTGGCTGATTGATACATTTACTAATTTATTGGTAGATCGTAACGTGGCGAAGATGTCATCGTTTGGTAGCTACAAACAAAATAATTGCAGGTCTTTCACTAAAAGACGTGAAGATTTTAAGTAGAATTTTTAAGAACACCATGTACCTACCTTCCAATCAAAGGAGTGCACTCCCCACCCCAAAATATTTGGCAGGTCGATCAGAAAGGAGATGATCCAAAGCGAGGCAATCATGAGGGGAATGGTTGTCCGGTTGAAGATCTTGTTGTAACTCTGCCAATGGCAGATCCACACGTAGCGGTTAACGGCAATGGCGGCAATGCTCCACAGCGAACAGGTACATCTGGAAATGATATCAAAATAAGTACAGAAGATCAAGTTGAATATCAGATTGTCAAGATGATGACAAAATAAGAATGACATTGACGAATCAATGAGACAATCAGGGGGATGGTGGTCCGGTTGAAGATCCACACGTATACCGGTTAGAGGCAATGACGGCAATGCTCTACAGCGAACAGGTACATCTGGAAAATAATTAATGATAAATATAGATGATTTCAAGATAATAATTACACTATAGTCAAATGTGATTATTAGCTAGTCTTTATTAATTGATTGATTGATTGATTGATTAGTTTGATAAATCAGTTTCAAGATGAAGGTCGAGTTACTGTGGGTGTCTTTGTTGATTTTGCTAAAGCATTTGATACGATAAATCATGATATACTCTTAGGCAAGTTAGAAAATTATGGTGTACGAGGAACTCAATTTAATTGGTTTCATGATTATTTGAGTGACCGTCGTCAGTTTGTGCATCATAATGGTTCCACTTCTGTCATGTCTTTAATTAAATGTGGGGTGCCCCAGGGATCTGTTCTAGGTCCTACACTTTTTTGATTTATATTAATGATTTGCCTAGATCATCAGACTACTTTAATTTTAGGCCTTTTGCTGATGACTCTAATATCTTTCATTCTTTTTTACTTAATCAAACAGATATTAATTTATTGGAAATAACTGATAACCTCAAACACATTGATAAGTGATGCGAATAAGATTACTATTAATAGAAAGAAAAATAATGTTATGATTATTAAGCCAAAGAGAAAAGAGTGTCGTATTGTTGGAGTTGTAATCATTAAGAATGAGTTATTGAATAAAGTACAAGTATCTCTTTTTGTTGGAATATATATTGATATGCATTTGAGTTGGAATGAACATATAAATAATTTATGATCTGTACTTCGTAGGAAAGTTGGAATTTTGTATAGACTACGACATTTTGTTCCGAAACGTGTCCTTGTATTATTATATTATTCGTTTATTCAGTCACATTTATATTACAGCCTTGAAGTCTGGGGAAGTGCACCTTTGATGTTAATGAATAAGATATTGATATTTTAAAAAATGGCTTAAAATTACTTTTAATAATAGAATGGCCTCATCATCTCCATTGTTTTATTCATTAGGTATATTGGATGTGTTTAGACTGTATACATTGCTGGTAACAACTTTTATTTTTAAGTTAACTCATAAACACTTACCACACTCAGTGTTTGAATATTATACTTTTTTGAAAACCCTTATAGTACAAGACAAAAGGATGGAAATATTTTGGTTAAGCCTGAGGTGAGAACAGAGCATGGAAAAACCTCAATCTCGTTTCAGGGATCAGATATTTGGAATAGTATGCCATTCGAGATAAGAAGACTTGATAGACTCAACCTTATTAAGATAAATGTAAACAAGTATTTATTAAGTCAATATGTCTTATAGTCTTTTGTGAATTGCTACCAAACATAAAGCATTTTTTATTCTTTTAAAATGATTTTACATGTTTTATATAATCTTATAGTTTAGTTGTTATTAGTGGGTGTATGCCCACTATTGTAAATATAGGTTTTCCCACTCAATTTCGCTATTGTGTCAATCGAATTGATAATAGGAGCGACTTTTAGATAGTCATGTTGACTATTAAATTATTATACTCACGTCATCATGCAGATGATGGCCACGAGTTCGCACATCCACGGGTAACGGTAGAAGAAACCAGCCTCACTGGACACGCTCACCGCAAAGGAGGCGATGTTGACCACGAACGAGACACCGAAGTCGGCAAGGGCGAGGTTGACGATGAAAACATTGCCTATAAAGAAAACATATAAAACACATTTAAAAAGGGAAGGAGATCTTAAAAGCTAAATGTTAAAAATTACTTTGGGTACCGGTGGAATACGCGAAACTCGCTCGAGCCTTGAGACGCCCAATGCAAAGGAGACGACGTTTACCACGAACGAGACGCCGAAGTTGGCAAGGCGAGGTTGACGATGAAAACATTGCATATAAAAGAACAAATATAATACACATTTAAAAAATGATTAAGATCTTATCAGCTAAATGTTGACGATTTAAATTTACTTAGGATACCAGTGAAAGACGCGAGCCTCGCGAGAGCCTTGATGTGATGATGACCATGTAAGAGACGCCAACATCGACTATATAGGGCAAGATTGTCGATGCTACATTACGAAACGATAATGAACAACACGTTTTCTATTACAAATTGCAAACATTACAATACAAATTTCACTCAAAGAAGACAAATCATCTTGATGATTGTTAAAACATTTCATGAAACGTGTAGAGCTTGATAAAAGAATACTGCTAGAGAAAACGCTTAGAAGGAAGTAAAAAGTTTATATTTGATTGCGAAATTTCACATAAAAAGATTGCGGATTCTGGTGATATCTTTTTCATTTTCATGATACGTCGGCAACCAGACAGTAGAATATATCCGAAAAGGATGTTTAGAACTTAAGGAAGTTAGTTGTAATTTCCATCGTAAATTGCCCCAGATTGATACTAAAATGATACTGATAGTGATCCTTTAACATCAATCATTTAGCTGTTCTGAAAGTGAAATATAAGCAGTCAACCATACACCAATATCACTGTAAGGGTCTCCTGAATGAGGAGTGCAAGTTTCATAGAATCAACTTTACATAATATACTTCTCAGTGATTTTGACTACAATCGAAAAGTCTTTCGAGACACGTTCTCATTCAGTTATAAATATCTCCATAATTAGAGATCTCAAACATTTACAAACAATCGAAACTAATTTCATTCTTATCATTCTTATTTTACAATAAGCCAAACAAGATAGTTACATGTAGTACAAAAGAAATATTAAATTCCTATTTTGTATTTATATTATATATTTCTCGTCAGTTTCTCTCTATTTGAAAGACAATGTAAGAGATATATGTCTTCAATTAAACAGTGGGAGCTGAAAATAGGTATATTGTCTGAACAGAATGCTTTAATTAATATTGCAATATCAATCATTATACATGTCATTCGTTCAAGGGCGTCGATTTCTTCTCGCCGTTGAGGGGGGGGGGGGGGGGGATGATACGTCATTTTGACCATCTCTGGCGAGGGAGCGAAGCGACAACCCAGCAGCGTGCCCGGGTGTTTTATGACTGGGGGGGGGGGGGGGGGGGGGGGGGGGGGGGGGGGGGGGGTGGTAGGGGCTGGGGGCCCCAAAGATTTTGAATTTAGCTGTTCATAAATTGGAAGATTATTAAAGGTATCGGTGACAAGAAAACTGCCTCAAAATTGGGTTTTACTGTATCTAAGGTAGATTTTCATGAAGATTACTAATACAAACATATTTTCCTCGTGGGAAAACCCGGTAAAAATAAAAAAATCAACTTGTAAATTCTCTTCGGAACCCCCGTAAAAAAAACTGAGTCCCGGCGAACAAAAAATGACTTCATCTTTGTGACGTCACCTGCAGGCAATCGCAGTTAGCTCGGTCATAGACGTACACGCTGACTACAATAATCACGTTGGACACAGAGATATTATTTCTATTTGTTTCAATATTTGCAAACATTTGTTCAGGTTTATATCATGGGACGATATACACTCAGATGTGTAGCTGCATCCTGCTACAATTCATTTCTTAGCAATTCTTAAGCATTTTCAGTAAAACCTCAATTTACAAGCAAAAAACGAGTTTGTTTTACAAGCAAGTCATAGGCTCTGCATGTAAACAATGCACATTCCTCCGCGTTGCGGTCTGCCATGTGATGTCATGAATCGGGTGACACGTGCGCACATTTCCGCTCTGCTATAAATGACTTTTTTTAGGAGCATGGAACGCCGATGCGTAATAAGGCAAAAAAGTTGCATGAAATTTACCTTTTTTTCCCAACTTAAGGATTTCTTTTGAAAAAAAGAGTGTGGTATATCAATAAAGGCACATATTTTAAAGCTATAAACCTGAATCAAAGCCGGGATTGCACCCCTCCTTTAAGTGCACATTGCAAGCATCATTGTATGAGCTATGCTTTGTCCAAGATGAACTTTAGATAGATACATAGATTGCAAGCATCCTGATTAGAACCCTAATAAGTCAAGGGATACTCACATTGGGAAAGCTTATTGGGGTCCAGGGGGCGGAGCCGCCGGAAGCTTTGGGATTGTAATATCCAGAAATAAAGATGTTGCCTATATGTTAATAGGAAATACATACTTGCCAACATTTGAATTTTGGAAAGAGGGACAAAATTGGCCGGGGGTCCAAAGTCGCAGCATAATTGCACAAGTGTGCGGGAAGTGCACATTGCAAGCACAAAGTCCATTGCGACAGGGGTCCAGGCCTTGACGTTTTTGAGTATTAAATGCATTCTCGACCCATTTTTCATAATTTTTTTTTTTTTTTTTTTTTTTACTTAAAAATCGGGACGTCCCGATTTTACACTTCTAAAAAATTCAAAACACGGGACAATTCCGATAAAAACGGGACAGTTGGCAAGTATGGAAATACAGTTACTATTGAATAGTTAGCTCAATTTTAGTGAGCGAAGCGCCGACGCACAGTGAGCCAGAATCGCCTGAAAGTGTGCCAAGAGAGAAGTCCTGAATAAAACTATTCAATGAGTACATGGCCGGGACTGATCAAATAGCCTTAATGGCCATGTGTTTTTGAATTGGGCCGGTAAATAGGTGGTGTTGTTACATCTGTACAACATGCATGGTACTAAAATGAGCGCCAAACTTTTAAAACAAAGGCTACATTAATATATTTGGGGTCAAAGTAAAGACTATTTAGGTGACTACAGATTTAAATTCAGAAAAAGGAATTTTAATCTGTCATTGTTATGTAAATTTGAATTCCTTAACACCAAGTACCCGATTTTGCACGGTGGAGGTGGAGGGGAGCATGAGGAGGGGAGCATAAATTTGAAAACATAATAGAAAGCTATGTAGAAAGCAATGAGCATACGATGAGGGGAGCATAGATTTGGAAGCTAATAGCATGACTGTGTACTGAACTACTGAACACATACCATGTCTTCAAGTGCATGTAGAATCACACAAAAGACTTCTTTTGCCTTTTGTGAGTTGGTCATGCAATTAATTAGGTCAAGTGCCCACCTAAAGATCCCATTGAGATTCAATTTGAAAGATTTATCCTACAAAACAAAAACAGATTGGCTATGCGATTTTGCATGGTGGTGAAGGAGGAGGGGAGCATACATTTGAGAGCATAATTATAGAAAGCCATGGAGAGAGAAATGAGCATTTAAGATGACTGGGGGAGCATAGATCTGAAAGGCATTTCCAGAAACAGTTTACCAGAAGTGACAAGTTCATGTATGAACTTGACCACATAATAATAATAAACTAGTATGAAGTTGTATTTAAGGATACTCAAACATACGTAAACATTATACAGTAGAAAACATTTTCTCATCTAACCTTCTCTCGCTTTTCGTTATATTTTGACATATATTTGTTGACACACCTTATAGTGTCGTTTAAAATTGACATCATATTAGTAGATTCCTCATCCAATATCATTTCTAATAATGTTTTACGCGTTTGGATAAAGATACTTTGACTTGGAGTACATTTTGTCATGATCTCTTGTATTGTGCATACCTAAATATTGTACAAATAGATGATTGCACAAAATTCATTATCATATATGAAACATAGCAAATGATATACCAAACGAAAGGTGCAATCACGCTTATTGAATTATGCATACAACATTTTTACTAGGTGGATAAGATTTTTCTCCAGTGGCGATTTTTTAATGGTACTTTTTTGTCTCTTTTCGTCAGATTTTAGCCCATTTTTTTGACACACCCTGTACAGTTGTTTTAAAACAGCACAAATGGAATCCTGATACCATATCCTTTCCAAAAATGTATACTTTCATGGGTCTTGGATGTAAATTAATAACAATATTTTGACTTTAATACAATTTGTCATGATCTCTTGAAAATCCCTCAGTGTAACGCTTACTGGCCCAGTTCAAAACACATGGCCTAATGGGGGTTTCAGGGGGCGCAGCCCCCGGAAGATTTTGGATTTAGGCAGTTTATCACTATCAAAAAGTGGTTTAAAGAAGAACAACTTTCACATTATGAATGAGATGGGGCAATGCTCCTTTATTTTAATGTTATTATATAATTATTTTTGAACCCCAAATATTGGGGGGGGGGGGGGGGGATAATAATACAGGCCATCCCCCCACCTGAAATATATTTTTTTTTGGGGGGGGGATATATACGGATATGGACAATAAAGAAATGCTTCATGATTTTAAATATTTTATATGACCAACAAGATGACCATGGAGTATCATTTTTGAAAGTCCAACATATTGCGAGGTTAACGACGAAAATGGAGAAAGGTTCAATATAGTTATTTCATTAAACATTGCCAGATTGATGGTACACATTACACAATGACATCTCAGAATGACAATGGATAATGAAACGGGAAGAGCTCAATGTTGGAATATTGTCTGAACGATAAAAAGGGGGAAATGATTGACAAAAAAAATTCTTTGTAATGTGAAACCATTGTGAAATTATCATAGAGTATTACTTTCGATTGTCCAAAATATTGCGAGGTTATAACGACGAAAATGGAGAAAGGTTAAATATAGTTATTTCATTAAACATTGCCAGATTGTGCACATGTTATCTCAGAATGACAATGGATAATGAAACGGGAAGAGCTCAATGTTGGAATATTGTCTGAACGATAAAAAAGGGGAAATTCAGAAATTGGTCCTTTTATCGCGAAACCATTTTGACATTATCAATCAATAGATCGCCTATAGATGACAGGAAATTGTGAAGAACTAATTAGCATTTTGAAGGAAGATATCGAGCTTGGCATAGCAAATCATTATTAGCAGGATGATAAAAGTCCATATCCATTTATTATGACAAATAACATATTATTGTCAATAAAGAAGCCCTGCGTTTGAAAACTGAGACTTTGTGAACAAGGACTGCAAACGTAGTCACGATCGCGAAGTATAATAAGAAGTTTATTAAAAAAAAAAAAATTTGCGCTCGAAAATATTGCTAAATGGGCACTGAAAATTCGGTCATTTCAAACCATAGAAGTATGACTCCAACTGCCATTACAACCTTCTACAGTTCAACAAACCAACTCCTCGCATAATGGTTGATTTCAATTACTGTGTTGGTGTTGGTGTTGGTGTTGGTGTTAACAGGTCAGAAATGCCAATAATCCGACCTCTAACACCAACGTTCAAATCAATTATCAAATTTGAGGTCAGCCCTCTAACACCGACTGATTTCAAGTATACGGTGTTAAGGCTGGTGTTGGTGTTGAGATGACACTAGCACCAGCCTCTAACACCGTAATTGTACGCACTGTGGGCGACGTTTAAACTATGCGACAATACGTGCATCCCTACGATTCAGAGCGCAAGTTATTACTGTACGCACGTACGCATTGCATACAATTAAAATTAGCGGAAGCTTTATAAAGTTACTGTGCATCTATGGACGTATTACTTATACGGTTCGCGGGCGGCGAAGATATTCTCTCGCCAAAACTGATCGCCTTGTGCATACTAAAGTGTGATTACTAATGCGTCTCGGAATGACGGTTGGCCACTAGTATTTTTCCAATATCTGTGGCGTACAAAACCAATATTACGCTCTAAATCCTGATCACGGGAAAACTGTTTGATGAGTCAAACACGCATATGTTTGTACGCATTGTGAGTGACGTTTATTTATGCAATGATCATAGAGCTGTATATAATGATGAAACTCTATGGCGATGATATCATCGAAGACTCAGAGCGCAAGCGATTACTGTATACAGGATCATAATAATGCGCACACGCACGGCGTCGCGGGGAGGCCTTTGGGCTCTAGTAAATATATATGAATGGTAAGAACGAATGGACATGACCATGAAGAATAATAATATAGAGGGGATAATATATACCATACCATAAATGGCAGGAGAACGTGAGTAAGGGATGACATCTACGATGCATTGGAAAGGACTTATATAAATCGTAGCAATGTTGACAATAAAAAACATTTTCTCGGTTAGACAAATGAGGCCAATTTGTTTTAAATGAATCAATATGGATTATAACATTTATGTACATGCCATAGTGAAAACTAATTGGCATGAACATGACGAATGTAGATAGAGAAGTTAATACCTAACATAAATATGACGAACATGAAAGGAGTGGAGATAACATAATGAGCAAGTGGGTGACATTGATGATGTACATGTATTTGGAGAAGGACTGGAAGTCCTGGATAAATCAAAGCGATGTTGACAATGAAAACGTTGGAAACTAGGTTTAAATAAATCAGGCTAAGATTTTTGCTGAATCAGCGGATATGAATAGACAGGTTACTGGTTAGAAAGAATGAACATCACCGTGATGAATAGTAATATAGAGGATAATACCCTGTACATTACAATGGCACAACATGAAAGGAACAAGTGAACTGACATCTATGATGCAAATAGAATGAAAAATGACTTTTATAACTCGCAGCGATGTTGACCATAAAAGCATGTGCTCCGTTTATAGAAAATAGGTTTTTAAAATCTGGCCAATATTGTTGATGACTCAATATGGATTCATAACATCTATAGACATAACATGTCAATGTGAGAACGAATTGACATGACATTAGGAATATTAAAACAGAAGAAAATACCAAACATAACAATGACTGAAATAAAATAATGAGGCAACGAGCATAGGGATGAAACGAGCAATGTTTTTTTGTTTAAGCCATTTCAAATTGAATCGGATTCGTAAATCCGACGCGCTGTGCCATCTTGGGAACGCCTTGCTCACCATGCGGAATACAACATTGGCTTACTGCTATGCAGTGAGCACAAGCTAGCTAGCTAGTTCAAAATGGCGACCCACGGTGTAGCATCCCAATGCATAATAACTTGAAACTTGAAAAGGGGGATGGGTGTCTTTAAAAAAAAAATCTTACCATAATTATCACGTCCTTGCACTTGTGATGCATAAATAATGGTTTGCATGCACGGATTCACCATAAATCCAATTTGCGCCATGTGTTGCTATCAGCTTTACTGTATAATAAGGGAAAGATCGATCTAAAGTTTCTCCCTTTACGGGGCGCAGGGAGGCTCTTAAATCATAAAATCAAATTAACCTTTTCAGTAGGTATATATTTTACACAGTTATGCTGGTGTCATTGCGCATCAGTTGCCATAGTAATGTGATGTTTGTATGGTTATTTTTCCATTTCTTTATTTTAATGATCGTCTAAGTTGCTTGTGTGCAGTGATGTAGCCGGAGATGAACAAACGGATGTGAACAAATAAGTGACGTAGCCAGCAATTCTGCAAGGGAGGAGGGGCTTCAATTTTTCAATTTCAATTTCAATTTTATTTTCGTTAAAAAACACACACACAATCATTTAAAAAAAAGGAAAACATATATATGCGAGCGCGTATAAAGTGCGACACCTGTGCATGGGGTCCAGGGGGCGGCTAACAAGCCAGCCAGCAAGCAAGCAAGCAAGTACAACCACCCCCCCCCCCCCCCCCCCCACCCTATGCACTAAAAAGGTCTCCCTTTGCTTCGCCATTGGAAACAAGCATGCATGGTTGTCAATATGCAGGAATTTCTTTTCATCAGGGGCCGGGAGGGGGGGGGGGGGGGGGAGTGCGGCGCTAACACAATAAAATTAACCTTCCTGACCAAAACAAAATAATTCCTTTACAAATCGACGCATTATGGCGTCATGTATATACAGTACATGGAACAGTAATACAATCGGCGAGTGACATTAAGCGAGAGTGTAAAGTTTGGTTGATTTCATTTGTGTCTCCAAACTCGGCAGGGGGGGGGGGGGGGGGGAGGTGGGGGGCTTACACAAACTCCACGCCTGCCGGCTTCGCCACTGTAATGGTCTCGCTGATCATAATTCTTCCATGTCGTGATGTTAATGGTCCACTAAGCTGCTTTTTATGGATTGCGGTACTCGCATGTACTTAGACATTTTAAAGGTAAGCACAAAGTTTCAGTTGAGAAACTGTTTATGTAGTGCAAATTTGTACGGTTCACCCGTTGCCTACAAATAAAGCTAAAAGTAAAAATCCTCCTAATGCATTCGGGGATATCTGGAGAATCTCTCTCTGTTCCAATATGCCTGAGGTCACACTAAACCGTATGCCATAAGTAGTACAATCTACAGAAGTGGATGTGGAGCTGGAGACTTATTCTGGAAATCAAGTGGGCAGATAGAATCAGCAATTAAACGGTTTTAGAGAGAGAGAGGGAGAGATGGGGGGGGGGGGGGGGGGGGGAGAGTGGGATAAAGGCGGAAACTGATCGGAATCGTACGTAGCAGAAAGAAGAAATGTGAGGCACAGCATATCAGACGCAACATACTCTATTAAGAATAAGAATGGATTGTATGAAATATTCAGAAAAAGAGCAATGAGAAGAGATGTGCGATGGTGTTAAGGACCTGCTCTTGGACAGGATTACCAGAAGAAGACAGAAGGGGCGGCTATTATTCATCAAGTGGCTACTACCTGCGTTTAATGACGATATGACAAGGGGAAGGGAGGGGGTGGTGGAGGAGGGGTGGTGGAGGAGGGGGTGGTGGAGGAGGGGGTGGTGGAGGAGGGGGTGGTGGAGGAGGAGGAAGAATATTTTTTCTGAAAGAGAAAGGCGCTTTAATCAGTGGCTTATAGACAGGGTTTCCTAACGGTTTGACAACAATTATCATTACGTATACATGTATAGCTTTTTATATTTAGAAAACGGGAAAGATGAAAATACTTTTCTCACACCCTTCCTATATGCTACTGCTGTTGTCTTTAAACAAACCTCCTTTATCATGTTTATCTTGTTAGGAGAATCTTCTTTAGCACATCCAAACACATTCTGCTTTATATTTGTGAAAAAAAGTTGACTGCCTTCAAAGGGCAAGGCTTCTCATTCGTTGATCGACTGAAATTGGTTCGTTCGCCTCTGGATTAATGAACGCAAGGCAGATACGCTTGTTTGGAGTTCTAAGCAAATACAATTCATTACGCTCGACAAAAAACTCGGGAAAACGTCGCTATATAGATTATTACGGATCGTATTACACCAATATCCCGCAATAACATATATTTTACCCACTGCATATCATTATCGAGAACTGAATAAGGCGAAAGTATAAACGTTTCTTTTGTTGCAATACTACTGCGTTAACACAGCAAAATATCTGACCCCGAGGATCACCAGTTGGGTATATTTTAATTGTTGGTGCTCATGCAATTTGTGCGAACCTTACTTTACAGGGATCCCCCGTTTTTAAAACAGATATGACCGCAGGCCTCATTACAGTGTCCACATTTCCGGAAGACTACCAGATACAATTAAGCTACAAACAACCATTATACTGTGACTTTCAATCACGAAATATCTCCCCTTCGGCATAAAAGGATGCCTTGCTTCAGAAGTGCATACGTGTGAATCTGACCATAAAACTACTAACAAGAAAATACAAGTAATGCAAGTTTGACCTTAACGCAGTGGTTACAGTCCGTTATTCCGAAGGTTCGTTATTCCGAAGGTTCAGTTATTCCGAAGGTTCGTTATTCCGAAGGTTCGTTATTCCGAAGGTTCGTTATTCCGAGGGTTCGTTATTCCGAAGGTTCGCTATTCCTAGAAATGGGGTTCGTTATTCAGAAGGTTCGTTTATCCGAAAACAAAATCGGGTTCGTTATTCCGAAGGTTCGTTATTCCGAAGGTTCGTTATTCCGAAGGTTCGTTATTCCGAAGGTTCATTAGTCCGAAAATAAAATAGGGTTCGTTAATCCGAAAATTAAATCGGGTTTGTTATAATACTATAATTTGTGTTTTGTTTATTTAATTTACAGCCTGCATTAAGCATACCCCTCCCCCTTTCCCTCCCTTAATTGGCCAGACCAATCAAACATTTAAGTTTATTTTATCTCTTTATATGAAATTATAGCATTATAACAAACCCAAATTAATTTTCGGATTAACGAACCCGATATCATTTTAGGAATAGCGAACCTTCGGAATAACGAACCCTCGGAATAACGGACCTTCGGAATAACGAACCTTCGGAATAACGAACCCAATTTTATTTTCGGACTAACGAACCTTCGGAATAACGAACCTGATTTCATTTTAGGAATAGCGAACCTTCGGAATAACGGACCCTCGGAATAACGAACCTTCGGAATAACGAACCTTCGGAATAATGCAACAAATGTTCGGATTAACGAACCCTATTTCATTTTATGATTAACGAACCCTCAGGTATACGAAATTTGCGTGTTCGGAATAACGAACCTTCGGAATAAAGAACCTTCGGAGTAACGAACCTTCGGAATAACGAAGCGCACCCAACGCAGTATATCCCTTTAATCTTCCTTAATGTTATTTCTATTCTCAAACTTTTCATCCTCCTCTTGTTAAAATGCAGAAATGGACGCTAGTATTCCAATCGAAAAAAAAATCCCGGTTGGGAAGCTCATAAAAGGAGATTACCAGAACAACCCCTTCTTCCTTAATGCATCATTTAAGCTATACACCATCAGCAAATAACATAGATCCGTAGGGTATCATATATTCTTTCAAGTTGATGTCTTTCGGGTACTAACAAATAATCATGCCGAAATAATAGGTCTCATTTAATGAATACAAATAACTAATATAAATAATCGTGGATCAATTCGTAAGTATACTGAATCCATTTAAGACAAAATAGCCGGTAGTATTTATTTCAAGTTAATGGTTTGTTAATGGATGGTTAATGGATGTTTGTTAACTATACCGTATATTTTGTACGAAAGTTTGTCAATGAAAACAAAATTAATGGTTTGTGCATGCGCAAAAATAAGCTCTTGAATATATAATGTAGTGGTTAAAAGCAAAATGTCCTCTGATGAACACGAGAGTAGGCTTATGATCTTCACTCCACATGTTAAAGAGAATCGTGTTTTATATATTATCTACAAAATAGATAAAGAGAAGGGCGCTAGCGGCCACTGTCTTTTTGTACTTCGGTGATTATCATGTTTAAAGTTTTGGGGCATTGTATAGAAGGAACATGTTGTAACATGTTTGTCAAATACTAGTATATGGCTATATTTAAGCGCTATTTTATTATATATTTATCTTGGACTCTTTTATAGTCAAGGTAAAATATTTATGAAATGCGATGTTTGATTTTGTTTTAGGGAAACAAGGGATGAATCAAGAAAAAGAAATTGTCCAGCATGAATAGAGCATACTTGATGATGTAAAATACGACTTTATTTTCATTACTTTTCTTATTTGGTTGTAAAGATAGGGTACGAATATTAAATATATTGTCCTCTTTGTATCAACCACAATAGAACACGTTATTTGCTAGGACATACACATTCATGCATCGCCCAACATACGTATTCCAGTCGTATAATTGTCTCGGAAAACTAAATTATGATCATCAAGTCATGTTTGATTGCTTACAATTTGATCGAGGTTTTCCTTGAAACACATGAACAGCGTAATATAGGTGAAGTAGCTCCAAAAATACACATTTGATCTTTTTGTACTTTTCTCGGCATCGAGATACGAATGTCTGACTTCTTTTCCAATAAGCATTCATCATAATTGTATCGTATATTACACATTTCACTGTATTTCAAACCTATAATTGTCTCGGTATATTGGATTATGATCCTTATTTTGGTCATGATGTGTTTCTTGACTGTGCGTGACATTCGAACAGGATTTCATACTGAACCAGAATAATCTTATTACAAGTACGGTACATGATAACATCAATGTCGAAACACAAATAATACAAAACTGAACATTAAAAATGTACTTATAATTTGACCTTTTCCGGTATTATGCAAAGCTCTTTATAATCTTGTTATTATTTTGTACCTATAATGTTTGTATTTGTCCTGTATTTGTTTCGGTATAGTGCTTATTGAGCGCTATATACATGTTATATTAGATTTCTTTTATTTACGTGGAATGTTTGTAACCATATGTGTACATATGTCTGTTTGTCGAGTGGCTGGGCAATGAAAATGTTCTAGTAAACTTATCAATGTTGATATTGTTTGGAAGCGTGTGTCACACGTAACGTCGATGGGAGGTAAAAAGAGGGATTTTCCCTCCATGAAGTGGAGGAGGGGGCTAAAATAATGTGGTACATTTTTTCATCGTTGCACCGTTTGGGTGCACCAAACGGTGCAACGATGCACCATTAACCTGAAGGTGCAACTTTTCTATTGATATACAGGTGAAAATGTGCACCTATTAAGGTGCTGCCAGTGTGGCAAAAAAAGGTGCAAAAGTGACCAATTTTCTTTTAGTGTGTATGATCAAATTGCTTTTTTTTTCTTTCTTCAATTGAAATGCAGAATATGGATTTTAAGTCTTAATTTTCCTTTTTTTAATTCCCCTCTCACTTTATTTCCTATTTCATTTTGTTGATGTTTTGCCAATATTTGTTTTTGTTTAGTTACGCACTTAACTATATGTTTGTATATTGCTCATGATGGCGGTCTCCTGCGTTTATGTGCTTTATTTATTAATTCAAATTGATAATTATTTTTTGTATTATTCTTTATGTATAATTATCACTTGTAATTGTATTGTAAATACTCGAAACACGTTTTGTACAATTATGATTATGTATTGTTTTGAAAAAAAATGCAGAAATAAAACAAACAAACAAACAAATACCGTATTAGGCAGTAATACCCTGTTTTCTAGTATCTAAGTTGTTTTTAGAATACTATATGTTTTGTATCATAAAAACAGTGACCTTTTATTATTCTTATTGATTGCAAGACCAAAAATTACATTGTATTAATAAAATATAAACAGAACGGATTGTTTGATCACACAATAAAATACAATTATTGTTAACATTTGTGTGGTAAATTGACTTGCAGCGTTTCTGGGAAACGTTTGAATCGTGTATAATATATAACATATAAATTATAAAATATAATTTATCGGCTAAAGTTTGAATCGTGTATAATATATCAATTATAAAATATAATTTATCGGCTAAAGTACTATACGTAAAGTGACAAGCCGCAACAAGTCACACGCGTTCTTTCATAATTAATGTGTTAAAAACAAAAATTACTGATTCTACACGCTCGTGTTCTCGCTCATTTTCTATCATTTCCACGTCAATGATGTGGTGTACCTGAAAATCAGTTAAGTGCAATAATTAATCTTGAATTAAATAATTATTCTTCACCTTATATATGTAAACACCTGTCCTTCACGTATATAAACGTATCGTGTCATAATTAAAGGGACCCAACGCCCACAGGTCAAGATATACGAATGTCTGACTTCTTTTCCATAAGCATTCATCATAATTGTATCGTATATTACACATTTCACTGTGTTTCAGACCTATAATTGTCTCGGTATATTGGATTATGATCCTTATTTGGGTCTTGATTTATTTCTTGACTGTTCGTGACATTCGAACAGGAGTTCCTATATACTGCACCAGAATAATCTAATTAAAAGTACGGTTAAAGGTACCTGATAACATCAATGTCGAAACACAAATAACAAAAACTGAACATTAAATATCTAGTTATATAAAGTTGACCTCTTCTGGAATTATGCAAAGCTCTTTATAATCTTGTCATTATTTTGTACCTATAATGTTGTATATTTGTCCTGTATATTTGTACCTATAATGTTGTATATTTGTCATCTATTTGTTTAGTGCTTAGAAACGCGCTATATAAATGTTATGTAATACTATTTTTTACGTGGAATACTTTTAACCATATCATCGATATATTTTCATATCGATGAACCACACGTGTATGTATGTCTGCCTGTCGAGTGGCTGTAATGCAAATGTTCGGGCAAACCTTTAAATGTTTATATTGTTTGGAAGCGTGCGTCACACGTAACGTCGATGGGAGGTCAAAAGAGGGATTTTTTACATGAAGTGATTGGGGAAGGGGCTACATGTAGTATATTTCGGGGGGGGGGGGGGGCGCATGTGGGGCAAAGAAGCAGTCACAGGAGGGGGAGCACGTGATGTGCGAAGGTATAGAGTACCGAAGTGTGACGTCAGAGCTATTCATTGCCATGGGTAATGGTTCTAAACAATGTCAGGCAAGCAATGAATTGGTGATTTAGCGGTTGCTAAGAAGGCACTCGTCCGGCTCCGACCCACTACAAAATGCCAGTATGAAAGGACAAGTTGTTTAGAACCATTACTATGCCATAACAAAAGCATGTGACGTCACTACTTCGGTACTCTATAGGGACAGAGAAGCGGGAACAAGAGAATGGGGTAAATAGATAAGGGGCAAATGTAGGGAAAGGGGGGCAAGTAATAACACGATAATGGGGCAGTTGTTTTAGAATACTATGTTTTGTATTATAGTCAAGACCTTTTATTATTTTTATTGACTGAAACACAAACAAATAAATTGATTTGAACAAATAAATAAAACTGACGGTTTAATCACAAAATAAAGGATAATCATTTTGTGGTACTTGTTGTAAGTATATATTATGACTAGCAGCGATTCTAGGAATAGTTTCAATCGTGAATAATGTATAAAACGTCATATATCGGCTAAAGTACTACGTAAATTGACAAGCTGCAATAAGTCACACGCGTTCTTTCATAATTAATGTGTTAAAAACAAAAATTACTGATTCTACACGCTCGTGTTCTCGCTCATTTTCTATCATTTCCACTTCAATGATGTGGTGTACCTGAAAATCAGTTAAGTGCAATAATTAATCTTGAATTAAATAATTATTATTCACCTTATATATGTAAACACCTGTCCTTCACGTATATAAACGTATCGTGTCATAATTAAAGGGAACCAACACCCAAAATAGTATTCTTATTAATGAGTGAATTGACTGGTATAGTAGTCCATTCCACCAAAAAAGTTCAGAAAAATAGGTGTCCAGACAAATTCTTTAATTTGGAAACTCATAACCACACTAAATTATGTATTCATGGGGCTGCAGAAGAAGACTATATTGTCTAGGCCGTATGCGTTTTATTGTCTCCAAACGTATACGCGTGTATATATAGAATCAACGATATCGCAAATGCAGTTGGCACCTACGGTAAACAGGCCCTGTTAATATAGGTTCCGTGAGTTTGGGGGATTAATTGCATCGTTTATGCTTAACACAACCCTTTTCAAAGTGTTGGACATCATTCATGATATTATATGTATTATGTATAGCAACGGTACCAACACAAATAAGCCCGCATGTGTTGTTCTATGCATGGTAGTTCCCTTTAAGAATTTTTTTAAAATTTTTTTATTTAAAAAAACAGGTGAAATTATTGCCTGTGAGCTTTATTATATATGACACCGATTTTCCACAGCGCGTCGCTGACAGAGTTTTATTTGTGATCTGCTCATTATTTTTTTCATTTCAGTAGTATTTTAACCGTAAAGGCAGGGGCGTCGATCCGTTTTTGCGATTGGGGCAGGGGGGGGGGGCGAAATTTGAAACAAATTTCCAGAGTGACTACTGAGAGAGCTAAAAGCCCCACATTGCCATGCCCGGAAGTTTTATTATGCGCTCATTGAAAGTGTCTTGATGCCTCGAAGACCTGACTTTGGGGGGCACCCACTTTTGGGGACAATAATGGGGGTCCAAGGGGCGGAGCCCCCGGAAGCTTTTAGATTTCAGACATGTGCAACTCCTATCATGGGTGTTAAAATTGTATAAAATAGTGAACCTACTCGTAACGTATTTTTAAAGGGCATAGCGAGGAAAAGATTGAGCCTTGCATGAGATGGATCCACGTGATCCTGTATACTATAGAGCCATCGATATAGTCTAGGGCATTGGGCTCCCACGAAACTAAGCAAGGGCGTCAACAACTTCTCAAAAGTGGAGGAGAGACATTGCGAGGAAGCGAAGTGTAACATCCATAAGTCCAGACCGATAATCACAGTCCCCTGATTATCATCTAGCCGTTTAACTTCCTCCCCCACTTGTAACCAAACACTCTCATCCAGCGGCGTAGCGTGGTCGGACTGATTGGGGGGGGGGGGGGGGGCACGCAAAATTATTGGGGGGGGGGGCACACCTTATGTATTTCTTTTTTTTTTTTTTTAAATGGCCCCTTATGTTTTCTATTGTTTTTTCAAAATTATTGGGGGGCACAGGCTCCCCCGTGCCCCCCCCCCCCGTTGCTATGCCAGTCTCATCACCTACCGACCCCTTGTTCCCACACATTCCTTGCCTAATTCACCATGCTGACCAACGATGATACCATTACTGTTATGCAATACCATATGTTGTATGTTTATGTCATCATAGACCACCAGTGTCTATACTCTTGTACCAAGCATTTGACTGAATAAAATACCAATCACTTATCCTCCCGATCGTTGTATCAAGCATCATTTATTCATGTCTCCCGACAAATAGCAAATATTACACGAAGCGACCGAGCAGGGGAGGGTGTGGGAGGGGGTGTCCCCCTCCCACAATAGGGAGCTTTTGTATTTTTGGGCGTGAAATTGTGCGATTTGGTGCACACCTGAGACAGAAATTTCACGTAATATGAAGTATACGGTATACGTATTAAAGTATGGAACCAAACATACATAATGACAAAGGGAGGGGGACAATCTCCTCCACTTTCAAATGTGGGGGGACATGATATTCCAGTTTGATTTGCGTTCAGCGCATATGGACCAAATTGACTGAAAGATATATTTCAGATTATTTTATTTTCTGTGACGGTGTGCTATCTATAGATGAGGGTTTAATAAACTTCGTTTGAGGTGTGCGTTTCAGAAATTACACTGCCCAACACATTTTGAAAGGTGAGTTCCCGCAACCAAAATGAAACTTGCAATATGAGAAACAGTATGCGCGCGAAGCGCGGCAAAAAAGAGATTTACAGTCCTTTTCAAACTAAAAAACGGCTATTTTGAAGATTAATTATTGATGAATGTGTTTTTCCCCTCTTTGGCATTATATCACTCGATTTTTTTCTTCCTCATTTTCGGAATTATTGGGGGGCGAAATGATACACCCCCCCCCCCCCCCCCCAGGATCGACGCCCCTGCGTTAAGGTACTGGTTAAATTTTTTTAGTTTTTAGGAGGCGCTTGCAATATTTTCAACGTAGTATGACTTGTATTTCAATTATCATTTTTTTATCAACATTGTGTAAAAGTTGTAATTATGGAGAGTGGCCTTCCGCCACCACAGGCGTGGAGAGTTATTGTATAACACACTTCAACACACTTCAATCAGCTAATTCGTTTATTCATACAGACAAGATATCATTAAACATTCACATTTTGATCAAGTTAAGTAGAATTGTCCACCCTTTTTGTTTCGAAACAAAATTACAGCTAAATGAAATGGTCCTTCCCCTTCAATTATGATTCCTTTATTTATGAGCAAAATGAAATATTTCCTGTTTCGTCATGTTAAGTAGATTTGTCTTCCTTTCGTTTTTTTATTTCTTGGCACCCTTAAAATAAAATAAAATTCTTTACACAGTATATGAAGAGATGGAATATTCATAGTTTCATCAAGATAGGTAGAATTGCACTCCTTTTGGTCATGAAACAAAAAAATATTCTTTGTCAATTATCAAACCGAGTTTTGTAGATTTCTACAATCTTTGTTTCATTATTTTGTTTGAAAAGTAAAATAAATATCCATCAACCCATCACATTAAATATAATTCTCCTCCCTTTTTGTCTAGTAACAAAAAGAAAAGTAAATATTCATCATCGCGTCAAATTATGTAGGTTTTCCCCATTCGGTAACGTCTGTGACCCCGTTTACAGTGAAAAAAAGGCCGGGCCGAGACGCGTCTCGGCCCGGCCTTTTCTTCACTGTAAACGCTCAAAAGGCCAAATGCGGGGCCAAAAGTTGGCCGCGCATTTGGCCCTGCTCTGGAGGTAGTCTCGGCCGCGGCCGAGACGCGTCTCGGCCTCGCTTTTTCTCACTGTAAACGCACGCAGGGCCAAATGCGGTACCAAATTGGGAAAACAATTCATTGCAAATAACGCGCCTTTGTTCTGTGACCCCGGCGTGCCTCCAAAATAATGGTTTGTTTACTGTGTTTGTTTACATGCAGAGCGCCACTACGACAAGATATTGAAAGGGCGGCCGGGCCGAGACCGCCAATGTAAACGCACACAATTGGGGGGGGGGGGGGGGGGGGGGGGGGCGAGTACCGCAATTTAAGCAGGGCCGAGACGCGTCTCGGCCCGGCCCTGCACTGTAAACGGGGTCTGTTTGAAGAAAAAGGGTAAACATTTATTTTCCAATCGAATTCTGTAGATTTCCCACCTTTTGTTCGATTAAGAATAGTTATATCAATATTCCTCGCTCCAGTATCCGATTCGGAAGAAAACAAATCCTACAAAAAACCAAAAGTGCAATATTTTGAAGCTCCTATGAACACCGAAAATAAGCAAGTGTCTTATATCATCCTAATGGACCACCATTTTCGCAAGCACTGCTATACAATGGTGGTCCCGTACATAACCACTGATGATAATATTGGAATTCTGACAATTTTTTCGGTTTTTCACATTTCTCTTTCGTTATACATATATGTATAAACACTATAATTAAACATTATCGCTCATTACTCGGTCATAATTATGACACTCATTTACCATAGCATTGAATTGGAATGGAACCAGACTGGAACACTATTACACTCATTTACCAAATAACTTTCACACATCACTCAGTAAACTTATTAAATCACATGCAGAAATACACATTTTATCAACCATTTGCTAGTTTTTGCACATGTCAACAAAGTTACTAGATCCTTCTAATTAACACACCTCAATGTATGTAACCCATTTGGGAAACTATCCATCCCCATCCCAGCTAGCCACCTGACGTCGAGCCGATGTCGGAATTTGGTTGCCGGATGTCGGCATATCGCCGTTGGCTCGAGGTTAAAATGTCCGCCAGCCCAACATCGTCACGACGTCATTTTTGTGATATATTGGCATAAGGTCATTTTCCGACAATGGCCCAACATCATGTCATGAGATGATGTTGGGCCATTGTCGGAAAATGACGTTATGCCAATATATTATCACAAAAATGACGTCGTGACGATGTTGGGCTGGCGGACATTTTAACCTCGAGCCAACGGCGATATGCCGACATCCGGCAACCAAATTCCGACATCGGCCCGACATCAGGTGGCTAGCTGGGATAATGTATAATTAGGTGGTTCTCGTTCAGCGGATATCAGTTAAGAAAAGGTTGCTAGTAACTAAACCCTAAAGCGATAATGCAGCAACGCCTTCACAAAGGATGTTAAAGGGAAATTTTCCCCATCATCTGTTTACCTTTGATTAATTTCTCTACACATTAAAACATAATTTCATGCAAATAATTATGTCCAATGTTTGCCCTCTGAACAAAGGAGGGGCATCATTCAAAGGCAATCGCTGTATGGGCTATTCCCATTCATCGCGTATAGCATGGAGGCTGCCATTGTATTTTTTGAAACCCGGATTTTGCATTGTTCGCGCCGAAATGCTACGTCAAAACCCGAACAAACAAGCTCGGCCTCTTTTTGTTAGCTCTCGCAGCTTGCGGGCTTTGTGCACAAACACAAGGCAAAACGTGAGCCAAGAAAAAAAGTAGTTCGGGTTTGACGTCACATTTTAGAGCGATCCGAGTTTCATAAACATCAATGGCAGCCTCCTTGGTGTTCGCGATGAATAGGATTATCCCGTACAGCGAGTGACTTTGAATGATGCTCATCTCTTGCTCAAAAGGCCAATGTTGGTCGTATTTGCATGAAATTGTGTTTTAATGTTTAGAGAACATAATCAAAGGTGATTATATGTTGGGGAAAATGTCCCTTTAATGATCAAATAAAACAACTACGTAATGTTCAGTAGCAACATACTTTCAGTGAATCTAACCCAAAGTGCTCTTTTGACGGACATTGTAGTTGTTTGTTGGTTGTATCCATGGTTTGTTCGACCTTTTCGTTCACCTCAATTACATCGCGTGATTAAACGCGATGTAAATGGTTTCCCCGTCAATTAAGATTCGAGAGAATTGCTCGTTGCCGGAAGAATAGGGGGCGTAGCCACGACGACCCCACACGATGGTGGTAAAAAAAGGGGGGGGGGGTCGGGTCAGTTATATGTGGACAGGCTCTGCCCGAAATCAAATAGAAATATTAATTTGCTATTCTCTAAACAAAAACCATCAGATAATTTTCTTCCCTGTTTTGCTCGACCTTTATTCCGTACCCCTCATTTAATAAACACGCGATTACTTGCAAAACGATGGTTTCCCCGTCAGTGGAGACTTCGGACAATTACTTATTACCGGAAGCATTGCGGGCGTATCCACAAAGTCGCTGCACGGCGGGGCGAGGGGGGGGGGGGGGGGGGGGGGCGGGGTGTCAGTAATATGACAGGTGGATTGATATTGCTAGTAGGTGGACAGCCTATCCTGGAAAAAAATGTTGATATTATTTGTTTATTCTTAATTAAAGGGGCCCTGCAACCCAAATGCATGTTGACCTCTGTTCATCTGTATTAGTGTACACATTCAATATTTTATAATTTATTTGTCTTCATGTTGCTAAGCCCCACCTCCTAAAAAACCCTCCAGAGCAAATTCTATTGTTGACCTGCAGTGACATCATTTGTCAATCACTGGTCAGCTACCATGCTATTGTGATTAGCCTAATCACAATAGTATCACACGGTTGAATAGAATACCAACTCACACAACTTCAATTACAATAGCTGTTGCTATGTAAGAAGAAAAGCACTGTCTAAGCTATTGCATGGAGGTATGCAGGGCATGTTTTTGTGTGGATGTTCTTTTTGTACTTTCATCTTTTGTTAATCTCATGGTAGCTGACCAGTGATTGACAATGATGTCACTGCAGGTCAACAATAGAATTTGCTCTGGAGGGTTTTTTAGGAGGTGGGGCTTAGCAACATGAAGACAAATAAATGATAAAATGGTTAAAAATAAACAAACAATATTTGGGTCAAACCGTTTACAAATATTAAATGTGTACACTAATACAGATGAACAGAGGTCAACATGCATTTGGGTTGCAGGGCCCCTTTAAGAGTATATAATTGAATAAATAAAGTATTTATTTATTAACAGTCGATGAACTGTAAATGAGCAGACAGTTATTAGCAGACAGTTGTTTACAATATGTATATCTCTATTTTTTGTTAATGATTATAATTGATGTGTAATGTTTTGTTGGAACCATGAATACATTGAAATTGAAATTGAATATAAATTGAATTGAATAACAGGGATGGAGTGCGCCCATCCCTCGTTGTCTCATGTAGCTACACCTGTAATTAATGGCTGCCCGAAGCGCAAAATCACCGAATCGATCTACAATTCTCACCCTAAAAGGGGAACTCAGTAAAAGGCTCCTGGTAAAATCGCACTTATAATTCGTCGATTAATTAAATGGGCATCCATATTATGAACATCAAATGTCAACGTCATTGAGTAATTGCTACTGGAAGCATATAATCACTGAATCAATGATTTTCACTAAAGTGGTGAGGGGGAGGAGGCTCAAATCTATTTACGAGGGTGTTTCACAAAGAAATATTTTGTAATTATGACAAGTTTTTATGGTGGCATTATAGGGAACTTTTGACCAAATGTTGCCAAAATCTTGCGAAATTTTAGTCAAATTCGTATAATTTTGCTAAATTTTGGCAAAAATTTCCGCCCAATTTTGGCCGAAATGTCTCTATACATGTATATAATGCCACCAACAAATATCAACTTATCTTAACAATATGGACAGTGAAGGATACAGAAAAGGAGGAGAAGAAGAAGAAGAACAACAACAACAACAACAACAACAACAACAACAACAACAACGTCAACAACAAGCAGTAGAAGCAGAAGGAGAATAACAACAACAACAACAACAAGAATAGAAAGAGGAATATAATAAGAGCATCGAATGTCGATTAAAGTACATTCTGTGGAATCAAACAGATGCAGATAGAAAGAAAGAAAATGACAAAAGACTTTTAAATGGTAAACATTTCTGACATTATTTAAAACAGGGGGGAGGTGTTGATGTATCCAGTCACATAACACATGCAGAGAAAAAATAAGAACATTTTAATGAGAGAACATTATAGAACATACAACTCACCTAGTTTGCGGAGGTGGCTGTGCAGGACGACAGCGGCGATGACCATGATGTTGCCCACCGTACCCACGATCGCGATGGCGATAGTCCACACCTGGACCAGTACGTTGATGCCCACCTGGTCGCCGTACGGGTTGAAGTACAGGTCCGTTGCCATCGGCGTCGTCGCGTTAGAATACGACATTGTCGATGATGTCCTCCTTGATAAACTGTAAAAAGAAAAAACACTTATTATACAATAAATACTATTTAATAATGTTTTGAAAGCACAATTTTGTCGTTCAAGTGAGATTTTTAAAAAATGCAGCAAATAAACAGGTCATATACATTGACTTTTTTAATAAAAACAAGAATAATCATCGACGAAATAAATGCGTTTTTAATTAACATCTTTATTATCATTAAAATCATCTTTTTAAAGATTATATAACAAATATGAGCACAACGTCTGCCTTTCTTTAAATTAACCTATATCACTACAAATACATTGATTTTAAAGGGACTGTCCGCCTTTTACAAATCGTCTGAACAGTTTCTAGTAGACGGATGAGGATGAATGTAACACACACAAACAAATTCAGATCGAACAGCCCTGTAATTTGGATTCTACGAATGAGAAACGAATGCGCCCCTCCACCAAACTATATATCGGTCAATAAAGGAGTTTAACTGATTAAGCATAATATTACAACAATATTGTACTTATTCTTGTAAAGGTATTGTGAAGCCGACATTTGTAGAGGTATGTCACGGAAAAGGTCTCGAAAATGAAGAATATACAATTACATGTAGTCAGTTTTAGCGAGTTTTGGTTATTTTGTTTAGTATTCGCTTACGCCGTTGTTCGATCACAATCTGTGCGCGGGTCACGTAGTGGTCACGCACAGCAACGTGGTACTCCGTGGAATGCGCCGTGAGCGAAATTTCGCACCGGGTGAATACTCGTATAATGCACAATTTAATGCGCTGTGTCGTTTTATTATTTTGAGGTCTATAACTCCACGAAAGAGAGATTTCAAGCCCTAATTTGTTCAGGCATGCTGTTAAATGACATTTTCTTTCATATAAGACAATAACCTCGCAATTTTTGAAATGTGGCTTGCAAAAGGAGGACAGTCCCTTTAAAGGGGTAGTACAGTTTTGGTAAGGCCGAACTTTAGTAACCAAACCTGGACAGTAACAATATAAACTAATATTTATAACTCACCATGCTCGAAAGGTATACAAAATTACAAACGACTAAGTAAAAAGCCCGTTATCATTAAAAAAGAGCCATTAAAACACAAGAGGGCGCTTTCTTAAAAGGCATCGGTTTCAACCATTTTTCATACAAAATTATGCATGTGATGTTTTATTGAAATAATGATTAATAGAGAGATCATCAACAACTATTTTAAAAACGCTTTTGAAAATTTTTGAAAAAGTGCAAGCATTTTTTTTATTTTTTGAAAAAAAATCATCTAATTATTTGGGCCCCAAATAATTATAAGATCAGATATATTTATAGATATTTCAGCCGTTTCTGGGTCGATTTTGACCAAATAAAGTTTATTCTGCCATTAAAATTGCATGTTCTCTCAAATTCGACACTCAGTTTTTCATTACCTCACAAAAAAATTGTGATGTTGCAGCGCCCTCTCTACCAAAACTAAACTACCCCTTCAATGAGGGATTATAAAGACGTTCTATCTACTTTTATGTTTTATTGATCCGTTAAAAATAAAAGTGGCAGCTGTCTGCGAGTATTACATTAGCTTCAACCTTCAGACAAAAAGTAATTTTCTGGCTTTAATGGGATTGGCTGTTGAAGGTTCGTCCCATACGTGAAGAAACACACACACACACGCGCACAAATTACAAACCTTCATACAATATAGAACATGAAACCCAAAGCCAATCCCCACATAAGCACTGATAGACACACTCGAAGAGTAGGAAATAATTTAATACTCACAAACACGCATACCAGTTACAGAAATCCAAACTGTCATAGACCCCAAATTATAGTCTCACACAAACACACGTTCACGAGCACAGAAAATAACAAACAAACACAAACATAGACGAGCGCACACAACATACCACACAATTACACACATACAAATACACATACAGACATAAACATACACGTACACCCACACGCGTAAACACACGCACACACGCACACACACACACGCACACACACACACACACACACACACACACACAAACAAAAACACATACACACATTATCACACGCACATGGCCGCTCAGGTTTGACTGTTTGTCAATGAAGGTTAGTTGAAATTATAATGTGTTAACATCTACTCTGGATATCAAGGGTGGATGATAACACATTATAAATTCAACAATACATAAAGCGATGGGAGAGGTGCGGCTCATATCTCGTGTCTATCAGAAACAATTTAACTCAATTCAATACAAAATGTAATTCACACATGATCAGCAGCCTGAGGCTGAATTATTCATACATTTAAAGTGATCCATGATTAACTTTGTCAAAACGGGGTCAAAACCAACTGAAATCACTTCGAGCTTTTAGATTTCTTTTGTACATTGTAGTTTGACTTTAATATGGAAACAGTATAATAAAATGTGTTTTTATTGCTTTAATGTCTCCCTCATTATGGAATAATTATAGATGGAATTGAAATGCGTTCCGGAACGCCTTTCGATTGTAGTGGCATGGTATTCGAATTCGTGTACTTCGCGCGAACGATCGGGGCAAATCTCTTACTTCAAATCTCCCCTTTTCTCCCTTTTATGAAAATATCACATCATTAAGAGAATTCTTACTGTAAGAATAAACTTCATAAGATATTTCAAGTAACGATGATATTGCTATATGATTGAAGTCTGAAATATCACTTATGAAATATCTTATAAAGTTTACGGAACACTTGAATCATTACTAAAATAATTATACTAGGGGCTTCGGTGACGTGTGAGCAGTGGCGTAGCATGAGGGTGTGGGGGGGGGGGGGGGAGCTCATGCACCTCCTCCAATAATGTGAAGAAAACAATTTAAACAAAAAACATTACGTGAAAATTCTATTAACAAAATATAGAATACAAGGAGCGAGCCTCCAATCAGTCGAATCACGCGTGAGAATACGCGTGAGAATATTAAAAAGAATGCTAAACTATCAAAATTCAAATACAATGCCAAAAACGTGACAATGCATTATTGATGTCTTCGCTTTCTTGATAAACAAAACGTTTAGAGGCAGGATTTATTTCAATGGACTTATACTCAAATAGGCGGGTCGTGTTTTGACGGAATCCCATCAAGAAACCATCTGGTAATGATGCACAAAGCATTATGATGATTATGATAACAGGAAATCTAGGGCACATTGATATTTTAGAAGACGGAAAAAATACGCTCTTTCTCGTGTAAATAAAGCTTCTTGAAATATATACGGTACAAAAATGATGTATAGGCATCAAGCAGTGTGGTAGGCGTAGCGTGGTCTTGATGATGGGGGAGGGGGGGGGGGGGGCACGGGAATAATAATTGGTGGGACACCTTATTGATTTTCTTTATTGTAACACAAATTTTCCCCGTATTTGGGGGCACGAGCCCCCCCCCCCCCCCCCCCCCCCCCACCTCCGGTAGCTAAGCCGCTGAAATCTTTCGAGATATGTGAACTGTAAAAATCATTAATGATGATTAATAATAGCATGTTCATTTTCACGTTCTTGACTTTTAAATGGCACACGATTTCAGTTAATTAAAAACAAAAATGTATAACATTTCAAAATAATCCAAATATGGTGCTGGAGCCCGAACATGTATTTAACGCTAATAAGAGTTGCAGTGTCCACACATTTAGTAACATCGCGCCCACAAATGTGAACGTTTTTTTTACAAATGTAGAAACCTGTCGCTAACAATGTGATACACAAATTTGTGGGCGAAGTGTTGCGGTTATTTATAGTAATTCCTTTGTGTAGTCACGAATTTGTTAATTCAATTATTCATTACTCCTAACTATTATTTGAGGGGTCCATAATTGTATAAGCACTGATTTTTAGTGGACCCCTCTTGTTTCCAATATGCATACCTTAATTTGTTTAAATGATTATATTTGATTTGTAATGTTTTGTTGGAAACACGTATACATTGAAATGGAAATTGTTATATTGAACAAAATGTATGGCGTTATAAGATATATTGGTACAATTTATGGTCATTACATTACTTGTCGGCGTTACAACACCTGGGGGTGTTTCATAAAGATCCTAAGTTGATCTTAGCACTAAGATGGTCTTAAATATTATGGAAAGCCACTAGTGTCTTGAAACAGTTTTGTAAAAGTTACGTTGAAATGCATAAAATGTTGATTCAAATCATATATCAAAGAGATTCTTGATCTTCACATAAAATTGATGAAATTTCTTTGATAAATAGAAAATGTATATGATTTGAATCAACAGTTTATGCATTTCAACATAACTTTTACAAAACTGTTTCATGAAACTAATGGCTTTCCATAATATTAAGGACCATCTTAGTGCTAAGATCAACTTGCTAAGATCAACTTAGGATCTCTGTGAAACACCCCCTGGATGCTTTACATGGAGTTCGAATGAAGCTCAATATTCTAACATCGATATACACACTGCATGGATGTAGCAGAGCCATCTAGATGTGAAGTAATCCGCTTCCATATTTGTACTCTAAATTAAAAATTTACACTTGGTTAATTTATGTACACTAATATTATGTTTTATTTGAAATATGGATTATGGTTACTCCCTGAGTTCCAATATAGACAAGGTAAATAAAACAACCCTGAAAATACAGATATAGAGCAACCTGTATAGAGAAAAATAGTGTATGTAACCTATGTAATAGAGGTTCACCTGTGTGTAGTGACCAAATAGTATGTTTCCCTAGAGTGGTCACTATATACAGGGTTGTCTGTATAACACTAATTGCAAATTAGTACAGGATACATCGAGTGCTCGTGGAAGATAAATAACCAACAATAATAATAACAACAGCAAAAAACAAAACAATGAGATCAACAAGATCATTATCTTCATACTTAGCTTTCATGGTCGTACTTATAATACAACGTGCATATAACTTATCCAGCCATTTATGATATCAATGGGAGTTATAGCTATACGCACACACGAGTGCATAAGTCACGTGTAACATCCAACGCTTCAATTCAACATTAATGAGATCATTTGACAAATTCAAGTAAGCCCTTAGGACTCTAATTTGCAAAAGTTCAAAGATAGAGTTAATCATGTTAATATCCGTTCTAGTTTGGAGGGTTTCGTGCCAATGACGTCAACAAATCCGTATGAAAATGCAGTATACTTGTGTAGCTTTAATAAGCCTCTTCAAGTATAATACAAAATGGAAGTTTGGAATGTATGGGTAAATGAAACTAACGATGCAAATAAAATACTTCAATTACTGTTAAAGGGATAGTTGAGTTTTGGTATAGAGGGCGCTACACAAAATATTTTTTTGTGAGATAATGAAAAACTGAGTGTCAAATTTGAAAGAGCATAATATTTTAATGACAGATTAAACTTTATTTTATAAAAATCGGTTCAGAAATGGCTGAAATATCCATAAACATAACCATTTGTAATAAATGTGGGGCCCCACAATTATTAGAAAATTTGGAACCAGCCGTAAATTTTTTTTTAAATGCTTCTTCTTTTCATGTATTTACAAAAGAGGTTTTTGAATAGTTGTTGATTATGTCTCTATCGAATCACTATTACAATAAAACATCACATGCACAATATTTTATTTAAAATGGATGAAACCAATGAGTTTTGAGAGAGTGCCCTCTTGAGTTTTAATGGATCTTTTTGAATGATAACAGGCTGTTTACTATAGTCGTTTGTAATGTTTTATTCCTTTCGAGCATGGTGGAGTTATAATTGTTAGTTTGTAATGTAATGGTGCAGGTTTTGGTTACTAAAATTCAGTTTGACAAAAACTGTACTCTCTTTACCAGTACTCAACTATCCCTTTAATCTCTGGAATTAAGCCTCTTTTAATTATACCAGTTTGAAGTAGACATCACTTTGTAACTAATGCTCTCCGAAATGAATAACAACCAGTTATTTCGCGAAAACAAAACAATAATATTAAATTCTTTTATTTGTATAGCTAGTTATTCATGTCTATTTTAGTCATTGCAATAAACGTGGATATAAAAAGTAAACATATACATCTTTGTAAGATATGCAAATGTGAACAATAGACGCTCCGAGCTTCGTTGGTGCGCTGGACGGCCAATCAAGTGTTTTTGTTTTATTTATCCAATATGAGAAAATAGGTACAAGTTATTAAGACCCTCAAACACATAAATAACGGAGAATTTGTATATTCTCTAATCTCTATAATCATCTCAAATTGTCATAAATAACTAGATGAATTTTATACATAAAATCGGGGGTACAAACATGGAAATGGGCGTAGATACTTACGTAATACCTATTCATCAGGGGGATGAATGAATAGATCACCCCCTGATGAATAGGTATCAATGACAGATCTACGCCCATGTATAACTTAATGCAAATTTGGCCCTCCTTGTATACACACTAGCATATGTATTGAATTTCTAAATTATGCGTTAGCAGCACTTAATTAAATCTGACACCTAAAACTTGTTTGCTTATCAATTAATGCAATCAAGTTAGTATAAAAGGTGATAGAATCCTACAACACCTTTCGAAATAACGCATATTTGAAATAACGCAGTTATAGTATTGAATAAGATGTTTAAATGAAAAGGGGAACATATAAATAGAAATTTTGTCTTAAACATGCAAAAGGCCTAAAAATAAACAAACATGTTATAGAAAGAAAACAGTTCGATTCATTGATAATTGATAATTAAGAAAATTAATAATAATCTGCAAAACAAAGAACAAAATGAATACTTACCGTGTACGGGTCTATGTTGAAGCAAAATAATGTTGTTAATCCGCTTGTAACAATTCTTCAAATACTCGCAAGGAAAATAACGCAAGGAAAAGATTACGAACAGCGAAGAGTTGAAACCGATCCGTTTCGCCAGCGATCGATGTCAAAATCGTAGTGACCGATCGCATTTGAATGGGAACTTTAGGTGAAAATAGCAAGCGCGTCTTTTTTTGTGATACGGCGATTCCATTTCTCTCACGGGGGTGCAATCTTTTTTTGCTGTACCTGATTTCCTCGTTTCTTACTTTGTTTATCAATTTTTTGAATGAGAACATAAGAAGTAAGGTATACATTTTAAACTTTTGATCACGATACAAATATTTACCTCCGAAATTTACATAAGAGGTAGTCGATTACGTAAAAGAATGAAAATATATGGACGCATTTTTGCCGGGGCCGAGGTCTTTTGTCCGTCCTGAAATAAAATTGATCCTTTTCGTTTTCACCTAAAAGGGGGACAACTTCCTGAAAATGACTTGTTTTTTGTAGTAACACCAGATTTTACCGAAGACAAATTATGATTTCCCCCCCATAAATTAATTAATAAGAGGTATGAATATTAAATCATGTTGCCCTATTGTACATTTGACCCAGATTACCATTTATATCAAAACCGTCGGGGGAGGGGGTGCAGGCGAATCTAGCTTGTTGCTAAGGGGGGGGGGGGGGGGGGGAGGGGGTTGACCCAATGACGATGTGGATACTGTGTGGGTCTGGACACATGATGGCGTTTTTCTATGCACATCACATTTTCACTTAGGGGGGGGGGGGGGTTAAACCCCCTAACCCCCCCCCCCCCCCCCCCGTAGATCCGCCACTGGGTGGAGAGGGAGAAGAAGGATATTAGCAAAAAGAGAACAAAACTGTAAATATTAACAAAACTATGCAACGAAATATTTAGGTATTGATGAAACGCCTTCCGTATCACTCTCCTCTTTTTACTAAACATACTCCCACTCTAACTCTTTGACACATTTTCCCTTCAAAATGAATGTATCATTTTTGCTAATACGTAATTAAAAATATTTTGTTAATAAAAACATAATTCTCGCTGACTATTGTTGATACTCGACATCGTGTAAAACGTGGGCGCACGAATCGTGTGAACTTTGAATGGGTCGAACGAATGTGCATACAAGTCATGTACGGATGCATTCATGCAGTTTAATTAAACGCGAGTTACTCATTTCGGCTTTCACACAGCACGCAGTTTTCAAATCCTTTTGCTACTTTTCACAAAATAAAACAAATGGTTTTGCCCTAAAAATGACACAATTTCATTCAAGCCGTGGTTTTGCCCGTACGTATGATTTTCCATACAAACTAAGGTGAACTTGTCCAAAATAATCCTCGAAAACGGGCTAATTTTGCCCAAAGTCGTGGCACCTTTTGCACGAATATTGTTGTTTTTAATCTGCCGGACAGGGGAAAGTGTAGACAGAAAAATTCCATCTCGTTCTGGAGGGGTCCTTAAATATTATGACGTCATACTCCATCACGAGTGAAACAACAAATGAGGAGAAGGACTGATTTAACGGTCAAGGAAAGTGGTGCGCTGCAATCACCCAATTCCAGCTTCAGTGTGCACGCACATAATATTTTGTATGTTTATATTTATACGCGACTCAATATCTCATTTATAATGATTCCGGATAATACTTGTCACGACAGGAAAAGACATTTAAGTATCTAGATCACGAATTGATATTTCGCTGGCTGACGAAAGTATCATTTTGAATAATCAGTTCAACTTCAAGGACATATATAAACCAACGATATTTTTCATTTCCTTTACCATTTCTCCCGTCAGATCATGTGACTACATCTGCAAATCTGATTGGTTCAAATTCTAAAGTGATCTGACAACAGGCGCGCCGGAAGCAGTTTTGGATTGGGGGGGGGGGGCAAAACCCCAAGGGGGCTCAACATTTTTGTTTTTAGGGGCTCATGCCCAACCACACTCTGGATTGCCATTTTTGAGCTAGATGTGAGAGTGAGGAATTGCGAGGGAGCGAAGCGACTGAGCGGGGGGAGGGTGTGGGAGGGGGGTGTCCCCCCTCCCACGGTAGGGAGCTTTTGCATTTTTGGACTTGAAATTGTGCAATCTGGTGCATACCTAGATAGGAAATTCTGCTGTATTTGGGAAAGCGTGATATGATTTGATCGACCAGAAAGTTTTAATATATTTTTCACGTAGAAAACAAATAATTGACACACTAATAAATATGTACCCCAAAATACACACACAACAACATACACCATAATTATGCAACATTATGTATGATCCAACAACACACTGCCAATAATGAGTCCCGAGGGAGCGAAGCGCCTGAGGGCTGGGGCAGGGAGGGAGGGGAGGGTTTGGGAGGGTATCCCCCTCCCATGGTAAGAAAGATTTTGCATTTATGGACTTGAAATTGTGCAATCTGGTGCATACCTAGATAAGAAATTCGGGCTTAATATTAGCTATATCTGGGATAGCGTGTTATGATTTTATATATTTTTCACGAAGTAAACAAATAATTGACGCACTAATAAATATGCACCCAAACTCACACATAAATATTGTATTTAGTGTCATACACAGTTCAAACATAAACCATATGGCGCATGTATGATCCAACAACATGGTCTACAGCCAATAATGAATCCCGAGGGAGCGAAGCGACCGAGGGCTTGGGCAGAGCCAGAGGAGGAGGGTTTGGGAGGGGGTATCCCCCTCCCACGGGGAAGATTTTGCATGTATATACTTGAAATGGTGCAATTTGGTGCACTGCATGCCATACCTGTGAAGGAAATTTAGAATCCGAGTTAAACTGAAAAATAAAAAAATTTCTATGCTCTCATCAGATGTTTACAACAAACTGAGATAATCTGATCGCGCGCGAAGCGCGCAGCGAAAATTGAAAATGGATGTATATACTAGTTTTTAAACGTATAAGCTAATACATTTGATTGTGTCTTTCCCACTCTTTTTTTTTTTTTTGGAGGGAGGGGGGGGGGGGGCTTTTTGGGGGGGCAAAATTGCGTTTTGCCCCCCCCCACTTTTTGGATTGGGGGGGGGGGGGGGCGGCCGCCCCCCCTGCCCCCCCCCCCACTTCCGGCGCCTATGTCTGACAATAATGATAATGATGGTTATGTATAATAGCGATATTCCCGAGAGGATCATAGCCCTTTACACTATGATTATTACCCCGGTCACTGGATACACACTGCATTGCTGCAATCATTCCTGTACACAAGTGCACAATAGCAATTAATTGCAACTTTACAATCGATTGCAACTCTTTCTATCCTGGGTCCCGTTGCAGAAAGAGATGCGATCGATTGCAAAGTTGCAATTATTAGTATAGACCAGGTAGGATATCTTAAAGGGAGAAATATAGGCGAGGCTCTAAGATTGATAGATGATATGATTTGTTATACTAAAACAAATAATATACCAGGGTTTGTATTAGCCATTGATTTTAAAAATGCATTTTATACTGTTTCTCACGATTTCTTGCAAAAGGTGTTAAATACTTTTGGTTTTGGGACTTAATTTTGTAAATGGGTTCGCACTCTCTATGGGCGCTCAGAGTTGTGTATTTAATGGTGATATATCCACTGGTTATTTTAAAATTATGAAAGGTGTAAGGCAGGGAGACCCCTAATTTGTCCCCCTATTTATTTATATTATGTATAGAGCGGGGAAATTCACTTGATAAAGACGTTTGTGATTTCTAAATTGATATATGTATCATCACTCACCCCAGTACCGCTATGTGTCATAGAAGATTTAAATAGACTGACATTTGATTTTTTGAAATATGAAAAGTGGGGATTAAAAATTAATGATTTTCAATTATTTATTCGTACACAGAGAATAATGTGGATTAAGAGACTTATTTTAGGGGAATCAATGATGGGATTGAAAAGAGTTTTTCAATTCTTGACTCGGAAAGTAGGAGGTCTGTTGGTGCTTTTTTGTAATGTTTCATTTGATTTATTGAATTTGTCACTTCCTGTTTTTTTTATAGGGAAATGTTAGAAGTTTGGATTGGTTCAAAAGATATTTTATTAAAGGAAACTGGAAGTAGAAATGAAATTTTATTTAATAATAGATTCAGTCAAATTAATGGACAAATTTATTTTAATAAAAAATTATTTTTGAAAAATGTTTATAAAATACATCATATAGATGATTGTAATGGGAGAATAAAATCTGTTCATGGATTTATTAGATTAGGCTTAGATATGTCAAAGATTGATATAGTAAAACAAATATTTGAAAATATACCATTTATATGGAAACAATTGTTAAGTAGAAATTATAATGTGATGGAGGATACTGAATTGAATTTGGAGTTTCGATTGAATGAAAAAAATTATTTGTTATGTGGTATAACTTCAAAAAATATATAATGAACATTTGTTAAACTTAAGGGTAGAGAAGTCTTCTGCAGTTCGCAATATAGAACACTTATATGTTGTTGGAAAGGATAATGAGAATATTTTCGTACGTCCCCGAAAATCTACGTTCAATAGTACACTGAGGGAGTTTCAATTTAAATTGCTCTACCTTATTTATACAAAAAACAAACATATGTATACTTTTCATATAGTAAATAGCAATTTATGCTCTTTTGTCGTAAAAGGCAGGAAACGTATAAACACTTGTTCTTTTCTTGTGAACAATAAGAATGATTTGGGGAGATTGTGGTAATGAGTTTGATTTAAAAGAATAACAAAATATAGATTGGAAAGGGGTTCATGTGGGAATGAAGGTTAGCAATGCAGGGGAAGACCAATTATTAAATCACGTTATATTGTTGATAACAAGTATGATATTTGTTAATAGTAGAACGAAGGATTATCCTCCAACTATTAGAGATATTAAAGATACATTAATGGAAAATAAAGAGGAAGAAAGAAAGATAGCTGAACAGAGAGGGACGTTGCGAATCCACTATAGAAAATGGGACACCCTTTCTGCTTAGAGTTCTGGCGGTTTCTTTCTTCTCTACCGCCTCCCTTCCTTTTTTTGTCTTCTTTTTTCTTTTATCTTTCCACTTTCTTGTAGGTTTTCTCTCAAACACCATAATGATCATTATTTAGTTTATGTTGATAGCATGTAACTACATGTATATAGATAAATATATTTAATGATGTATACATTTGTTGTTCTTTTCTTTTCTTTTTTTAAGAATTGTGTATGAATACATTGATTATGATTTTGATTGGACTATACTTTTACTTTAAAATGTGTTTGCTATAATATAATTTTAACTTGAGAGAAAAGGAAACACTACTAAGAAAACCAGTTGTTGCATTCAAATGATATTCTCTCAAATGAAATATATTGGGTTTTTTATTTCTATGAAACTAAACGAGATGATTTTTGAAAATATGTTTCAAAAAAACTTACAGAAGTTATGAATTGTATATATTATGATCAGGATCTCTTTAAGTAGTATTTAATTGTGATTGTATGTGGATTGTATACATCAATTATGATTTTCCATAAGACTACGTATGTTGAACAAATATGATTTGTATTGCAAATGAATTACAAATGAATTGGTTGTTTGAGAGAAAAATAAAATATTATTGCAAAACAAAAAAAAATAATTGCAAACTGTCAGAAAATTTGCGCATTTGATCCAATCAGAGTAATTTGGTCACATGATCGGACTTACAACGAATTGCAACTTTACAATCGATTGCATCTCTTTCTGCAACGGAACCCTGGTCAAGAAGACCCTTTGGACGCAGGTGGTTTTGGGGATTCACCCTAAGTCCCTCACGAATCAATTTAAACTGACCCTCGTAGAGTAAAAATACGATTCATCAGGTGGTCATCAGTAATCCGTTCATAATTACAGTCGACTGAGAGAGTGAGAGAAGGGCGCTAAGGCACGTTTTGAACTTTTGAGATATATCACGTTTTAAGTTTGGGTGTCCTCATTGTAGAAACCAAATCGAGCTATCTCTTTATCATATTTCTAACTGTAAATGATAATATCTGGAAATTTGAAATCACACTAATTATACATGTAGAGAAGGCTTTCATGTACAAGTTGATAATTATGCATAACAAATTTAGGCTAAAACGTGACTTAACCCCCTCCTCTCTCTCACCCGATTATTTGATATAATGGCATTATCTAGCTTCTTATTCTTAATATTATTATTACCCCATATTCATAAATCCCTGCTAGCTTAGTTTCTTGCTAAGTGTATTTTAAATGCACATTTTCAGATAAATCTATCTATCTATCTATCGGGCCATAGTTCATTCCAAATGTTGGACAAAGCCCTCCTCATGACATTTCCATTCTCTTCTGTCTCTAGTTATCCTCGGCCACGCGGCCGTTCCCACGTATGATGTTTTTTCATCTCTCCATCGTTTCTTTTGCCTTCCTCTTCTTCTCTATCACTTCCTTGGTTGCCAATTCTGTTTTTACTGGGCAACAACCATGTTTTTCCTAGTCCCCAACTAGGGTTGAATTGAATTGAATTGAATTGAATTGAATTGGGTAAGCCTTTAGGGTATACCCACTATTACCCACTAACCCTATAGTAAGCAGCTAAAAAGATTATTGTGTTAATTCTTAACCATATCATCCAAAATAGACTTAGGAAGGAACTAAGCTAGCGGGTTTATATATGAATATGGGCCTGGTGATTCTGCTCAAGAACATGTCCTTAACACCATTACACCTCTCTTCTCATGCCTCTTCTATTAAAGGGATCTAGTAACTTTGTTGACATGTGCAAAAAGCGATAATTGGTTGATTCAATGTACGTTGTATTGTTGTTATCCATAGGGCGTACACAGGGGGGGGGGGGGGGGTTGGGGGTTCAAACCCCCCCCTCCCCCCTCCTCTTTGACAAAAAACAAAAAACACCAAAAAAAAAAAAAAAAAAAAAAAAAAAAAAAAAAAATGTTTTTTTTTTTTTTTTTGGGGGGGGGCGGGGTTTGACCCTCCTCCCCCCCCCCCCTTTTCATATTTTAGCCGGTCGACATTAACCTGGGTCTCGGCCTCGTAAATTGCGAAAAACCGCCCGGGTCTCGTGCTCGAAATTGTTAAAATTTCTTTGTCTCGGGTTCGCAAATTGTTCACGAACACCCCCCCCCCCCCGCTAGGAGGATTTTCAACCATGGTTACTTTGTCGCGGCTTCGACAATTTTCTACGGACACACCCCCCACCCACCCCCCCCCCCTCCCCCACTGAGAGGTTCTCAACCAATGGCCTTGATCTTGGTCTCGAAAATTTTGAAGGTAGCCTAACTTTGTCGCGGCTTTCGAAAATTTTCTACGGACATCCCCCCCCCCCCCCCCCCCCCCCCTCCAACTGAGAGGGTTCTTCAACCAAATGGCCTGGTCTCGGTCTCGAAAATTAAGAAGGTACTTGGTCTCGGCTTCGAAATTTTACAAAATAACCCCCCTCCCCCCCCCTCCCCCCCTCCCCCCCCCCTCGAAAAAATCCTGGGTACGCCACTGTTGTTACTTGATATGTCCACTGGGTATTGTGTGCAAATTTCAAGTTAATGGACGTTATATGGCCGAATAATGAGCACAAATGCAAAGTGATGTTCACTAACTCATTGCACTGACATTGCACCGAGGGGGGGGGGGGGGGGGGGGGGGGGGGGGTGTGGGGAGGGAGGGGGTGACCCCCTCCCACGGTAGGGAGCTTTTGCACTCGCGAAATAATGCAATCTGGTGCATACCTTGGAAGGATAATACTAAATTAAAGAAATCATGACTTAAATCATCTCCCGCATGATTAGACCCGCCTTATACACCGTGTCCCAGAAAAAACGAACCCCGGGGTTTCATGCAGAAATTTTTATGTTATAATGAATAATTTCCTTCATGATATCTATATATGTCTGAAAAGCTATGTGTCTCTTCTTTTATTTGATATACAACTTATGGCACATAATTCACGCTATGACTGGAATTAGAACGATAGAAAGTGGTGTTACCAAAATTCAATTTGCGCGCAGAAATTGCAAGTTTGGGTGAGGTTTTGGGGAGAGTTTTAAGAGTAGTAAACGTACTTATTTTGAAAAGAGACAGACACCGCATGAAAATTCATAATTTTATCTTTTATATGAACACCTCATGATTAAAAAAATAAATATATATATGCCAGAGAACGAATACAATGAAAACATGCTTGATTCCAGCCCCAATGAGTAACTTTCCTGATCTAGCCTGTTTTCTGATCCCCATGTTTTGTGTAAATTCACTCATGCATCAAAGTCCATTGTCAGCTGCTAGTCAGGAAAAGCTGAGCGACTTCTTACTCAACTTTGACTCCATTCGGGCAGAAAATCAGGCATCGTTTTTCATTGTACTCGTTCTCTCCTGCAATAAAATCATTTAATTTTTTTGTAGCATGAGGTGTCCATGTAAAAGATAAAAATATGAACTTTTATGTGGGTGTTTGTCCTTTTTTAAAATAATAAAAGTACGTTTTACAACTCTTAAAAATAACTCACCCAAACTACAAATTTATGCGTGCAAAATTGAATACTGGTAACACACCACTTTTCCATTGTTCTAATTCAGTCATGCCATGAAGTATGTGCCATAAGTTGCACTTCAAATGAAAGAAGAGACACAGTAGCTTTCCAGGCATAATATATATCGATCAATTAAATTATTCATTATGACAGAAAATTTCCTGCCATGAAACCGCGTTTCGTTTTTTTTCTGGGACTACCGGTGTATAGTATACAAAACACAATCGAACCTACACAAAACACACAGACTCAAATACCGCTCACACATCGTCCGTGCATGTCGATAATTATTTGTGGGGGGAGGGGTGTGGGAGGGGGGTTTAACCCCGCTCCCACGTGGAGAAAATTTTCGAAATTGGTGTTTAAAATATCACTTTTAGAAGTATGGTCATTATCATTATAATTGTTATTATTGCATTTTGTATGATTTTTAAAAGATTTAATTTCGAGACAAAATGTGGGGATTGTTTGTAATTGTACAGGCCACCCCCCATCAAAAAGTGGGGGATATATCTCCCTATCCCCCCGGGATCAAAAGCCCGTGGGACACACTAAAACTCACGCTGTTGATCCCATGAGTGAACTGTTGTTTCTGGCGTACATTGTCTGGTTAGGTGGATCTGTAAAATGGTGCGCTTAATGTA
>JBAMJV010002296.1:0-46768 GCA_037951105.1 Echinarachnius parma | reverse complement strand
CCCAGACCAGGACCCATTTGTTGCGAATGTGAGACTGAACCCCCCTTGGGTACGTATATGGGTGTCGGTGAATATTTGAGGGGTGTTTTGGCGAAGTATTTTAAAGGGGGCTGTCGCGTGAAGAAATTTCGAGGGGGGCAGTGTCCGCAAGACTTTTTGAAGGGGTAGTGGGGAGGGGAGGAGGGTTCAAATCCCCCAAAACAGTCATTTTGGGGTCAAGGGGAGAGGGATTAAACCCCGAACCCCCGCTAGGTACGCCTACGGCTCATATTGTAGTTTGACAGAATACAGATTGTGCTAATATAATGGTACAAATCCTCAATTTTAAGGTAATCGTGCAGTTTGTGATACAATAACATAATTTGGCACAAAGACAAATAATGTGTCACAAATGGTTCATTTTGTAATAAAAGCAACAAAACAGCTCAGAGTATAGCTTGATGGGACATATGACACAAACTGTTCATGTTATGATACAATCAATACATCAAAGTATAGCTCTATATGGACACAAATTGCTTCTTTTCTGATACATGCACTATACTTAGTACAAACATGCCAGAAAGGGTACAAATTGTCCAGTTTCGGATACAAGCTCAAATATTGATTACGCGAGCAAACGGTGTAAGAGTTTGATGTCGCGACAAACGCAAAATGGCTGCCACAGCAAAGAGCGCCCATTTAACGGGCGCAAACAGCTAGTCTATTATATTAATACGGTAAGCTTCAACCCCTCGAATCGTGTCCCACTCGAGATATCCTCAACCCGAGGATTCGGCGACTCCCCGACCGTCGCGATCGAAGGATATACGTTTTGCGGAGGACAATAAGGCATTCCCGAGTCGCTCCCGCCCCGTGGTCGTCGTCCAGATCGAAGAAAAGGGAAAGTCAGCAATTTTGATGGGGGAGGTATCTGCTCATTTATTTTGCAATGCATGTATAGACGGCTTCTATTCCCTTCAAAGGAATATATCATCGGGTTTCCCAATGAAAAAATGCATATGCGGGATAACTTAGTTTGGATATGAATTGTTTAGGGGACACGACGGGTTATGTGTCATGCAGGCAATTGGAGTCACGGGGAGGGGGGAGGGGGGGGGGGGGGGGGCAGCGGCGAAGCTATTCTATATTAGCAAGAACACGAACATAGTGTACTGTATCTAATTTAATACAAGCGGAACAAATTATCGGGGTGGGGGTAGAATGGATAGGGGAGGTATCTGCTCATGTAGTATGCAAATGCATGTATATACGGCTACTATTCCTTTCAAGGGAATATATCATCGGGTTTCACAAGAATATAAACAAAGGTATACGCGGGAGAACTTAGTTTGGATATAAACGTGTATAGGGACACGACGGGTTATGTGTCATACAGGCAATTGGAGCCGCGGGGAGGGGGGGGGGGGGGGGGAGCGGCGAAGCTACTTTATTAGCAGGAACACGAACATAGTGTATTGTATCTATTTTAATACAAGCGGAACAAATTATGGATCATATGAAATATGGGGGATAACTGAATAACTTTGCGTGGGTACTAAACCATCATGATTTTGTTATGCATTGGCCGGATGTATCGTTGGACGGGGCCCCGACAGGTTGTGGGGCAGGATTGAGTCTCCCGAGTCTATTTTGTCTTACTATTTAAATGATGACTGTGGGATATTTAGTAAAGTTTTAAAGTGTTGTTATGTCATCATCGTCTTTCTCTCTCAAAAACCGCGGATTTCCGCGGGTACAGCTAGTTTAATATTAATTTGGATAGAGTTAGGGTGTTTTAATTTTGAAATGTATTCTTTTGTTTGAAAAACAAAAATGAATAAAAAGGAAACTACCGGTACTTTACTCTGCATAATCAGTTGGTTTATAAATGTATCTATGAGTTTGTACAGAATGTAGAATGATTTGTTGAAATGTGTGAGACTAGTATATGGGGAGTGTGAAGATTGTTGATCTGCAACATTATCATAACTTGGGCAGTTCATATGCGAGAGACAACATCAAACATTTTTGCACAGAGCTGAGGAAATATTCTGCATGAATCAAAATAATGACTTGACATTGGGAACTATGTTAATGTAGAAAACTGGAGTCACACTTTGACATCACAATGAAGACATAATTTACAGATAGTGGACTACAGTCTATCCAATGATATTTACTTACATTACTGATGCTGTGGTATACAGTATGTGGTAACTGTTAATTTAGAAACCTGTGACCCCATATTGACACATTTTTAAAACAAAGTTGAATAGAAACCTATTTATCATAGTGTTGTATTCTGTTGTTGACTAAGTGACTATTTATAAGGTCAAATACATTACTGTAACCCACACTTTGTATGCACTATGTGTGGCAACACAAAGTCAACACTATATCAACACTATGAACACATGATTATCACATTATGGACTAGTGATTAATTGTATAACAATGTGGTAACACTATGACCACATGCTAAACACATAGTGGGCTGGATAACACACTGTGGTAGTTATATGTTACGCTGTATAAACTGTATGACTATGTGAGTATTGTGTGGTAATCCATGGTGTATGAGACCCAACACTGTGAACACACTGTGTTACACAGAAATTCATTGAATCACACTGTGGCAACACTATGATCACATGATGTACACATAGTGGCTAGATGACACACTGTGGTAAATATGTGTTAAGTTGTGGACACTGTGTTGGACTATGTGATTATTGTGTAAAACCACATAGTATGAAACTCAACACTGTGATAACACTGTGAACACAGAATTGACTATGTGAACATAGTGTGGTAACCGTGTGTAACACTATGATTGTTCCATAAGGGATATGACCACATGCTATACACATAGTGGGCTGGATAACACACTGTGGTAAATATGTGTTAAGTTGTGGACACTGTGTTGGACTATGTGATTATTGAGTGGTAAACCACATAGAATGAAACTCAACACTGTGATAACACAGTGAACACACCATTTCCACATACATTACACAGAATTGACTATGTGAACATAGTGTGGTAACCGTGTGGTAACACTATGATTGTTCCATAAGGGCACGTCTACTAAATGTAGCGAAAGTTACAGAAGGGGGCCAGTCCTCTGGTAACTCGTGTGATTAACTTTCCCTTCTCCATTCTATAAATGCCGAGTGTCTGGCTAGGAGGCAGAAGGTACCATTTTTAAAGTCTTTGGTATGACCCGGTCTGGGTTCGAACCCGGAACCTCCCGTGCATGAGGCGGACACTCTAACCGCTAAGCCACCATGCTCGGTATGGAATAAAGTGGGATCCTTTAAACTAGATTATTCTGATTAATCAAATATCAGACTACTAGACACCTACTAAACTTGTCATCCTTGTACAGTCAAACTCAGTCTAGCCGATGTCTGTTCACCAAAACTCATGGAAGCAATATCCGACTACCTCTTTATGTGCTTTGGGTATGGCCAAACATAGGACGTGAGACATCCCCACCATGACCACCCACTACATTCTCGTCGTCTTAAGTCATCTGTTGACCCTCTTGACTGTAGTGTGTTTTCAAGAATGCTGAAACTCTGGAAAGCGAGACTGTGATAAAATTGACCGTTTGTATGGGCCAGAATTTGAACATTGGAAAGGTCATTACAGAGAGCATCTGTTTTGGGTCCCTGGTCAGGATTTAGTGTCCTTCTTTCTCTATCTAGATCTCCCTTAAAATGCTTATTTTGACCCGTAAATGATGCTTCCGAAGACATAATTTACAGATAGTGTTACAGACCATGTTACCATCTCTGTGATAATATCAGAACTGTGTATCCTTAGATCCTTAACTCTAGTCAGCGTTCATAAATGGATGGCGGCCAAATTGGATGTATCAATCTTGCAGCCTCATAGTCCTGATGTTTTTTTTCTGATTCAATTGAAAATTTGAAATTTGGGGTATAGGCTACATGGAGGGGTCAAGTGTCTTTACAGTTTGTCACAACCATTACATGTACCATGTATCCCTAAGATCATGATGGCATATAACCCCCCCCCCCCCCCCCCCCCCACCCCCTCCCCCCGTTATGGCATTCATTGAAGATGCCCCAAAAATGCTGGTTTGACCAGTAAATAGACCTTCTTGCAGCCTTTGGGTTAGATCAGATTCTCTTTCCTCTGAACATTCCCAAAACTGAACAACTTTTATTAATATATAGCCCCTTTTCTTGTAATTTCAACTAACCTTAGCTGTAATGGCGGCTAAATTGATATTAACCGATATGACGGCTCCAGTGCATGGGCACCCATCACGTTATCAAAGAAATGTCATCCGAATGAGATAATCTGACCCTGACACGCGCTATTATCCCAAGAACATTTGATTGTGTAGCCCCGTTTTACTTGAAACTAAAATTGAGCTGAACTCTGTGTGATGGTAGCCATATTGGATTTGTAACAATAATACAGTCCGGGGGATCCTTTGGAGTTTTATGGAATAAATAGCCCCATGATTGGGTTCCCTGTCCTTCGAAACCCTTGATGGCGGTGCAAAGGGGCTTCATTCATGTTTAATCGAATAAACATCATAATCGGATTCATCGACCCTAGAAGCCTCTTAATTACATCAAGTTTGGTTGTTGTAGCCCCTCTTGGCTTTTAGCTACATTTGACATTACCTCCGATGGCGGCCATTTTGAATTTTGACCAACACGGTGTTTCCAAGGGGCGCCTTTTTGGCATCCGGCAGAAATCGAAAAAGTATGATTTGATCGACGCGTGGACCAAATTCTTTTGCTATTAGAAGAATTTGCACAAAATATCCCTATTTTCCCCCACTGGCAAAGCGACTATAATTTGTAATCTGCGTTCGGCCTCCCATTCAATAAATCGCAAATACTCGGAGTAACTCGGTTAAAATATGTCAGGTAAAAATACCAGTTGTATTTAAGAGGAAATAATATCATGTCGGTGGCAAAAAATGCCAGTCGAAAAAGTTAGTGGAAAATTGTATTAGTGAGCAATAAGTCAGACTGTTATTCTTAATGAACACGGGGAAAAACTTATTTTCTTTTGCAAAAAATTATACTCGATATTACCTAAAACATAACACGGAACAATGGTATTGAAATTGTATGACAAGTATCTATACTAATTTCAGTGTTCATTGTTGTTGTTCGATGCAATATTATCAGTTCCGTTTGTTATGCATACATGGTATTGCAGTCTACCGTATAGTATGAAATATCAGATTATAGAGAAAGATGGGTACACGCCTATGGCGTAGCTAAGGGCAGTACATTAATTTCCAGTACACATATATGCATTAATTGGTCGTAGTTAATATAAAGCCTATCGCAACTGTCGATTTCTATAAAGGGCAAATGGCTGTATAATGTGTAATCTGCGTTCGGCCTCCCATTCGATAAATCGCAAATACTCAGAGTAATTCGGTTAAAATATGTCAGGTAAAAATACCAGTGGTAAACATTAATAATGTCGGTGGCAAAAAATGCCAGTCGAAAATGTTAGTGGAAAATTGTATTTAGTGAGCAATCAGTCAGACTGTTTTTCTAAATGAACATGGGAAAAACTTATTTTGGGGAATGTACACTTTAGCGGACAGACCACGCCTCCTTAGCAACCGAAGGTTGCTAAGGAGGCGTGGTCTGTAGGAGCTCCTACGGAGCTCCTTTATATAGGAGCGTCCGAAGGACGTTTTGGGGCCCCAAAAAGGCCAAATTCGGGTCCGCGAGCAAAAATTAGTTCTATAAACTACAATAAATTGTAGTTTGTTTTGGATTTTCAGCTTTAAAAAACGCTTTTTGACGAAATAATCGTCCAAAAAAGAATTTAGCCGAAACTAGCTGGAACTATTTTAAATGACGTCATCACTAGTTGAGAAAACTTCAAGAAAAACAACGAAAATTTTCTAAGTCCAATTTTTGTACACAAGGTATGGCACTTTGTGTAAATAAGCGTCGTGCGCATCACTAGCGCGCATTAACGCGCGCTTATTTCTTAATGCGCGGGATTGTTTCTTAATGCGCTCTCTTCCTGAATCAAACACACTCAAACCAATGCTAAAGGCAACTGCGTGTTGCGCTTATTGTGTACGCATTATTGTAATAAACAAGCTTGTGAAAAGTGGTGAAAGTGGCGAAAACTGTCAATTATCGTGGATTTTTGTGACGATAATGCCTTGTTCATGTGGAATATTATGGACTCATTATCGGGGGGAAACCCCCCGAACCCCCGCTCGTGACATTGATACCGGAAAACACTTGAAATTGTTAAAAAGTGGAATAATTGGAAGGAATGTCATGATTTTTAGTTCGGACTGAACTCACTAAAGCAGGTAAGCAAAAGAATGATCGCGTTAATTGATTGATTTGATCAAAAATACAACTCTACCTAAGAAACTGACCTTACAGAGGCGAAAGGTGAGTTCTAGGGATAGTTTCAATCAATGTTTTGTATCATTTATTATCATTTATCGTGATTTATGACAATTTTTAGGCCTCGTTGACAGTAAACTACGAGGGACTAAATTCGTTCGCGCATTAACATTAAGGAAGCCCTCGCATAAAAACCTTCACTTTGTTCAAGTTTGCGTGTTAATGAATGACTATCGTCATTAACTTTGGAGAACCTCATCACGCATCACCATCACTAGCGCGCATTAATATTGTGACGTCATCATCCTGAATGCGCCTAATCCTCGTCTGTGATTAGCTGCTGCTAATCTTGTCTTGGGGGCGTGGCCTGTCCGCTAAAGTGTAATTTACCTCTTTATTTTCTTTCGCGAAAAGTAATATTCAATAATTATTACCTAAAACATAAAACGAAACGATGATATTGAAATTGTATGACAAGTATCTAGGTAGACTTTAATTTCGGTGTTCATCATTGTTGTTAGATGCAATATTATCAGTTCCGTATGTTATGCATACATGGTATGTATGAAATATCAGATTATAGAGAAAGATGGGTAGACGGCAACGGCGTAGCTAAGGGCAGGCTTGGGGGCACGATTAATTTGATGAATAGAATGCAACAATAAGGGGAAATAAAGAAATAATGAAAAGTGTGTCCCCTCTAATATGCTTGCCCCTTTTGTCCGCTGGCATTTTTTTAATAACATTTTATCCGCTGTCATTTTACCTCTGACATGTTTTTCTTCTTACATTATTTCCTCTGAAACGTTTTCTTCTGATTTTTTTCCACTGACAAATTTATGGCTGACATTCTCATCTCTGATAATTTTACCTGGAGCCGATCAAAATAGATGAAGCCGGAGAAGCTTCATGTGTCCGTTAGAAACGATTCACCGAGTTTAGAATTGCCATAATTTGGAAGCTTGTGGGACGTCCGTCCCTTGGACCCCCCTTATAAAGTTGCCCCCTGCACCAAACCCGTTATACTCGACAGGTCGCTCAACATGCGCGCTATAGAATATGTACAGCATAGATATGCTCAATTTTGTTAAAACCATACAAGATACATAAATAATAACTGCACTGTACCTTGACATGATCAAAATTTTTGCAAAATGTATGTTCATTAATCATCTTGATAGCGCAATGATGTATTAAAATAAATACAATTTTATGAGATTCGTAAGACATTTGATCTCCTAGTAGGATTCACGCACAAAGATCCGACAGGATTTGGACAAGTTATAGCAGTACTGAGTTATCACGTGTATCATGCTAATACATTCCACTCCTTATTTATCATTTCTACTTTGACGGTGAACTTTGGTTTTGTTGTATTTGTTGTTTTGTTGTTTGTTTTTTCCTGTTTTTTCCTTTAATCATATTTTTCAGTTTTTGTTACCTTTGCATGCTCTATAATTACTGTGATATATTTGACTCAAATGTACACAATTGTATTGCCAACGAATTAAACTCAAATATAGATAATGATTTAAATTTTGTAAATTGTCTCCCCTTTCAAGAAGTTAATAATGAAGATTTTAAACGATTATTATCACCTGTAAATCAATTTGATGCCTCTCTAAATGGCTTTAATTAGAAAATGAAAGTTGGATGAAAATGAAGAAGACACCCATTCAAATCCCCCTGTAAAGTATTATTTATCATCTGAATTTAATGAAATTATAGATAATTCAGTTAATCAAAACTTTAGCATAATTCATTTTAATGCCCGGAGTATGTTTCGTAATTTTGAAGAAATACATGCCTATCTTACTAATATTCAATATCAATTCTCAGTCATAGGAATACGGTATCAGAGACATCGACACGGATGAATACCACTTCACATGTTCCTTTTGTAATAGAAGGTTATACATTTGTACATGTCGACCGTCCGTCCGGACGTGGTGGCGGAGTTGGTCTATTTATTCGAAAGGACTTGAATTATAAACGTGTCCAGTTCTCTGAACAATGCGAAGGTGTTGACTTTTTGTGTATAGAAATATATTGCAAATCATCTAAAAATATTGCTGTGGCGATTATTTATCGTCAAAAAACCCCCCAAAAAACGACGGGGTGAGGGGTGGGGGATATCTCTCCTATGCTTAGCTAGCATACTTCTGTAGTGATACATGTATTTAAACAAAACATCTACCCCCATACCCTCCCCCAAATGTATAGACATGCATGTAAGGTGTGGGCCTGCTTGTGTTTGTGTTTTTATAACTGTCTAAATCATGAGGGAGGTCATTTTATCGAGTGAAATGTTGCAAAAGCTCCCTACCGTGGGAGGGGTGATACCCCACGGTAGGGGCAATACCCCTTCCACACACTCCCTGCTCCCTCCTACCACCCCACCCCCACTTTCCCAAAGAATGTATACAGGGTATAGGCGTACCCAGCGGTGGGGGTTTGGGGGGTTCAAACCCCCCCCCCCCCCCTTGACCAAAAGATGACTGTTTTGGGGGTTTGAACCCCCTCCCTTTCAAATTGTAGCTGGTCTCGAGACCACGTTTTAGTGATCTCGACCATCATTACTGATGGTCTCGGCCTTGAAAAGTGCGAAAATTCCTTGTCTCGGCCTCGAAAATGTCGAAAATTCTCGGTCTCGGCTTCGAAAATGTTCTTCGGACAAGCCCCCCCCCCCCCCCCCCCCCCTCCCTCCCCTCCCTTTCCGCTTGCAGGATTCTCAACCAATGATTTTGGTCTCGGCCTCGAAAACTCTTGACCGGTCCTGGTGTCGGTCTACGACTACCCCCCCCCCCCCCCCCCGGGGTACGCCACTGATACACGGGGAACATTCTGTAAAAATACCACGCTATTCCATTGTCTTCATGAAAAATGAAAGTACGCAATATGGCGAATGTTACCTACTAACAAATATGGGAGAGGGAGTAATTGTACAAGAAAATGGAAAGGGAACAATGGAATTACATATTAACTATGCGGAAGTGTAGTTGCTTGTATTTGCCAGCTAGCTTAAGGTGGTATCTCACCGGGCTGGTGACTAGTTGGCGACCAGTTGGCGACTCAGTCTCCGCTGGACACGGAGACGTCTCCGCGACGTCGCCGCGACGTCTCCTGGAGACTAGCCGGGTCTCCGGGGAGTCGCGGGAAAATCAAACATGTTCGATTTTTTGGAGACTTTTTCAGACTCCAGCAGGTCTCGGAGACGTCTCCGTGACGTCTCCGCGACGTCTCCATCAGTCGCGGAGACTAATTTTGTCCGCTACTGGGGAGACGTTGCCGCGACCTACTTGAGACCAAGGCGACTGAGAGGAGACGTTGCGGAGACGTCTCCGCGACACTACTTGACGTTGCTTGACCCACTTTAGAGACTACGTGACTGAGTTCTTCATCATTTGGTACAGTTTGTTCCTGCTCCCATGGATACGTCGCGGAGACGTCTCCGAGACTTCGCCTTGGTGAGATTGCAAACCATTTTCGGGTCTCCCGAGTCGCCGCGACTACCGCGACTGATCAGTCGCGGCAGTAGCGGCGTCGTCTCCGCCGGTGAGATACGCACTTTACACGCCTAGCCGGCGCGCCGCGCGATCACGGACCCGGGCCGGCGGAGTAGCCTAGGGTTAGGGAAATTTTCCCGATAGACATGACAGCGCAACGAGTCGATGTACCCGACTGTTGAGCCGAGTTATCTTGTGCGCGCAAATTCTGTACCGACTGTATAGAGTACAGAAGCCATGATGTCATAAAAACACTTTTTTAGAATTTTCAAATTTGGACTTCATTTTCAGAAAGAGCATACAAAATAATGTCCAAATACCAAATATCAAAGGTATAGGTTACGTATTGGCTGAGATATGCCCATCCGAGTAAATTTTGCTTCAATGGGCAATCAGTGTTATAGTGCACTGGTTCATAAATTTATGAACCAGTGCACTATAACACTGATTGCCCATTGACAACAAAATCATTCGGATGGACATATCTCAGTCAATAGGTAACCTTTTCCTCTGATTTTCGGTATTTGGACATTATTTGTTATGTTCTTTCTGAAAATGAAGTCCAAATTTAAAAATTCTAAAAAAAATGTTTATGACATCATTTATGACATCACACTTCACCACTCTATACATGGGTGCGGATATCGTAAAACGGACGATTATTACTGCGACAAAACTACGACAGGCCGTCAGTATTCGGTGATAAAATATGAACTCAATATTTTTTTTTTCAAGAGGTAAACAGTGTTCGTTTTCTTTCAAACTTTCACAAATCATTCAATTATATTTTACAATGATATTGACGTAGGATTGAAGTCTCAAATGTCATTTTGTACAATATCTGACACTTTACAGGGATCACTTTACAACTTATTAAAAAGACAAATAAATTGTATAAGAATTACTTGAAAAGATCGATTCAAGTAAACTATGATAAATATAAAAAGCTCCGTAATATGGTCACAACTCGTTTGCGCAGAGCAAAAAGGGATTATTATCTTTAAAAGTTTGACTCTGTAAAAAATAGCTCTAAAAAAACATGGACACTTATTAATGAAATTTTTGGAAAGCAAAATAGTGCTGTGGAAGAAGGAAAATATTTTTGCCACAATGGTTCTTACATCATTAGTAATCCGGATGAAATTTGAAATTGCGGAAAAATGTAATGAATATTTTGTGAACATTGGATTAAATATTGCTAATTGTATTGTAGAAGATGAACATGTAATGGATACATTTAATGTTTGTATGGGCCAACCATCGCCACATATATTATTTTTTTAAACCAGTTACAAAAGAAGAAATAATAGATATTGTAAAGTCAATTCTTAAATCTGGTAAAAGTTGTGGTTTTGATGAAATTGATTCAATAGATGTGAGATATATAATACCTTTTTATTGTTGAATCACTCCTTTATTTTTGTAATTCATCATTACGCACTGGTTGTGTACCTTCTAAGATGAAGATATCTAAGGTTGTGCCAATTTATAAAAAGGATGACCCGAGTCTTTTTACAAATTATCGACCAATTTCAATTTTACCTTGTTTTTCTAAAATTTTGGAGAAGTTGGTTTTTAATAGACTATATTATGATTATTAATTTATTGCAGCATAATTGTTTATAAAATAGTCAGTATGGCTTCCAACAAAATTACTCAACAGACATGGCAGTCATTGAAATTCATGATAGAATAGTTAAAGAACTCAATGAAGGTAAAAGTGTTATTGGCGTATTTATGGACTTATCTAAGGCCTTTGACTCCCTCTCACACGATATTTTATTACAACAAATGCAGCATTATGGCATTAAAGGTCTTTCTTTGAAATGGTTTCAATCTTATTTAGTACATCGACAACAATGTATAGTTTATAACTCACATAATTCGTATTTCAGTAATATCAACACAGGTGTCCCTCAAGGTTCAATTCTTGGACTATTACTATTTTTAATTTATATTAATGATATTGTGAATTCTTGTCATGAATGTGACTTTATTTTGTATGCGGATTACACCTCACTCCTTGCCTCTCATAATAATATTGAAGCTTTAGTTGAGTCTTTGAATATAAATCTTGCTCACATCTCCACGTGGTTTAAACGTAATAAGCTCTCTTTAAATACTAGTAAAACCCAATGTGCTATTTTTAAATAGGGTGGTGTGCAATTTAATGTTGATGACATATTGTTGAAAATAGATACAGTTCCTTTGAAATTCTATGATACTGTTAAGTTTTTAAGTGTAGTATTAACATAGTTTGTCTTGGAAGGATCACATTGATTTAGTACGCTTGAAGATTTCACGATTTATAGGGATTTTTAGTCGATTTTTAGTCGATTTTTAGTCGGGTAACACATATTCGAGCCATTTATCTAAATTAATAATATTACAAAAGAACGCAATACGCATACGGTATGTACGAAGTCCGAGTATACTGCATCTACTTCGACATTATTTAAATTATTATATACTCTTAAAATAATTACAAGATATAAATAAGATGCAAATTGCTTCGTTTATGCAACGTTTTCACTCTCAAACTCTCTCCCCATATTTAAAGGGATATTTGAGTTTTGGTAGAGAGGGCGCTAGACTACTTTTTTTGTGTGAGGTAATGAAAAACTGAGTGTAAAATTTGAAAGAGCATAATACACTGTTGGTCATAATGTTGGAATATTTTTTCTTTTTAGATCAAACTTCATTCTTTTTCCCTATTTTTGCTCCTAATGAACTATTTCAGACTAGATATAATGATTATATAATATTTCCAAACTGCCAATGTACAATAAATGGTTGAATGGGTTTGCATTAATTAATGTAGCCTTTTGTTTTGAGCTTTGAAAGGCAGAACCGTTCATGATGGGCCCCTTTCCCCCTGAAAAGCGTATGTCCAGCAAGTCATCAATATGTGTCATTTCTCAGCGTTGGCTGCAAAACTTTCAAACAAAATTGGCACAGAGGCTATCTAGGTCATATCCCGTCCAACGCCCTTGCCTACACGCCAAACGATGCTTGTGCTCCACCAGGAAGGGGTGTCAACACGCAATGTCCACTCATTCGTTGGAACATCCCAGGCTACGATCTGTAAAATCCTCATACGTCATCGAGAGGAGGGTCAATTAAAGATACGGTAATCTCTAGGACGTCCACAATTTACCACTAGGACAAATGATCGCAAATTGCTTAACCTGTGCCGTAGAAACCGGAAATGCCAAAATGGAGCCTTCGCCGTCTATGAAGAAAACACAATGAAATCGACGCCTTCTGCCAAACTGCAGATCAGAGATCGCTCTAGCATGGTCACCTAGCAAGACAAACTACCAAGTGTCCAGCCCATACCATGCAACCAAGATTTACAGGGCGTCCGTGGACTAGGGAGTACAGAAGATCGCCGCCTGGACACTCGTGATATGTCATATTAATGGGTACGAGCCATGTATTATGATTAGCTCAGAAGACAAAGGTATACCATGTTTATGTATTTGAACTAACATGCACAAAATAAGCCCACTACATGTTTGCACTTATTTGTTTAAGAATTACTTTATTAAGAAGAAGGAAACAAAAAATGCATATTGTGATAATTCATTAGTAGCTTTAAAATAGTGTTTATTTCTGAATATATTTGTTTTGTTTGATTTCGCTTTATTATTATACTATTATAATTACGTGTTGTAAGAGGATCGTTTTGGCCATAAGAGGCCCACTTCCATGTGGCGGGAGTCCCGATGTGAGAGGTGGGCTTTGTTATTGAAATAAGGAAAATTGTTATATTTTTGTATATATAAAAGTAATATTCATAATAAGGTAGGAGAAAAGAAAAAAATGAAATATCGCAATATTTTTAGCGGTGCCATAGAAATAATTTGTTGATGATATATAAAATATGTGAAGATGAAATCAATAGAAAAGCAATTGGCAACAATAGTCAGATTTGACTGATTGCCACCAAACTAAACAACAACAACAACAACATACCACCGTTGGGCCGTCACAACCTCAAGTCGTCTTGTGAATACATACATCTTCCAGCTTCACGTCACGTAATCGACGAACCCTTTGTCGTCCATCTGTTCAGTCAAGGATGTTAGGGCTCGTACCCATTCAGAAAACATATCTCTAGTGTCCAGGTGGCAATATTCTGGGCTCCCTAGTCCAGGGACGTCCGGTAAATCTCGGTTGCATGGATTAGAGTGGACACTTGGTAGTTTATCTTGCTCGGTAACCATGCTAGAGAGATCTCTGATCTACAGTTTGGCGAAAAGCGTTGATTCCATAGTGTTTTCTTCATAGACGGCGAAGGCTCCATTTTGGCATTTCCGGTTTTTACGGCACAGGTTAAGCAATCTGCGATCAGTTATCCTGGTGGTCAATTGTGAACGTCCTAGAGATTCCCGTAGCTTTAATTGCCCCTCTTCTCGATGACGTCTGAGGATTTTACAGATCCTAACCTACGATTTTCAACGAAACTGTGGACCTTGCTTGTTGACACCCCTTCCTGGTGGAGCACAAGCATCGTTTGCCGTGTAGGCAACGGCGTTGGATGGAGTATAGCCTAGAGAGCCTATATGCCAATTTTGGTTGAAAGTTTTAAAGCTAACGCTGAGAAATGACACATAATGATGACTTGCTGGACAACTGCTTTGGAGAAGGAAAGGGGCCTATCATGAAAGGTCATGCCCATCAAAGCTCAAAACAAAAGGCTTGATTAATTAATGAAAACCTATTCAACCATTCATTGTACATTCGTAGTTTGGAAACATTATATAATCATTATTTTTAGTCTAAAATAGTTCATTAGGCGCAAAAATAGGGAAAATGAATGAAGTTTGACCTAAAAAAAAAATATTCCAACATTATGACCAACAGTGTATTTAAATAATAAAATCATCTTTGTTTGATCAAAATCGGTTCAGAGACGACTGAAATATCCATAAATATAACAACTTGTAATAAAGCTGGGACCCCAGGTTTATTAGAGAATTTTGAACCAGCCGTTAAAAATTAAAAAAAATGCTTCCTCTTTTCAAAAAATTAAAAAATAGGTATTTAAATAGTTGTTGGTTATTTCTCTATCTAATCACTATTTCAACAAAACATCACATGCACAATATTTTATTCAAAATGGTTGAAACCGATGAGTGTTTAGAGAGCGCCCTCTTACGTTTTAACGGCTCTTTTTGAATGACAACATGATCTTTACTACGTCATTTGTAATTTTGTGTTCCTTTCTAGTTATAACTGTTAGTTTGTAATGTAATGATGCAGGTTTTGGTTACTAAAATTCAGTTTTACCAAAACTGTACTCTCCTTACCAGAACTCAACTATCCCTTTAATGAATATTTTTGTAAACAAATAGAAATATCCATAATTATAATACAAGATTTTGCAATGATTTTCAACGTTGGATAAATCAAAATAATGATTACGCCACACAGGCCCAATCCTTTGGAATAGTCTAGATTTTAGTAACTTTAATATTCAATTTAATAACTCATTTAAAAGGCAATATAAGAAATATTTGATTTGGAAATTATTGATTTTTTAAAATTTTAATTGTGTATATAATATAAAGACTAGAGAGGAAACTCTGCCAAAAGTTCGTCAAATTAGAAGCGATTTATTTAGGTCTTGAATATTCATGAGGCGCCGGATGATCCCATTTATCTGAGGTGGGGAATAGAGGCAGAGTAATTTTTTAATGTAGTTCATACTTTCAACAATGTCATCATTCATGACACATATTTTCTCTTCTTGTACCCAACAGCTGACCTTTCAATAATTACATAAATGCAATACTGTTGCTCCAGGTTTTACAATCTTCATGTAACCATCCGGTGCCCATCCTCCAATCGCTCCAGTCCTTATCCTCAAAGGTAGTACAACAATGTTATTATTCATGACACATCTTCTCTCTTCTAGCTCCCAGCAACCTATGAATCAATCTATGAATGCAATGCTAACATCGAAGGTTATCAACTCTACGCGTACCCATCCGGTGCTCATCCTCCCGTGGTTCCTACGCTAACCTGGACAGGGTCAGCACCTACATCCATCATCATCGACATAGAGAGCGACAACACCATAGCTCTTGTTGGAAACCGAGGAGGAGACATTCAGAAGGTAATAGTATGATTCACTTTATGATATTGGCGCTGGGACATATACCACGTTATAGTAATCATCATCATGGTAATACGACCCGGTAGTCCACATGAATGCATCCAACCATCATCTCCTCAAATTGCCTCAAGACTACCAACTCTCCTCATCCGGACAGAGTCAAACAGGTAGAACGCTCCCGTGACGGTGATCGTCCCTGAAACCATTTCAAATGCCTGATGCCCGTGATAGTCTAAAGTGCTTAAAATTAATTATAATGAAAATGAGCAAAGAGCTTTCTATCTCAGTCGGTAAATAAGAGCACCTTTTTCTTGGCTAATTTTCATTTACATTATATATTTCTGGTCAGTTCCCCCATCTGCCTACGTTTCACACCATTTGTATACAAACAGCTGCACCACTTAGTTGATCCCGCTGTTTTGGAAATTAAACTTTATCAACGATCATGCGCATGAATGATAAACATTCACCTCTTAATCGAGCTATGCTCAAGTCATAATGACAATATTAATTAAATCTAATTTCGAAGTCTATTTATCTCATGAAAATAAATAATTACATGTTAGGGAAGGGGATGTAATGGATATTGAAACAATTTTGCCTCATTTATGTGGACGCCAACTCACGGAAAAAAGGATCTGGTAACTTTGATGACATGTACACAATGACGAGCAGGAAGCGATCACTAAGTTCCAGACTTGCTACAATTTGTTTTCAATGGGGAAGGAAACGATAAAATTTCGCGTGATGTTACTGAAAACTGCATAGTTCCTGTCATTTGTAGTCGTATATAACGTTTATTTCCTCTTTGGTATCACTAATAATGGACATAATCAATGTTTTTGAAACAACTATCAACTGTTTTGACTGAGCACTGGAGGCTGCCATGTTTTTCAATGGTACAGTAGTCAGTATGAAACATCATCTGAACGCATCCGAGCGTGCACTAACAAAACGGTGATGTAACCGCTGTTGTTGAATATGCATATGCTGCTATGTCAGTGGTTACGTAACCTGCTTTTGTTAGTGCACGCTCAGATGACTATTCATATGGTACAATAGACCGCTTCTGTAATGTATGCAAATACTATGCGTATGACGTCAGACTCTCCGTCGTCAAGCTTAACAAAAGTAACTAGGTCCGGCAAGCTAGCTTGCCGGACATGGTTACTTTTGTTAAGATTGACGACGGAGAGTCTGACGTCATACGCATAGTATTTGCATACATTACAGAAGCGGTCTATTGGAAAAAATGGCATCTTCCACTGATAAGTCAAAACTGTTGATAGTGGCTCCTAAAACATTGATTATTTCCATTATTAGTGATACCCGAGTGGAAATATTCGACTAGAAGTTACAGGAATTCTGCACTTATCAGTAATAGCAAGCGAAAATTCCAGTGTTTCTTTCCCCTTTAACAGCATGTTTAATTTCTCTCTTCCAATCAAGATACACTTTCTGAAAAGTTAATCAGCCTACATCTACGAAACCGTACATCTACGAAGTGGGTCATGTTCCTTCATGAAGAGCAGGAACAGAACACCGTCGCTTTTAGTTCAAGTCCTCCTACAAGTATGGTTAACGTCATAATTGCCGCCCTCTCTTCCGATCAAGATTCACCTTGTCAACAGTTCATCTGCCTACATCTACGAGACCGTACACCTATGAAGTGGTTTTGTCTTGAGGGTCATGTTCCTTCATGAAGAGCAGGAAAGAGATTACCGTTTCTCTACGTTCAAGACTTGCTACAAATATCTTAACGGCAGTTTTTATTTCTATCTTCGTATTAAGATAAACGTTAAGCTCATCTGCCTACCAGACCGTACACGTAGGACACGGTTCTGTCTTGAGGGACATGTTCTTTCATGAAGAGCAGGAACAGATCACTGTCGGAATAAGCTCAAGTCTTGCTACTATTGTGTTTAACGTCATGATGTTCCCCTCTCTCTCTCTTCCAATCAAGATACACATTGTCAGCAACTCATCTGCGTACATCTACGAGACCGTTCATCTAGGAAGTGGTTCTGTCTTAAGGGACATATTCCTCCATGAGGAGCAGGACGAGATCACACTCGCCTTAAACTCAAGTGAAGCCGCATCAGAGGTAATGAACAACAATCGTTTCAGCGCGAGCCGCTTCGGGCGGGTTCCAGGGTCCCGCGCCTTAGGGCCTCTTGCGATGGTCCAGGCAGTGGAGCCCCCGAAACCCCTCCAAAAGCTTTAGGATTTTAGCTATTCAAAGCTATCTTTATGCTGTTCAGCCTGGCCGTGTAGTCTCGTACTGCATACTCAAAACCAATGTATGATAGTCAATTTCAATGTGTGGCGGCCTTTTAAAATGTGATGCGATTTATTTTAAGGTGCCAAATAAGGAATCATAATTATACCTTAACTGAATGACAGATGTATGTATGTATAAACTTCTTTGTGACTTAAGTGCAGTGTCGTTATAATCATCTGAAGAGGTACATACAAATGTAAGCTATTTTCTCTGACGAAACAAATATAAGAAACATTCGATCTTTGTAATCGTTGTGCTATCTCCGCAGAACAAGGTTGTTAGACTATCTCTCGCCAACTGCAGCCAGTACCAAACCTGTGAGGAGTGCGCTGGTGTAGGGGATGGGTTTCTGGGAGATCCTTACTGCGGATGGTGCACTCTAGAAGCAAGGTAGTAATCTTCTTGAATTACATTATTGGTTTATTTTAATCTGCAAGAATATTTTGCCAAACCTTGAAGTATTCGACCCTAATGTTGTATTAAGTCTAATCAACCATGACCGTACTTTGCTTGTCGCTTATTCATTCAATGAGCATTTGTATAACTGATTATGATTGAAATGTTGAATAAGTATAATAAGTCATACACAGGTAAATTTAAAAATGTTACAAAGTTGTAATTAATATTTGGATAATGATACAATTACGTTTTTATGTCTAGTTCCTAAATGTTTTTCTAACGTCTCCTAAGTATGTTGTTTTAATAATAATAATAAAGGCGGTTATTGAGAACAAAAAATTACATCCTCGCTTTCGACTCGTATATCAGGTGTTCAAGGTTCCATGATTGCCCTTTGTCAAATGAATCCACCCGCTGGCTCTCCGTCAATAGCCTCGAGTGTGTTAACATCTCAGACATCCAGCCCTCTGATAGAATGCCGTACGGTCTGAATGAACAGCAAGTAAGTTTTCTGCTCTGTAAACCAATACTGATATAATTGTGATGTGTTGGCTATAGTCCTTCAATTTCTATTCCATTGCTGCATGTATCCTTACTATAGACCATGAATTTTCCTATTCCATACCCGTCTCAGGGATCAAAGCTTATTTTGGAGTAAAAAGTGGAGCAAATTAAAAAAGAAACATGCTTCTTTATGACTGATTATATATATATGCCTGTTTACTTACAAGGAATAAGATAAATATTGCCATTTTATTTTATTGCGATAAAGATGAATAATGTCATGTTATTGCTACGAAGATTTCTCTTACCGTCGAGCAACTACCCGAACTGCCAGCCAGCTACCAGTACACCTGTGCCTTTGACCATGATGACGTCATGTCGTATACCTTCCATGCTGTTACGAATGGGATGGTCATCAGCTGTGTGACTCCTCCTGAGAACTACATACCACCAATACCAGAAGGAGGTTAATATAACAGTATAATTCTTAATTTCGAGGGGTAAAAGCTGATCTTAACACATGCAGGGACGGAGTTACGGGATGGGGAGGCTATTGTCGCTGGAGGGAGGTGGGGGGGGGGGGGGGGTGGCACATGCTTTCCTACACCCTGTTAAGGCCCCCACTATAAATCACGCTTACCGAGAAAAAGGAATAAGCTAAATTCGTAATTTTTACGGTAAATATGATAATTTTCGGCCAAAATTATGTAATAAGTTATAGTGTTGATAGGGTACATAAAAGATATTTTGATAAAATAAACGGGAGATTGGGATGACTTTGTTTGCTTGACACAAAACCTGTGCTCACTTCGAAAATGTCAGACCCCACAGTCCCCCACACCCACTGTCAAATTCCTACCTACGTCAATGAACACAATCCCATGTAGTAGTCACGTAAACAATGGCAGTTCTAATGTGAAGTACCCCCATGCAAGGGTATCCGTGGTTCCATGGTTGAGCAGCGGTCTCACACTCCGGAGGTCGCGGGTTCGATTTCCGGCGAATACCACTTTCTTTGCTCATTAAATGTATTACTATTCAATCTGTAAGAAGTCTCCAAAGATTATTTCTTGAACGCCTAAGGCATCCCAGGAGCAATATTTTCAGTATATATACGAATTTGGAGCAGAGGGGATTTGCAGAATAGCCTCCTATACAACTTAAAGGGATAGTTGAGTTTTGGTAGAGAGGGCGCTAGACTACTTTTTGTTGTTGTGAGGTAATGAAAAACTGAGTGTAAAATTTGAAAGAGCATAATATTTAAATCATAAACTCATCTTTGTTTGATCAAAATCGGTTCAGAGACGGCTGAAATATGCATAAATATAACAATTTGTAATAAAGCTGTGGCCCCAGGTTTATTAGAGAATTTTTAACTAGCCGTTAAAAATTCTAAAAAATGCTTCCTCTTTTCAAAAAGTTACAAAATAGGTATTTAAATAGTTGTTGGTTATTTCTCTATCTAATCACTATTTCAACAAAACATCACATGCACAATATTTTATTTAAAATGGTTGAAACCGATGAGTGTTTAGAGAGCGCCCTCTTACGTTTTAACGGCTCTTTTTTAATGATAACATGATCTTTACTACGTCATTTGTAATTTTGTGTTCCTTTCTAGTTATAACTATTAGTTTGTAATGTAATGATGCAGGTTTTGGTTACTAAAATTCAGTTTCACCAAAACTGTACTCTCCTTACCAGAACTCAACTATCCCTTTAATACAAATATTATGGAGAACATTCTATGCTACAAGATCTACTGATTAAACTTTTTCCCCCCTTATTTGAAAAAATCATTTAGATGACCATGTGGCCATTGAGTTGTCCGTTGTGTCGGCCGAGACTGGCGTCTCGTTTGTTAGCAGGGAATTCTTCTTCTACGACTGCAGTAAATTACAATCGTAAGATTTTAGACGCTTTTAATTTCATGATTTCACCGTGATAAAAACATTAATTACATTAACTTACACAAGACCCACATTAGGCCTATAGACTTACTAATACATGTAACTTGCCCAATATCCAGCCATATACCGTATTGAACATTGAAACTGCATCTTGCATTTCAACATGTTAGTGTACCCTTTCTACCGCATCCATGCTTGCTTGTTAAGTTATTTAAGTCGTTGTACAGATATAAAGTCTTGTAGAGATGAGTTATCCCACGTCCAAACAAAATTCATGTCCAAACATAATAATTTTACAGACCTTTCATAGAGATGATTTTTAGTTTTACAAACATTTTTCCCGCCTATTGCTGAATGTAGCTTATAATTTTATCCCCATGATGTTTCGTGAAATGTTTACTTTTGCTATGGGATATTGAGTCTATATCATGTAAAGATGGCACCTTCGTAATCTAATTACCCCATAACTATCTTGTCCTCATAAAACTAACCCAAATTTCTCGTCACCGTGCAGCTGTTTCTCGTGTGTGAGTCGGTGGCCATGTGATTGGTGTGTCTATGACAACATATGTACCAATGACAGCACGTCGTGTCAGACTAATGACACCATTGTCACATTGGACATGGTAAGCATTTTCTCTGTACGTTTAGTTTTAAAAATCAAACAAGATATATCAAATATCAGATCTACAACCTAGACTAATGATACAAAGCTAAATGATTTGAAATTAAATCACATGATAGTAAATTCGATTATATCCTTAAATATGGCGTGTTTCTGTCACACTAAACAAAAAAACACTATTTTTTTTATGTAGGCCTACGTTTTTATTAATTTCCTTACCGGAAGTTGAAAATAAAGTTGATTTTATTTAAACTAAGTATCTATATAAACAAGAAAAAAGTAACAAGCTCCTCGAATGCCGCTGCATTGTGAATTACAGTTCAACTTTTTCCGTTCGAAGTGAACAGATTAATTTTACATCATATTCGTTCCTATTTCAATCAATCACGAACTGAATTAATATATTCTTTGCACAGGGTCTTGAATCTTGTCCGCAAATTCTCCGAGTGTCTGATGAGACAGACATGCCCATACCAGTTGACGTACCTTCAAATTTTAGCCTGGTCGCAAAGAACCTGCCTACAAAGGTACGAAACGGAAAAGTAACATGTATAATTACAAAGCATTGTTTGTACTCGAATATGATTATCAGAAATACGGCAATTAATCATTTTCATAAAACATATAACGCGGAAACGTTTTTGTTTAATTGATGATTTCTCTACATCTTGCATGCTAATGTTATCATAAATTGAGACGAGAGCCAGGAGCTGAATATCCTGTATTAACCTATTTCTAAAATGTTAAATATACTTGCTAAAATGTAAGATGGTATTATATGGCTTTCAAAATATATCAATTAATTCACGGATAATATAAATTTAGTGTGTATACAGTGTTTTCATCTTTACAATGCGGATGTACTCTACACAAGAGTGTACTAATTGTAATTGTTTGATTTTGAATAAAGACTTTTAAATAGACCAAGCCCTATTAATTATTATGTTCATTATGTTGTATGTATTAATCAGGTATCGGAATACATTTGTGTCTTACACATCGAAGAAGAGGAATATATGACGAGCGCTGTTCTACTAAACGATTCATTCATCGTCTGCAATGACAATCAGGTATAAAAACATCGAAAGTGCAACACTGTTTGTTATCTTTGCCAAATTATATATTATCTTTACCGTTTCATCCGCTTATGTACAAGCCATATTTCATCACCTGCGAAGTTAGCCGATTCAATAGTATAATGAAATAATTCGATTGTTTGTATTTACAAATGATTTTTGATAACTTGATATTTGTATTTGATAGTCAGATTATATTGCTGAAAATAATACACAATCTAGAGATACCCAACAAATTTGTACCCAAAAGTTTGCATGATAAACGTAGTACGTCCATATTATGTTGACACAATCATCTTCTTTTCCCTATACAGTACACCTACCAAGAGACCATTCTTACCTCTAACGTATCTGTTACAGTTCGATGGAATGAGGACAACATGGTTGACAACAGTGACGATCTAAAAGGTAACATATTTGATGTATAGCTTACTATCTAAACGGCCTTCACCGTAATACACAAACTCTATATTTACTCTAAGGCTCAGTACCAATATTTTAATAATCACGATCTTTAAAAGTACAATAAAGGGTATAATGACACAAGATAATATATTCCTAAAAAGTGATTATTTCAAGAGTTATTTCTATTATTTCTTTCCACGGTGCCAGTAACACTCTACAAGTGCTCCGTCAATGGTGGCAGCTGCAGCCGATGTCTCTCTCCAGACGCAACGCCATCTGAGCTACAGTGCCTGTGGTGTGGTGATAACTGTAACGTCATGGAGAGTGGGGTTTGTCAGACAAGCGGAACTACTCTCAACCAGAGCATGACGAGCATGTGTAGTCCACCGGTCATTACGGGTGTAAGTTTCTTCTTCTTATATGTTTACTTAATTTTTCACATCGTCATAAACTTGCTAATCATAAACATTACCATTATCATATTTATTGAATTTAATTAGTGCATATAACCCCTTTAAATTTGGAATTTCTTCATAAGGTTAACGTTTATCAACACATAAAAAAATCTTTGGAAAACCTCAAATGAAAATGACAGACTTGTTATTGTTTGCACCATTCTTTTAAAGTTTGACCCGACTTCAGGACCCTTCGAGGGTAACACAACGATTGAGATCGCAGGAACTGATCTAGGGGTACGCTTCGAGGATATCACCAGGATAACTGTTGCTGGACAACCTTGTGATACGTCAGGGGTGGAACAGTATTACCAACCTGGTTATAGGTAATCGTAATTATTACTTTTTTAATACGGTTTAAAGTCAGTATACAAATTTAATGATCGACAAGTTGTCTGAAAAAATCACTTCACCACAAAGTGAGAAACCCACAACTCTTTATCGACTCGTTCTCTCCCCATTTCACCAACTTCTCCTACTCTATACCCACTCTCTTTCTCTCATTCTTACGTTGTGTTTATATCATCATATTTTGTACACACTAACTCATGTTTGCCAATTTTCTAATTTACATTCTAATTTACATTTTGGTGCCGTTTCATGTATAGTATAAGGTGCCGGACATCGACCGGGAACGCAGGGACTGCTGGCATAATTGAGATTAACGTTACGTCTGGAGAGCTAACGAAGAATGGACAGAGTAGCCAGGAGTTCTTATATACAGTGAGTTAAACGGGGATTCCAGATTCATATACAGTATTGTCTAACCGAATAAGGAGAATGGCATTATTTTGCCCTCATGTAACGTGGATTTACCGAAATATTAAATATTTTGCCTAAAAGTGACGTTGTTTTGCCTAGGTTAGGTACTTCAAAACATCCGGGGGGGGGGGGGGGGGGGGGGGGTAACGAACATAATTATGCATTATTTAAATTCATTGTTTGTATCATTGACTCGAAAACCATTAGGATCCCAGAATCACTGGATTTTCACCGAAGGAAGGGCCTTTTGCAGGTGGGACGAGAGTCACGATTATGGGGGAACACCTTGATACAGGACGGGAGCAACGAGCTTGGTTTGGGGATTATGAATGCATTGACATGTGAGCAAAACCTTTCCAAGAACACATTGCTATTTATATTTTGTCAAGTGTAGCCTTATTTATAATGTACTCATACAAAGATGAAAACGAACTTATTTTGTAACAAAAACATATTTAGTCATAATCTTTAAGTCAAATATATACTGATAAAAACGTAAAATACAAAGTCATGTTGTAAAAATATAATTAATCATAATCTGCTTAATACCATAACATATCCTATAGTAGTATATAACAATGGTTTTATCAAAATAATATTATTTAGATGATCCGCAAAGCAATACCATATGAGTTTAGAATAAATTAGGTATATATGAATACTTAATAATATTTCATATTCAGCATATTCAAGGTCCACAGGTTAGGTGATAAGATATCATTATTTTAAATTCTAACCTGCATGGTCTCGAATACAATTTTGCGAATGTGTATATCGGAAGCGAATGTACAATGTGCACAATGTGATGTTAATGCTCTATTTAGCCGCTGACATTTGTTTACAGAACGTTGTTTCCACGTAACAAAGGCGTTATATAATTACAATTATAATTTATCTCCTTTCTTCCATTTGTATAATATTTCTCTAGCACTATTGATGGGAACATAAGTTGTACAACGACTGCAGTTAACCGAGAAGCTTCTTTTGTTCTTACCATGGTGTTCGATGGTCTGGCAGTGAGAAAATCTACAGACATGTTTTCTTTCATGCCCAATCCTGTGATTAACACAATCAGCGGAAGAAATACAATAACTGCGTAAGTCCTATACTTAATCCAATTTGTTGCCTTCTTGTTTAAAAATTAAGTACAATTTAGGCATAAAAGGCAATAATTACCAAAAACACTAAACTCTATGGCCCGAATTCTCATCATTGGCACAACTTTAGTCGTAGCTAAATACAGAAACTTACAGTAACCAGTTAAAGCGTTTTGTACATGTATACCCATTGATGGTTGCAATTTGCCACCGAGGATATTCTAATGTTGTCCTCTCATTATCCAGTCAATCCCTCTAGTTCTGATTAGGAATTAGGACAAAGGGCCGGTTGCCATTTCAGCAGTATAACTGGTCACCAGTATTATAATATCCTGGATGATCAAGGACGCAATTTTGCTGATGACCTTCTATGACTTGAATTTCAAGCGGCCCATTGTCCTGATGCCTACTTCTACTTCTTCTACTTGGGTACTCGACAGGGTCCATCAGTCAGGACGTAGAGTCGAGGGGAACCGGTGAGGTGTCCCATTAATTGCCGATTGAGGCAACTGCTCCCGCAAAGGCTCCTAGTGATGTAGAAGCCAAGATATTATTGGGGAGCGCATTCCATGCTGTTACAGTTTGTGGGAAGTAGGAGTTCTGGTAAAGCTGAGCCTAAGTAGATCTAGACGGATTGACTTGATAACGAAAGGAAACAAGTATAATATCTTCGGTGGCTATTGGCAACCATCAATGGATCCACATGTGCAAATGGTTTAACTGGTTACTGGTAGTCTATGTCTTTTCAGCCCAGACTAAAATGATGCCACTGATGAGAATTCGGGTCATTGTGGTTCAGGTCCTGAGTACTCGCTTCTTCTTCTTCTTGGAGAGTACAGCCCATACTGGTGTATTTTCGTACTGTTTGTTGATTCGAGTGTAGTGTATGTAAAGTACCAAATTAAACTGTTTACAATAATATGTGCAGCTACACTTTTTGTTCCCTTCTATCGATTCATGTTGATAATGTAAACATCATAATAGTATTCCATAAATAAAAACATACATACTGCACATGCATATAGCTTCTTATGCATAATTACGTTATAGTGATACTACTATCATGTCTACTACGTTCATAATACTACTGCTACTACTAATACTACTACTACTACTACTACTACTACTACTACTACTACTACTACTACTACTCCTACTAAATTATATATCCTTTTTCAACCAGTGGAGGTCAAACGATGGAATTGATCGGGAGCAACTTCGAGTTGATTCAGAATCCATACGCAAGAACTACTTCATATGAAACAGAAGCTACAAATTCTGAGGTAAGGTGATTGGCTTTGGTCTGTCACCAGTCGCATGCAGAGTTTTGTATTATACAACTCTATATGGCCGCATATCGTGCTAGTTTAACTTGCCAAAAATAGCATAATTCCTTGACAAAACATCTTGCTCGTTAAAGCCAAAGAGCCGGTTTGGGAAATGCCCCTACATATACAATGATTAAACACTTTATCACCGACCATGCGAAATAATATATCATTACTATTTTGTCAATGTTACAGTTTGACAAAACGGCTTTGAAATAGACTAGTTATTTGAACTTTATTTAAGAGGATTATTTGTTTTAACTTATTCCTCAATGTCACTAAGAAGAAAAAACACCTAAATATTTGGATATTTACATGATTAGCAGGCGATTATCTTATATCATGTGTATCGATTAAATGTGCAAATTTATTCTGTTTAACCTTGAAATAACTACAAATTTCAAATAAAACATTTCAATTTTTAAAAGGATCCTTTAACTTCAAACTATTTTCCTAAAGTTTATATTTGAGTCTACAATCTTAAAGGGGTAGTTCAGTTTTGGTAGAGCTCGAGGGCGCTGCACAGCACAATTTTTGTTGTGAGGTAATGAAAAACTGAGTGTCGAATTTGAGAGAACATGCAATTTTAATGGCAGAATAAACTTTATTTGGTCAAAATCGACCCAGAAACGGCTGAAATATCAATAAATATATCTGATCTGATAATCATTTGGGGCCCAAATAATTAGATGATTTTTTCAAAACAAAAAAAAATGCTTGCACTTTTTCAAAATTTTTCAAAAGCGTGTTTTAAATAGTTGGGGATGATCTCTCTATTGAATCATTATTTCAATAAAACATCATATGCATAATTTTGTATGAAAAATTGTTGAAGCCAATAGAGTGGTGAAGTGTAATGTCATAAATGATGTCATAAACATTTTTTGTAGAATTTTCAAATTTGGACTTCATTTTCAGTAAGAGCATAACAAATTATGTCCAAATACCGAAACTCATAGGAATAGGTCTCGTATTGGCCGAGATATGCCCATCCGAATGATTTTTTTGTCAATAGGCAATCAGTGTAATAGTGCACTGGTTCATAAATTTATGAACCAGTGCACTATAACACTGATTGCCCATTGAAGTAAAATTCATTCGGATGGGCATATCTCAGCCAATACGTAACCATCGTAACCTATACCTTTAATTTTCAGTATTTGGACATTATTTGTTATGCTCTTTCTGAAAATGAAGTCCAAATTTTAAAATTCTAAAACAGTTTGTTTATGACGTCATGGCTTCTGTACTATATGCCTCTTAAGAAAGCGCCCTCAAGATTGTGTTTTAATGACTCTTTTTGAATGATAACGGGCTTTTTACTTAGTCGTTTGTAATTTTGTATACCTTTCGAGCATGGTGGAGTTAAAACTATTAGCTTATAATGTTACTGTCCATGTTTGGTTACTAAAGTTCAGCCTTACCAAAACTGTACTACCCCTTTAAAATGGATTAAGGTTAATCATGCAAACAAGTCTTTTGAACAAGGTTTGTCGGGTTATTTCGCAATTATCTATTATATTCATCAATTATCCAACATTTAACGAAGGTTCGTTATTCCGAACACACAAATTTCATATACCTGAGGGTTCATTAATCCGAAAATGAAATAGGGTTCGTTAATCCGAAAATAAAATAGGGTTCGATATTCCGAAGGTTCGTTTATCCGGAAATGAAATCGGATTCGATATTCTGAATGAAATGTGAAGGTATAAAGGGAAAACTGTTTAACCAGTGAAACAGTGGACATTAATGACATATTTTAACCCCTGCCGGCCATTGATATTGACCTCAATCGAAAAGCATTTCGGAACGCTTTTCTTTCATTCATAAATATCTCCATAGTTAGGGCTACATTTGAATAATCAAAACTCATTTTATTATTCTGTTACTATAAGCTTAGACAAAAAAGTACAGTGAAGATCCAGAAATATTGGTTGAATTTGACAAAGTTGATCACTTTAACACAAATTCGACAGATGTGCAATGTCCTGGATGATACACGAATGGAGTGCCCTACACCCAGAGATCCGAACAAATTCGCTTCTAGGAGACGAAGGTCCACAGATGATCTGAGTGTTGCAAGGTTGTTCTTTGACTTGGATGGCTTTCTCATTGAGGGTGGAAATATTACCTACTTTCCGGATCCATTTTATTTCAACATAAGCGAACCAAACAACATTGCACAAATAGATGTTACCAGACAACTTCTACTCAACGTAAGTCTGATCAATCTTAGTATGTGTATGTTTTTTGCTGGTGTTAATGTTTTAGTATGCTTGTTTAGGGTATACAGTATGTGACTATTATGAGGGTAGCATAATCAGTGCAGATGTGAATGTGTGTGTGTGTGTGTGTGTGTGTGCGTGTGTGTGTGTGTGTGTGTGTGTGTGTGTGTGTGTGTGTGTGTGTGTGTGTGTGTGGTTAAATGGTTAAGTATGTGTGCTCATAGCTGCATTTTTTAGTTGAGCTATGATATATAGAAAATCATTTTGTAATGAGACAAATCAAACATATTAAAATACAGTATCTAGCATTGTGGAACTGACTGTTATGGTTAAACATGTTAATTTGCACAGCCTACGAATAATTCAGGGGCCCCCATTAAATTGTTGGCCTTCTACGAATCGTGCTGATGTACGCCTCTCATTGTCGTTCATCTCTCTGGGAGGCTGGTATACTGTTCCAAACTGAGACGATATATCTCATTCCACTATAGGGGGATCTTGATATAGGTTTGGATAGAGTAATGGCAATGCTAGTTATTGACCGACCAGCGGACTTGTTCGTCTTATGATGTCTTCTTCTCGGCAGAGCGTGTTTGCAATGTGACGCAAATGTTGCTACCACGTGTTGTGGCGGGGTCCAAATTGTTGAGGTTTAATGTTTGGGTTACCGGTTGGGTAAAGGATCGGGCTCTTGTAGATGATGTCTTATGTGGTATGATTTAGGAAGTATTACATTTCCTAGTCTCAAGGACTTATCATCATCTTCATGACATGTACTGACATGGTGATAATTACCACCGTAAATATGAATTTGACACATGATAAATCGAATATTTTTGACAGGGCACTGATTTGGGTTTGGTAAGCGATGCTGACGATGTGGAGGTCTTGGTCGGAGATGGTGTTTGCGATGTTCTTATCCTGGATCTCACGTCCTTGCGATGTCAGCTCCCCGAGGAACAGCCCGGTGCAAATGCAGATGTCGTAATTGATGGAAGAACAAAACATTTGCCAGCAATCAAGGTAATCCTGAACACAGGGAGAGAACGATCATTTACTCGCATGCCATTTTAATGAGAATATATTTCACTTAATCGTCCACTTGATCATGTTATTTGAAAGGAAAGAATCCCTGTAAAAAAGGTGTTAATTCCAAACACTCAGAAAGTGTAATGTCAAATATCCCGGTTTAAGTAGTTTTGGGTGAATGAGAATAGTGATTTTAAAACTACCCGGTGTGAAAAAACTCCTGAATAAACAGGCTGTTCAAGAGATATTTCATTATCCTCATTCATTTCACAACCTCAACGAAATTGTCGAACAAAGTTAGGCAGTCCTAAAGCCAAACGACAGTACTGGGAAACGCCCCACACACACACATATAAAATTCTGTATAACAATTTTTGTTACATTATCGTACAAATATAACATATCGCCTTTGTTTTATACGAAATACAGGTCACACATGGAAACTTGCAATTCTATCCCGGCTATGTCGAATATGAGATACGAGAGAACAAAATCGGTCTGATTGTGGGATGTGCAGTTGCTGCTGTTGTAGTTATCGTCATCATCATGGTGGTCGTTGGCATCGTGATCAACCGACGCAGACGAGAAGACATTGACAAGCAGGTTGACGAACTGGAACTTATTGAGAAGAAGATACAACACAAGGTTGAAGCTGGTAACTACATTTCTTCGAACTTATATGATGCTTTGTATAGGCGTTTTGCTAAGACCGCATTATTGCATGCACATTGACGTCTGTCAATGATGATATATGAACATTATTCTACCTATTTACATTAAATCGAATACAAACTCGTACATAAATGCTTTAAAGTGGTTTGTTATCGCGTATTTTTCTCGAATTGGAAGCCTTCAAAGTCCAAAAGGGTCTAATATATAATTGCTTTCTTCAAACATTAGAAGTAAAACAATTTCGTTAAATTTCTTATTTTATTTTCAATAAAGCATTCCATAACCTTCAACTCGACATGTCTGAGGTCGATGAGCAGGTCCAACATATTGGCATCCCGTTTGTGAACACTCGAGACTACACCAGGAACATGATGTTCGCAGGACTTGACATCTTACCGGCTACTCAAGATCCAGAGGTTATGATCATTACATAAACTCTTTCAGTTGTACCCATGTTCGTTCCACGACCACCCATCTTATTTTTGTCAATTTCCATATAAGAATTAATAAGAAAAATATCAGTCCTATCAGTTTGATTGTGCTTGTGACATGCGTTCACGCTTGTGCTCGCTTTCTTTCTGCCTGCCTACAAGCTTGTTGTGGCCTGCCAAATGCATTCATGGGATCAATACGCAATATATTGTGCCTATTCGTTATGTTGATTAGTTTTTATACATGATTCGTTCTCTTATTCGTACACGTAGTGTGATTTTGTTAGCCTTCATAAACACTGTATTACTAATAACTTGTTATTTAATTTAATTAATGCTACGTTTATACCATGTCCCCGGCGGCCACGGCAGCCCCGTTTCAGGCCACCGTGGACAAAACGGGATGGACGTGAGACAACGCGGGGGGACGGAATGGGCAAACGTGACTGCCGTGTATGCCGGGCCAGATTTGTAAACTGTCAACAAATTTGCCACGGCAACCTAGCAGGCCGTAGTAAAACGGGGTGAACGCAACAAAACGTGACAGGCCGTAACAAAACTTGGAGGCTGTCCGTAGTAGGACGGGAAGACATTCCCCGACATCTCACGGTCCTTTCACGTCCTACTACGGACAGCCTCCAAGTTTTGTTACGGCCTATTACGTACTGTCACGTTTTGTTGCGTTCACCCCGTTTTACTATGGCCTGCTAGGCTTGTTTACAGTTTAAAAATCTGGCCCGGCATCCACGGCAATCATGTTTGCCAATTCCGTCCCCCCGCGTTGTCTCACGACCATCCCGTTTTGTCCACGGTGGCCTGAAACGGGGCTGCCGTGGCCGCCAGGAACATGGTGTAAACGCACCATCAGTGGGGGAAGGGGCTCTTCCCCCCACGGCCCGTCACGGATACCGTGATAGACCGTGAGAAAACTTAGCAAGACCTAACAAAACTTGAGTACAGAGGAAAACTTTGTCAAAATCTCACAGCGCACTACGTTTTGGGCAAACGGGGCTGTCGTGGCCGCCGGGGACATTCTAACGTAGCATAAGCTGACAATAATGGGAAGGCTCCTGGCATAAGGTGCATTTACTACTTGACACTTTTCGAGAGAAAAAAAACTCGAACTATATATAAATAGAACATTACATCAAGTTCGAAATGGGAATCTGAATTGTGAAACTATTATTCCTTTTGTGTAGTTCATGGATGAGGACTTGGAGCGAGCCATGGTGATGTTTTCCAGACAACTGAACAACCCGGACTTCCTCATCAGCTACATCCACCAGCTGGAAGACAAGATGAAGAGCCAAAGGAAAGGAAGGTAAAAAACCCTATATTTCACCAAAAAAAACCTTTTCCAAATGTATAAAAACCCAAGAACAGTATTGGAAAACGCGCCACACAATATAATAACATATACGATTATAACACTTCATCATGTGAAAGCATATTGTATTACTTATCTTTAGATTGAAATCTATGGCACGTGCGCCGTGTATAAACACTGGCACATAAAGCGGCCGAATACGGGCAAACAAGCTGTGAAGTTTTGATCCAATCAAAGCCCCCTTTTATACTATTCAGCAGTACTGATCAATTAGTTTGGCCAATGTACATGATTTCGGTAACTTTCGCGATGCTGATATTTGGCTTTAATCATGCATTATTTATACATTGAGTTAAAATAAACCTTGTTTGATAATTGCGAAAAGTCATAGGGGTCTTTATGCATTGTTTTCATATCTGTGGTCAAAATCTTCTCTTTTTCAAATATAAACCACCTATCATACATAAATGATATCTCTAGTATCATTTTGTCGTTTCATCTGTAAAATGTACACATTTCTAAATATCATTTCTTGAATAAAACCTGTAAAGTACTGTATCTCCTTTCCAGAGTCAACATTGCCTCGCTCATCACCGTTATCCTAATGTCAGAGGGCAAGTTCGAGTACTTTACGCAGTGAGTAGCTTAATATGCTTCCAAACTTTGAGATCGGTGTCTTTATAAAGGTATATTAACCAATCAATTTATTTTGTATCACGATATTGAATTGAGATTTTTCAGGTTATTCTAACATCTCATGTTCGCTGTATCATTGTTATCAGATTAAAATGGGTATAAATGAGTTCCAACCAAAGCGACACTATTTGCATAAGCACGCTAATGGAATCGTAGTATGAACTGACATTGTTTTTTGTTTTTCATATGAAATACATCAATTTTATTCGACTTTTTTCATGAGCGAGCAGTGTGGAAGCACAGATCTTCACCTGGCAAGCGCCCACAAAAGAAACCCACCCTCGAAAGATTTGTTTGGTGGGGCCACCTATGGGGTATTTAACATTTGAGGGGGCACGTGCCCCCAGGCCTAAACAGCTAACATGTATGTATATGTTTGCATCTTTCCTCAGGACTTTGCAGACGTTGCTTGAGGAAGAGATAAGCGATGGAGCTGACACAGGAAGAGCAAGAGCTCTGTTCAGAAGGTAAGAACTCATACTTTATCAAACAACCTTTTTCAGACCTATTCAGTCTTTTTTGATCGTTGCACTAATTATGTTTCTGTTCATTTGCTGTATTGGTGTCTTACTCATTGTCATTGTTGTACTTGTGAAACCTACACAGCCTTCAATTATGTTTTTGTCTTTACTTCACTTATGTCGCCAGGACAGAGACCATTACTGAAAAGCTCCTAGCCAACTGGATGTCAATCTGCATGTACCGATATCTGAAGGTAATCACTAAAACCGGGGTGTTATGCAAAGAAGATTTTATATATCTATCTTTTCCCCTTTTATCCAACGTGCATTCCATGTTTCCAATACATCGAACGATTAATCATATCAGCATAATATGTATTGTAACTGAAAGTAGATAATAGAGTGAAATTTCAACTATAATCAAACGCACCCTCAGTATAAATGTTAAACTATACTTATGGATGATTGTCGTTTAAGAAAATATAGTTCTAACTTGAAATCCGTTCCCATCAAACTTAACACAAGACCGACTTATGCAAATTGTGATGAGCATTGATGTGTATTATTATGGGCCGATACATTACATATGTTATATTTTGTTCTGTTCAGAAAAACAAGTAACAAGAAATGAGTACCGTACCTGTCTGGACAGTTTGTCACGGTCTAAATAAAACATTGCTAAGGTACCTGACTATAGCAAGTCCTTATCATGATGTTCTGTTAATAAACCTACTTCAGACTACATTTCCCTAACCTGGCAACTCCATCGAAGACCAACGTTTCAAACAATAATTAAAGTGGTGAGGTGTTTTGTCGATTTAAATTCTTAATCCGTGCTACGTTTCTTCCTTCATCCAGAAACACGTGGCTCGATCTCTGTACATATTGTACCAGTCCATCAAGGTGCAGGTTGAGAAGGGACCTATTGATATCATCACAGGACAGTCATACTTCTCGCTCAACTTTGACTCCCTCCTCGATGAAGACGTCGAATACAACGAAGTGGTAACCACAATTTTATCATATATATAAAAACCTTTCCAACAATTGTATTTGTGTTAAATACCAGTCCATCTATTCAATACATGTAATATGTTGTTGACTTTCGTCAATATAAAAGCGTAGAACTATTTCATCATGTTCAATGACTATAAACCTGTTCGAATCATAAAAGGTAAGCCTCTGCTCTTGAGCAAAGATTTGTTCTCAATTTGGTTTTTAACATTTTCAGACACTGTCAGTTCTGGGGGACAAGGGACAACACGCGTACTACGTGAAGGTACTGGATGTGGACTGTATCACCCAGGTCAAACAGAAAATCCTGGATGCTGCTTACAGGAAGAGGCACTTTGCCCAGCAGAACAGGGCGCATGAGATGGATCTAGGTATAATCTCTTATATGCTATATGTATTGTCAAATGGCAAACTAACGCTAATTATAAGGGTTTGATACTTGTCAGTTTAAATCGCACACGTCACCTGAAATAAACTGTATAGCAAAACTGATTATTTATCATGGAACAGCATGTCACATCTTTTCCTAATTATTGTGTTCTCTTCCATTCGATTCGGTTAAATTAAATGTAATTGCCTGATAGTGCTTGGGGCAACCACCATGTTACAAATTATAGTCATTTGGATGCTTTACATACTGATCTAGATTTGCCGTCTTATCGCGTGTTATCTTCATGTTTTATTTGGTGTTTGTGTTACCAGTTTGGTATCCTGCTGGCGGAGAGCAGATGATTCTGAGAGACCGAGATGAATACAGCCATTCAGCTCATAAGTCTAGTACTGTGCCAATCAACACGGTCAAGATGGTTGGAGTAAGTACAAACAATTCTGTGTAGCTCCATACTTTACTTAACAAATTAACATACACTATTTCTTTGATGGAAACATTCCACCACATTATGGAATCAAATTAGCATTGCTATAGTGATTAAATCAGTGTAACCTGTCCCATTAAGAAGGTCCTTCTTCCTATGCAACGACGAAAATATACGATTTTGAAAAGTCCACGAAAGCTTTTATGTCTACTCGATACCTATAATGGACAAAACGAATCTTCTTGCTGTTTGATCGTCGTCGGTTAAAAAGAAGCAGCACAAATGGACGAGCTTAAATTCATAACAAGCCATCATAATTATGTTATACCTTCGTTACCTATGTCGCAGTTATCAGATGATGACCGTGTGGCACTCACAGAGAAGGTCCATGTTGCAGCAACAGCGGGGAACTACGTCCCCGTCACACCGGGGGTTAGGATGTTCTATACATGTAAGTATAGCTGGTAACTTTGTCACTTTCATTTGTAAATAATTGTAAAAAGTATGATTTGAAAAACGATAGATTATATTCAGATATGAATAGAAGATAGCTGGAGAGTATATCGTGTCGGGAGATTGTAGTAGTCTTGATGCATTATTCATACTCACTACCTTAGGAAAAGGATAAGAGTTCCGATACATGCATATTAAGTTGACAGCTTTACTCTTTGTATTAACATAATAGTCTAATTTTATTTCCGCGTTTTACATTTAAAAACTTCTCAATATTTCTTTATATTTTCCAATCACGCCAAAGTGATTTGATCCCGTTTCATATGCAATTAATTTACTATCTACAGATGACGCCTCAGGCCCGAGTGATGTTCGAGAAAGGGACTACACGAGAATTCAAAGCCACGCAGAGAGCGGACCTCAATTTACACATCTTGTATGTTCATATAATTTTAATTGTTTAAGGGATAATTTTGGTATAGAGGGCGCTACACGAAATAACGTTTGTGTGAGATAATGAAAAGCATATAATTTTAATTGTTTAACGGATAGTTTTGGTATAGAGGGCGCTTCACGAAATAACGTTTGTGTGAGATAATGAAAAGCTGAGTGTCAAATTTGAAAGAGCATACAATTTCAATGACAGAATAAACTTTATTCGATCAAAATCGGTTCGGAAATGGCTGAAATATCCATAAACATAACAACTTGTAATAATTGTGGGGGCCCACAATAATTCGATAATTTTGAACCAGCCGTTGAAAATTTGTAAAAAATGCTTCCTCTTTTGAAAATTGTACGAAAGAGGTACTTAAATAGTTCTTGATTATCTCATCTAATCACTATTTCAACAAAACATCACATGCACAATATTTTATTTAAAATGGTTGAAACCAATGAGTTTTAAGAGCTCTTTTTGAATGATAACATGATTTTTTACTTAGTTGTGTGTAATTTTAAATTCCTTTCGAGCATGGTGGAGTTTGTAAAGTAATGGTGCAGGTTTGGGTCTCTAAAATTCAGTTTGACCAAAACTGTTCTCTCTTTACCAAAACTCAACTATCCCTTTAACAACGTTACCCTTAAAGTCTTTACATATAAATCATTTTTATGCAGAACCAAATCGAATCACCGTAATAATTTATTAAAGTGGAATAAGTTCTTGTTTATATCGTGTGTATGTTTCCGTTTTAAAGGGGGTCATATGTAATATCTTCAAATAATTAACATCATTAATACTACAGAATATTATTTCAAAGTGAAGATTTCTCTTTTTTCTTCTTAAAGTAGTATCCTTCAGAGCATCGCGAGAAGTCTTGAGATCTTTGCATTAAGACCTGATTTTTCAAATGATTGGAATAAATGGTAAATGTTTTTCTACAGGTTCCCGAAGACCACATGCACTCCAGTGAGGAAACAAAGACCAAACTTGACAAGAAATTCTCCGCGCCACAACTACTCGTCACAAAGGTACGTATGCTTGGTCGTATCGTACTCTATATACCATATAGCACATGGTCACCTGCTTACATTGTTTACTGTTTTATCTACTTTGGATAATTGGATTGTATCACTCAAGTTACTATTTAAATTAAAAACAAGGCTCTACATAATGAACAATACATTTATATTCCATTTGATTGAGTAATCCAGGTAGAATAATAATATTCCACTCATCAATACAAAAATGAAATTTTGCCAATAATCATGTATAAAGGTGCTTTCATTCATGTTTTTAGAAAGTAACCTTGGTTCAATATAAGTATTTCAAAATACTTTGTTTGCAGAAAACAATCGATCCGTTCTTGAAGGAGTTTTTCGCAGCGGTCTTCGAGAAACCAGACGAGACTCCAGTCGCCATCAAACATATCTTTGACTTCTACGACAAAATGGCGGCCAGATACTGCAAGGATAATGCTGAGGAATTAGCAGAGACGTGGAAGAGTAACAGGTCATTACATTATATTATAGCAATTCAAAGATAAATAATAGCGCTATTTCCCCTACTGTCAAATATAATGTTTATGATTCAATTAAGAGGTATAACATATCAAAATTTAGATTCCGACAAGAAATTGATGATGGAAGTGCATATAGGTAATTTAATTCATATGAAGTGCAATTCTACGACTTGCCTATTTACAAAATGTCTTTTTGATGCAATAATATGTTAACTAAGCATATCGTCACTTGTGTCAGCCTTTAACTTTCCTCTATGTCTCTGTATTCATACTGTCTCCTTCTACACACTCCTACCGCCCATGCCTTCTATTCGCATATCGACCATTTCTTTTTGTAATATGCGCTATACAAGCAATGTTTGTAACCTATTATTAATACAATTTTGCTTTTATTGTACAAATATATATTTTGGGACTAACCATATTCGCGTTTGTTTTTGCAGTCTTCCTGAGCACTACTGGGTGACGACGCTGACCCACCCGTCCTACGTGTTTGACATGCGGCAATCCCGATCTGCTGACCAGAGTGTCTCCGTCCTGGCCAACATGCTGGACAATGCATGCAAGAAGGTCAAGCAGGAGAAGAACCAGGTGATAAATGATTCTTGTAGGAGGATACCACGATTAGGAGACATATCTCGTAACTCATGAAACAAGATTATTTCGGATTTGACATACCTACTTATGGTACGGGATTTAGACGCGGGGGTATAGGCCAATAAGTCAACAACTATCATTGCATCATTAAGATCCTGTAAGATTGTACGAAATCGAAGCATTATCATATTCGCACTTGCCACTTGGCAGTTCAAACTAGTTTGTGGAATTATTTGCTTGTAGAACGGGAAAATTAAAGTTGACTTATTTTTTGTTTGGCCACAGTTGTTGATATATATGCAGGGAAACTATGTGTATGCCATGGCTATAAACATGGTAAGGTTAACCAATTTTAAATAATTCCACAGGATGCTGCTTTGAATCGAGTCCTCTTTGTGAAAGATCTGCCAGGATACATCAATACCATTAGCAAGTACTACCAGGACATCTCAAGTCGCAAAGCACCAACAAAGGCAGAGCTGCGGGAGGAATTCCGAGCCATCGGAGAGGTATGGATTTTTACCTTTCTCTATACCTCGTTCTGAAATCTTTACACTATAATAGGGAACATGTAGGCGCTGTTACTAACTACAGGTATAATCCAAAGCAATATTTGTAAATGTTAATTTTTCCGCTGTAGATTAATAACGTGTACTGGCTATAACTTTATGTGAATTAAAGGGATAGCTATTTTTTTTGAAAGGTTGGTTTTCATTGTACATGTTGTGAGGTAAAGGAAAGCTAATTATATAAGCACATACTGTACGTTATGTGTTATAATTATCAGAATTCAACCACCTACAATAACAACATCTGTCTTTCCACTTATTGTCGTAGAACAATACAGCAATTAAGAAATGTGACATATAATCGTGATAATCCAATACTTAATTATTCCAATAGGAGTTTTCCGGGTTATTTAGTCGTGTGGGAACGCTCAGACAACTCTACGACTTTACCTGCCAAGACGTGGCAGATTTGGTAAATATTCTACCCAATAATTTGTATTATTACAGAAAACGGAAGTTCAACATTATAAATGTTTTACAAATGAAAGGCAGCCTTTTGGCAGATTGCGAGCAGCGTTATAATACTTGCCCTTGGGCAACCTTTCAAATGTATGGCGCACGTCTGTTACTATGAATAACAGTTTGTTTTGTATTTTTTATCAGATATTTATAGACGAACGAGCTAATTGTTATGAATTTTCAAAGGAAATATTGAACAAAAAGCATTGAAATTAGATCTCATATTTCTATTAGTGGAATGCGAAAACTCGATTATAATGAATTGATTGAATTTTAAAGGATCTAGTGATACTGTCAAAGTCAACAAAACTATCAATAAAAGCATGGAATATGTCGCAATAAAGATATAATCATGATTGATGTGTTCGGATTTGTAGGGCTCTAGTGGATATTTTCAACTGTATACAATTACAAAGTCAGTGCAATGAGTAAGCGAATATCACTTGGCATTTCCGCTCTTTACTCGGTCATATTATGACACCCATTCGTTAGGGATTTTGGTCTTCAGTTTTCGCACATGTCATGAATGATACTTGATCCCTTTATCTGTTTACATTGCGTGCTTTTTACACTTTGTTTGTTTTGACAGGTTGATTCAATCACTGAATTGATGTAAAGCTTGGAATACCAGAGCCAGACTACTATGAGAAAGACCCGCCTGTACACCATCGGAATCCACTTTGAAAACAAGCACCACAGTTCATCAACAATCATGTCTTAACTAAACCCCTCAAAAAAAGTTCGGAAACTCAAGTTTGATCGATCATATCTCTCGTATTTTTTAATAAGAATACTCGAAATCGGTGTCACAATAAAGCCTCATTATATACCTTTCAAATGATGCATCATGTGTAGTGATTATTAATTGGGGCAATTGCAGTAGCCCAGGGAATAGGGGGAGGCAGGAAGTGAAATCTCGCAAAATGGCCCCAATGCATTCAATTTACGAGTGCATGACTGTGTTGATCAGTTTTCTAAAGGTTAACATTCGTTTGAATACTGACACCCTTTCCATTCATCAAAATTGTTGAATTTGATACCATTTTAATGGAAATTATCTCTTCCTTACAATGGCATATTAATCGTAAGGATTATGCAAATGGGGTGTGTGCAGCGAACCGGAATATGGAGATGGGTCGAGTGTGAAATCAGACAAAAAGATATGGAGTTGACAAAAAATCAGAGCGTTGCATTTTTTTCGAGCTTTTGGGCGGATTTGTTAGCATTTCAAATAAAATATTCATGATTTAAATTGATATCAACGGAAAGCCCAACAACTCTTCTGTATGAAAATGTGACATTTATAATGATTTTTGTAAAGGGCGGCTGCAGGGAGATGAATGTGGGGGAGCCTCAAAAGTGACCCATTTCAAAACGCTCTGATTTGGTGTCGGTATCTGTATACCATTGTGTAGAGGATGTAATGCGACTTGAATGAGTTGGCCATGAATGAGAGGAATTCAATTGAAAATGCATGTATAGTGCCTTGAAATCAGAGCGTTTCAAAATGGGTCACTTTTGAGGCTCCCTCTCATTCATCTCCCTGCAGCCGCCCTTTACAAAAATCGTTATAAATTTCACATTTTCATACAGAAGAGTTGTTGGGCTTTCCGTTGATATCAATTTAAATCATGAATATTTTATTTGAAATGCTAAAAAATCCTCCCAAAAGCTCGAAAAAAATGCAACGCTCTGATTTTTTGTCAACTCCATATCTTTTTGTCTGATTTCACACTCGACCCATCTCCATATTCCGGTTCGCTGCACACACCCCATTTTCATAATCCTTACGATTAATATGTCATCGTAAGGAAGAGATAATTTCCATTAAAATGGTATCAAATTCAACAATTTTGATGAATGGAAAGGGTGTCAGTATTCAATCGAATGTTAACCTTTAGAAAACTGATCAACACACTCATGCACTCGTAAATTGAATGCATTGGGGCCATTTTGCAAGATTTCACTTCCTGCCTCCCCCTATTCTCTAGGCTACTGCAATCGCCCCAATTGCATAATCACTACAGATAATGCACCGTTTGAAAGGTATATAATGAGGCTTTATTGTGACACCGATTTCGAGTATTCTTATTTAAAAATACGAGAGATATGATCGATCAAACTTGAGTTTCCGAACTTTTTTTGAGGGGTTTAGATCGGTGTTAGTAACGAACCTGGTTGGATTGAAGTCTGAATATCACTACTCAGTTCATGGCTTTCTTAGTTTGTCCTTGATCTGAATAAATTGCATGAACTGCATAATCTCAAATCCGTATGTTCTACTCTGATATGTGAATGTATGAGCTTCAATATTTATAAAGTCTTCCCAGAATTGACATGATCGATTTACTATTATACTATACTGTTTGGTGGTATGTTCACTCGAACGTTCTGATTAAGTGTTCCTGTGTATTAAGCTATTAGAAAATCGATACAATTGTAAACTTTCAAGTTTAAAACATTTTGTGTTGGTAGGAAATAAGATGTTTTCTTACTTTCGGGGACAACCTCTGTCCATGCGCTTCGGAGTTGTGCACTCGTCAGTCAGTGTGCGTCGGTGTGTTTCAAGCGAAATGTTGTATCACATCTATGCCGTCTGTTCTCGTCAGACTCGGGCCAAAGTATCCATTAATAATTATCTGTGCTAGTTCTATGAACTTGTCCTACTTAAAACATCGGCTTGAACATATTGTATATATTGAAGGGCAATCTTGTTTGATAGAACAGTTTTGTACCATGTGTTTTGGCCTCTTGTAACATATGAACGAAATTCGTTTTTTTGTTTAACCTTTTGGAATTTGTTTTATGCAAATGTATCTCTTATCAAATGGAAAGCGTTCCGGAACGCTGTTTGATTGTTGTCAAAATCATTGGGCAGTAGCTAGGTAACATAGTTTGACATCATTTTTTCCACTAAATAATGAGGGTTCATTTTCTAACGAACCATCACACATTATAAACCCTATCACATTTTGAAAAATCTTGTGAAGTTAATGTGTCGCTTAAACTCACACACACTCAAACAAAGAGACACATACTGACTAGAGCACACGTTCTCAATTTCGTAAAGTGGTGTGATTTCTTACAAACATACCGTCTGCGACAACTATTGAGTATGAAAACAGAGTACATTTTAGGCTTAACAACTATACCTAACACTTATTGTATACTTTTTAGCTATTTCTTATGTCAATATAAATAAGATTAAAGTAATATTATTGTCGGTTATACGCTATGAAGCGTGTACGGTTAATCAAATAACCAAAAGTTATACATATACTACTTATGTTTTATTAGTCGATTACATATTTTCTTAGCTGATGTAGAATACTATAATATATTGTAAATATTACTATAATATATCCCGTTGGAATCATATTTTCTTTGCCTTCTTTTAATTATAATATATCCTGTGAAATGATTGCACTGGTACAGGGTTTACTTTATGGTGATGAATAGAGGTACATTTTTGTAGATGATTATTGCAAATGCATTATGATGTTTATACTCCGATTACATGGTATATAAATTGTATGATTTTTTAAGTTATGTAAATGTAATTAATACAGTATTTAAACGTAAATTCGTTGACCAATTTTGCATTGTTATGTTCTGGCTGAAATAACCTATTACTATATTTGAACATTTATATTTTATGCTGTATGTTAAGAAACAAAATTGAAAGGTTTCAAGGAGATTCTCCTCAATATATATTTTACAATGTAGTTTCAATATTGCATTCTCTTTACTGAAATAATAATTATTATGATGGAAATTGAAGAAAAATGTACTGACTGTAAAATAATAATGATAATAACATCTCTGTATAGATTACAATCACATACACATAGCTCATTCATATTCGAACTTTTTTAGTGTTACTAACCTCATTTTCTCTCTAGCTGTCTTAGAGTTTTTAAATATCTATGTAAATCGTATTTGTACATGTTTGACTTATGTATGTCGTATGTTTTCTCTAATCAAGGAAACAGAATAGACTAATTGACTTTGTCATTGTTTTTATCTTGTATAATATGATTATTAATGTTGAAAGATTAAAGGAAAGATATAAATATTCATTTTGTGTATTGTCTTAACTATGATAGCAATTTGAGAACAAAACATTTGTTTTACATTACTAGTATTCTACTACATGTAAATGGAAAGCCGCTAAATTATGTGAAATTAACATGATATAAAGACTACGAACATCCCATCATTGTTAAATGTATTTGATTGAATGGAAATGCATGTTGTGTTTAAATGATGATTACAGTGCTTTGGGCTTAGTTACGTATTGCCATATTTTCTTCCCTTTAATTAAATGATAAGGGTATCTCAATCAAGCTTTTCCCAGACGATTGACAATGAAAACATGTCATAAAATATTGTAAAACACTCATCTTTGCAATATTTACAATAAGGTAGCAACCAACTTGGTGTAAGTAGAAGGAAGACGACCTGCCCCTTTTCACCGGGAAATTTCACTGCAGCAGTACACAAGTTCCCTTTATTCAATCAACATTCATGTTTTATGGATTTCCTTCGAAATTGAAATATCGTCTACAAGTATTTACTTAGCCACTATTCATTTACAAATACTAAAATACTCCAGCATTTGAAAAGGGTTCATTTCATGTCCTCTCTTTGTAAGAGTTTTAACTATTTGTTCACATTGTACAATCGATTTAAAGGTGAATTTTAGAGATGATTGATTATGTATAACCGATTGTTGACACTTAAAATGAATGCTGCAATTTCTGAATTTTGTATCAATTGTGGCTGATTTAACCCTGGAAGCAATATTTGATCATTAATGTGTGTAAGGGGGGCGGCGGCATGGGGATCGACACGTGACCACCCAAAATAAATAGGGGGTAAGCGGAGAAGAGAAACTGCGAAAACTGCAGCAAAGCAATACATACATACAGAACAAAACAACTACATGGATCAATCCATAATAGAGTAACCGACGGTTATCACCCAAGTGCCCAACCCCTTTCAATTTCAGGCAAACCAATATGAAGACTTGTATGATGTCATGTTTATTCTTTGTTGACTGGAGCCATGACTCTCTCACTATATGGACAGCTTCATTCCAGAACGCGCGAACTCCACTATCTCTAAGTGCAGTAATACGCTCGTAGCTATATCCAAATGTTAAGGCAAAATCACAGAACAGTTGTATAATAATAGGAAACTATATAACTCTATGGACGATTAATTTTTTCATATTCCCATAAGCATGCGTACAAATGAGGGGGAATAAATGCAATTTATCCCAAGTTAATTAAGTTGACTTAGCGCTTTTTGGAATGAGGATCTTCATATATTTATTTATTTTATTGATTCAGTCTTCTTTAAAAACACAGGGTAGCCCCGTTCAGTGGTATAAGGCCTGCTTTACAAGAGGGCCCTGTATCATATATAAATTACAACGTTTACATTAAAAAAAACACAACACAAAGATATAAATACATGCAAAACATAAAACATAAATACATAAATACATGGATACATACATACATAAATATACCATGATATGGCATGTATCACTCATACGTGTGAAAGCCCCCCCCCCCCCCCCCCCCCCCCCACACTGCCTCACATACATACACACACGATTACGGGCGTTTGGAAAATAATACAACATTTTGGGAAAAGACATTTTATTTTTAGGTTACATCATTGATTCTTGGGCAAAATCAAATCATTTGTGGGGAGCCCTGGCCCGCGTACGTATGTAGCATTAATGTAATGAATTTAGTAACTTTGTTGACATGTGCCAACAAAATAATAACGACAAGTTGATACAATGTGTATTTCCATGATCCACTTCGATCACTCCAAAACATATACAACGAAGTATATGTGAGAACTAGTACAGTACTAGTGAATTTTTACAATGTTGGTAGATCCCTTTAAAGTCAAGTATGACACCATAACCTTTTCAGTATATCATAAGACTTGTTCAAACTCCATTTACAGAAGTCCCAGAAAGGGATTTTGCCCGTATCGTTGCCAAGTTATTTGAATCGAATTTAATTAAATTGAAATGGTTATATTTTGCATGTCTGGTAGTATACAATACTGAATTGCATGTGGATTACAAAGAGCAAATGAAATGTTACAATATAACATAGCAAAAATATATTGATTAAACAAGTCATGCAACAAATAGGATATTCATTAAAATCGGTGTATGATTAAACACTATTAAATGGCATTAAGCGACATAAACATTGGAGTGCCAAGATCAACTAATATTCATGAGCATGCTCTTAGATCTTATATCATAATTTGTCAATTGGCCTAGTACCGTTATGGATTATGAGCAAAGTTCGTATTTACCAGATGCGAGACGATAAGGAAATAGATCAATACATTTCGGGTTCTAATACGAATGCGATAAATAAATTCATGTTCCCCATGTAGATGCGTCACCGCCAGTACACCCATGTACAATACCATCTATAAATATATTAAATTGTGTAAGTTCCCTTACCTCTTCGCCCTCCTCGCACCTTCACAATAGCATGAGGAAGTAGTGCTTAAATATTATGTCGTTTCCTTATTGTTGGAATATATGAAGTATGATACAAATGCACGCAGGTTGTTTGGCATTAGCCACAACTACTTCTTCTGATTCTCACAACTCACTCCATGTTCTAAGTGTGATAGAGGAAAGTTATACGAGGTGAGTTACGAACAATATTATCGTTGTAAAAAAACACGGAAAAGGTATACACGTTTACATCAGTAATTGAGAGCTAGTTCGTGATAGATTATTTTCTGATTAAGGTACTTATCTTAGTGTATTTTCTATTTGTTTTTCTTCGTGTATGTTATTGTTCGGAATGCAGAAACGAATGAGGTATAATACAGTGGAAGGTAGTAATACTATCCTTATTTACATGCTTAACGCAAAATATACTGTATGTTAAAGAAATCGAATTTACAAATCTTATATATATGTATATTTTATTAAACATGAAACTTTAACAAAAATTATTATCGAATTTATTATCATTAAAATAATGATGTAATAATTACCATGACTGTCTTAAAATGATATTCCCCCTATTCTGCTTTCATTGCAGCTAGGCAGAAGAGTAGTATACCGCCGATGCTCTAACAACTGATTCATTAAATAAATAACTAGAACAAACATGGCAGTTAACATTCTCCTCGTCGCCGCCCTACTGTACCATGCTCAGTG